>OY743098.1:4430000-4822500 GCA_963555665.1 Dircenna loreta
GAATTCGAGACTCACATGACGCATCGATGGCCGCCAATATGCTAACAAATCAGAATTCTAAATTCAAGACGCACAGAGTAATGACATTGACAGTGTACTTCACGACGTGATCTGTTTAGTTCACTTTTGTAGGAAAGTGGAATAGGCACGTCCAATCCTCACAATACGGAAGTCAATTGACACTGGACAAAGACTTAAATTATAAAATTTTAATTACATTATGGATGTTCTGATAGTTTAACCAATTTTTGCGTGATTGTGTCATTTCATTATATTATCTGGGCTATATGATTTGACCCTAAAGAATAGCTAAAAGGCGTCTCCACCAATCAGAGAGAAGCACTAACCTATTTTACTATACGATGCTGTTTTTCAAGGTTAAATCGTCAAGTTTAGATCGTATAATGTAAGTTGGCTATAGCCTATATACAAAGTATAATGTTTTGCTAATATAAAATGTTGTAAAATTAATAATATCCTTCATATTGCCTTGGTAAATAGTGACCTAGATTGCGGGAAAGTGATATAATATTACCAAAGTTGTAGCTTCAAGTTTTTTTATATATTTTCTTAAACAATGACATGAGAAACCGCAATTTTCAAGTATATATTTACCTTCTTCTGCACTAGCTCACCTCTTTAAAGCCTAGATGTTGACCTTCTAACCCGTGTATGTTTATTACGTGAGGAAAACACTCCAAGAACCAGATGCCAATGAACTTTGGGTCATTGTCTCAGCACTGGCATTTCATTGAGTTAATTGTTATTGCTCCAGATTCAATTCCCTGTAGTGTCTTTTTCATATCAGCCACAAACGCAATGAGTGGTGATACCACAATAACATTTATCTACATATTTAACATTTACATCGTTGCATTATCTTAACATCTTTAAAATATACGATGGACGTATGTAATTGATTTTAAATTAAACTTGGTAGTTATAAAGACTTATTGAAAAATTTAATGTGAGAATAAACCTAGGAACCAAAAAGAAATTCCGTAACCCTTGAGAAACTTACAGAAAACAATAAAAAATAGGTTATTAAAGAAAGTCTTACAAGGTCGTTACCTACATTGATACCTATCTAGTTTCATAATAATAATGGCCACATTTCATTATACGATCTAAGCCACACTAATAGACCTTGAATTGAATTAAAAATAACTAATAGGTGACTCCACCAATTAAAACACTAACTCACAAACAGCCATTACATAATATGATGCGATTTCCGCCATTTGAGATAGAGTGGCTCAAATCGTATAATGAAATGGGACCATTTAGCAAGTCTTCTACTTAGGTAGGTACCTACCGAGATACCTATCTAGTTTCACAATAATAAGCAATAAGCACTTTCATCATCTAGGCTCGCTAGTGATGTTCCTTTTTATTGGATCAGTACTTACATTGAATAGTTTTTATATATTTTACTATACTCGATATTTTTCTTCATGTTTATTAATAGAAAATTATTGTGTTATATATCTTATCTTTTCATGTCAGAATCAACTATCATGATAATCAATAACAAGCTTTAATTTATCTATAACAATGACCGGCTTATGAGTGACACCAAGGTACATTTTATATGTAAACAATAGGTACAATAAACTGCGTTTCAAAACAGGTTAGGAAATTTTCACTGATGGAAAATTTACATGACGGAATAATTCTATAACATACCTATCCTACATGTTAAAGGAATATTTCGTGAAAAAAATATAGAAGCGCAAACTGCATTCTTTATTTTGTGTTTATTTGAATGAATTTGTATAACATTTAATCGTATCTGCACGTCTGATTAAAATAATATATTCTGGGTGAAAACAATTCAAATTCAAAATTCAAATATTTTGGATAGAAACATCATTTTAGATATTCAAACATAAAAAGCTATAAATGAAAGGCTTCATTCTCTTCAGCCATAAAATGTGGACATTTAAATAAAATTTGTACTTTGCAATAAATACGTAAGTTTATTTATAAAATACATTTTAAACTGTTAATGTCTTGTTAAAATAAGAAGTTTTATATACATCACTATCTATAGAGTGAGAGTTTTAGCGGTTGCTTTTCTTAGTAATAATTAACTATTACAACACATAACCGTATATATAACAAACGTTAAAATTCAAATAAGTACCTACATTATTTAATAACAAAAGTCCGTTAAATGTTATCAATGACGTTTCAGCTACGCGACCGGATGTGAGATTAACCCCAAATTAGTTTTTAATGTAATAAAAAGGAAGCTGGCGTAATAAACATTTCCTTAAATACATATATATAAAATATTCAACTTTAAATGTTTCTAAAGTTAATTAAATATACTTTAATATGTCAAGGGCTATGCCTTGGCTTGCTTTAAAACATTTTCATTAGTCTAAAATGTTTATTATTTAATTTATAGGTTATATAAGTATATTTAAGTTATAGTTTATATAATATATAAGTAGTTTTATTTTAATCCAAACCTTCTTAGGTGTTGTATGATGAATTATTTATACATAATTTAGCTATAAGGAGTTATAGGTTTACTTACGGACTTATTGTTACTAGTATATAAAATGGTTATTTTTATCTGCTTTGAAGTATCTTAAGTAATATACCTATCGTAGCATTAATGTTTTTTTTTAATATTTGATTTTGAAGATGACCATGGGTGACGGTACCACTTACCAGATGGGCCGTCTAACCGTTTGTCACCCAATTCGATAAAAAAAAAAAACAAAAGCTGTCACAATATGTACCAATTACCGTTTTTAAACTTATTATTTGAGATCATTCGGTACTCTGTACTTTTCTTTAATATCTACGATTACAATGTATTGGATTTTATTAAATAATTCAATTGATATCCCAATTTATAATTTAAGAATGCCTTTACTCTTACATGTGCCTTATGGCCAAATTACATTATACAACCTAAACCATACGACTTAACCTTGAAGAATAGCTAATAGGCGTCTCCACCAATTAGAGAAAAGCACTAACTACTACTAACAGCCATTTTACTATTCAATGCTATAGTTCAAGGTCAAAGCATATGGTTTAGATCGTATAATGTAATTTGGCCATATATATATAACGGACAGCATTAATCTCGATCACGAAGTTATAATATCTATATATATATTTATAAATACTTCGAAAATTATAAAACGAAGTGGTCAGTGAGCAAAGACGATATGTAGTTGATGACATTACAAGGTCGTTAAGAATCATAAGATCATAACACATTATGACTCTTAATTTTAAATAGGTTGCACTAATCATTTATGTGATATGCGACTACGTCCTACGATGACTCGAAACAGGCCTATCATATTACAAACTCTTGTGGAATTCTTGTGGAACGATTAATTATATATATAAATCCGCAGTGTTAGATTTTCACTGCGGTAATAAAAAAAATAATTTTAAATTTAATGTTTTTTATTAATTAGTCCTATATCGTCGTGACACCCTTAGGTATAGATAGGTATCACTCCTAGCTAATTATTATTTAGTTTCGATGTGTATTTTTTGGGTGTACTAAACTCCCTATTTTCCTGTCATAAATAATTCAACAACGGGTACCACACAAAAAACAAAATAGAACTCAAATTAACTATTTATATAATTTCTATGAAATAAAACAATAAACCTCATCTGAGAATTAAACAAATGGTTTATAAGAGTCTAGTGCTACAGGTATAAATTATGTAACTTTTTAAATAGGCTTAAATGATTATAAATATTTTAAATAAATTAGTGTTTAAGGTTAACCATTAGGCAACATTTTTCTCACATAGTCCCAAGAACCGAATGTCCGTCAAGGCAAACTACTGAAATTTATCTTCAAATGTTTAAGACTCCTTTCCATAATGATTTAACCAATGTTCTTCGAATATTCATTATTAGGAAAGTAAATTTAAAACAAATAATGAAAAGTAGCAACACTTATAATTTTACCAACTGTCTTATTCCCTTCTTGTTTTATTATAAAAAAATATGGTACGAATTTAAAAATGTACTTAATTTGTTTAAACGAAAATTTTACTGTGGTAGTATACTATGTAAACATTGTATAAAGTGTTGGAAGTGAAGTTTTAAAAAGTGATTTGAAATCTACAATCTTTTGTTTTTTTAAACTAATACGAAAATTAAATAAACTTATGTAAAATCATAATCAGCAGAAAGTTATTTACAACCTTGTAAAATATTTATATTTATTTATTCTCTTAAACTTATAAGTGTGAAGTTTATTTACCTTGAAGTTTAGCCGATCACAATCACAAAATTGAATATTTAACTTTAATAATATTTATAATCACTGAATGACATTTTATCACAGAATTTATTTATTTTGAAGTATTAAAATCTTTTAAAAGATGAGTAGCAATAAGTAGATATTTTCTTTGCGTAAATGCGTGCGTCCACTATGTAATAAAACAAAACTGATAAACACGCCCTTCTACCAACGAGTTTTGTCTACAACTGATTTTATTTAGCAGACTAGCAGTTGGCGTCTTCTCTCGGCTCCGTAGTAGAAGTATTTGTTGTTTTTCGAAATAAAATAATATATATTTATAACCAACCACTTGCTAAGTTACCGAAATGTTTAGAAAAATAAAAAAATAACTTTTAATTTCACATAATTTACATAGGTGTACTAATGTAGGTGTAAATCTACAATCCGCTTGTACTTGCCTAAGCCAATAGACCTGTTAGAATAAAGTTAGGTAGCACATCACCAGTATTATTTTTACTATTTTATCAAAAATAGCGCCAAATTTAAAAAATAAACCAGTTAGGACGCTAGCGACGTGTGTATTCATTTGTGAAAACTATTAAATCAGCGCCATCTATTGAAAGATATCTAACCTATTAACATTTTTTTTCTACTAGATGTCGCCATAAGGAACCTTGGTAGTGCTCTCAATTTCGAGACTTATTATTTAGCGCAATTATTTTTAGATAGATAGGCGAAGACGTTCACGACTGTAACACTACGAACTGTTTACCTGCAATTTCCTTAAATAATTCGAGGTACTTAAATTTATTTACTCTTATCACACAACAGACTTCATATCTTATCCAAAAGACCGCCAGCTATCAATGTGGTACATGATAATAATGACCGCAATTTATTTTATTGACACTATTGCGAAGGTACGAATATAGGACAGGCAATTTTAGGAGAACTACAAAAATCATGCACGATCTGAAAGGGAAAATAAATAGGCTTGAAAACAAAATAACGTTTTACTTAAAATCGGTTGTATTTACATTTCGTCCATCGTAGAAAATCAATAAGTGTTCAACATCACAAATAAATAAAATCGTACTAAGGTATTCACATTAGTCGTACATAGTACACAATATGCGACAGTTCATTCTTACAAAAAAAGACGAAAGGCGAGACGATATAGATGAATAGATATTAATTTTACTTCAATGTCGGTTTTAATCAATAAGGTCAGATATTTCAATTAATAATTTTGCTAATGCCCGCTTACATCACCCTGATGGCTCATACGAGCGCCGGTAAGGTAAAAAAATATATTCATTCACGATTTGTATTTTATTGTATCGGCCGGCGCTCGGTGGGGAGTGCAGCCGAGTGGACAGGTCGGCGGTGTAAACGGCGTCTTCGCGGTCGTCGTACATCGCCGCTCCACTCCAGACGGAGCAGTGTATCGCGCGTAGCAGTGTTTTTCCACCACGTCGGCGCGTTACCGTGGCGTGGTGCGGGTCGGCCGCGTCGGACGCCCGGTGGAGGGAGGGCGGGGGGCGGGGCGAGGGGGCCCGGCCGGCAATCGAACGAGGCCACGCGCTCCGCGGGGGGACGACGCCGGCCGCCCTCCCTGCCGGCCCCGCCGCCGGCGCCCGACGCGTCCTTTCGGCTTAACGTATCAACCTACATACTAATTCTATTAACCTAGGAATCTCTCATTCCACATCAAAAACGATGGAACATAGAAACTGCGGGGTCTATACTAATTAACATTATGGACAAAATTACAGGCAGGTTTTTACTTCAAAGTGTTAGCGTCTTTATCGCGGCGCGGCAACCGTCGCGCTCTCTTTATCAGTGGCCGGGGAGGCGGGCGGAAGGCGCGCGATTTGCTCGAGATAATGGCAAAATTGTGATGCTTTTCTAATACTTGCAAAGAACGGCGTATTTTGTCCGCTTTTGCAAGTACCCGCGGCACTTTTGTGTCATGGCGAAACTCCTCCAACACGCCAATTAAAAATTGAATTGATTTTTAAAATTCCCATAAGTTGTATACGTATGCAAAGAGTCGACGAAGTAGTAAAGGTGTGTGACAAATAATCCAGTTAGGCTTCAATGACAAGAGACGCAATGAATGCAGTAACCATACTATTTCACATAACTGATGATACAACTCTCAGGCTTCCCTTACTCTAAATATGTACACACGAACTCTCATCAACAACAAGAAAATGTAGAATTGAGCTTTGCGACTTAATTGCTTATTATATATTAATAATTAATTAATACAGCCGTACCGGGTTATTTCTATATTTCATTACAATGTGAAAAATTATGCTATTGTATATAGAAAAATATCACAACTTCACCATTTGGGCTTACAGGTTAACCTAAATACAGAATGGATTTTCACTTAGAAATATTTTACTTTCGAAAACATTTGTACATTTCATGACAAAATTCAACAGTATTCTACTACATCTTAATTAATAAATTGTTGCAGTTTGAAAAATTGATACAGCATCAGTACCGAACTTAATTGATAAAAAAACATATTCTGCATTGGATTCATCTTAATTACGTTTGTCATTCAAATATAAGTGCACCCGTTTTAGGTGGGAGTGATGTCGGCCACGCGTGTTCCCAACTGGCGGCTAGTAGTTGGGCCTCGCTCAGTCAGTTGGGGCGAAGCGCGGCCGCGCCAGTCCGGGGCGTCACAAACACTATATTACTTCACTGTGACATTGTCCTTAAAATAGAGGCACGAGGCGTATTACGCGTCATCCTCTTCCTCTTCACCTAATAACTCCTCTTCTACTTCTTCGTCTGGAATAAATTAAAAATATCAGATACGGTATCATAACACAACCTGCTACGTAAGATGGTATAGATCGTAATTTGAAATATCTTTTAAATTGTTTAAATAGAAAATTATTTTCATTTAGCATCTATGTTTTGCAATGATAAACTTAGGTAAAAGTTTAGCGTCATTTAGTGTATATCTTATGTAAGAATCACGATTTTTAGCTCATCTATTTACATATATACAAATAAAATATAAAAAAACTATGCATACAATTTTTAAATAAATAACAAAAATGTTTCAGTGTATAGCATTATCTCACCTCAATGGTTCATGTTTATTGTTATTTTCTTTATAATTGCTACGAAATTGTGAAACATTATTTTATCACCTTATTATTAAGGCTACAACATTTAATTAATTACCTTCGAGATCGTCGTCCTCTCCCTCTAATTCTTCTTCGTCTTCTTCACCCTCTTCTCCCTCGACTTCCTCGTCATCGTCTTCCTCCCCTTCAGCTTCTCCTTCGTAAACATCTAAATCGTCTTCTTCACTGTGAGCCTCATCATCGCCGCCGCCTCCATTTTCTTCTTTTCGCGCCTTTTTGGTTTCCGTCGCCTTTTCCTACACAAAAAATATTTTTCGTTTATATAAACAAACAGTGCCCAGATTATATTGTAAATGGTTCTTGTAGTGTACTATGGTGTACTAAACATCGCAACATGAAAATGACTTGATATTAAAATGTCGGATTGGATATATCTGGCTATTAGCCAATAATGAATTTCGTTATACGTAAGTGTGAAAATCATTACGTGTAATAAACGACGAAAGCGGCAAACGCAGCTTACGTGCAAGATAATGAAGCGCAGGTGACAAGGATTCGTAACAATGAAGTGGCGTGGGTTATTAGTATGGGGGAAAGAGACACTAGAATGAATGTAGGGAAGTTACACCACACAGTCTATATTGCCGTATCACATTGCGGCCAATGCGATTGAAAAACCATGACGTAGAAAAGACATTTAACGGTTAAAATGAAAACGAGTCTATATTTAAATATTTGAAATATTTCATTCTACAATAATGCGGTAGTATCGCAATATGAAAATGTGTCTAATCATATTTCTCTACTTGTTGAGGTTATGTTTGATACTACGCGATCGTCGCGGCGTATTTAGTAAGAAAGAGATAGAATGCAAACTATACGGCCAACATGATAGTGATTGTGAAACGGAATGTATTCATTTATAAAAATATTTTATAATTTCCGACCGATCAAAATGATTTTTCTTCAATGATAAAACAAAGAATGTTAAGAATATGAAGTCTTACAAAACACCTACATATAATAATGCCAGGTCATCGACTATTATTTATAGATGAAGTCTGCTAAAGACTATATAATTAATATTATATAACTTAAGAAAGAAATAATAATGTACAGAAATGCTTAAATCAAAATATTAATAGTTTGACATTCCGGTAAGTACACTAGGTACTACATATTGACACATTCACAAGCCGGCCATGTTACTCTATCTAGCGTCACGCTGGCTTGAATGTTACTAGTTACTAGGCTGAGAAAGTAAGTCAAAGTACATAGCGGTGCGCAATAAAATCAATACTATACAGTCGTTACAGCTTTAAAACAATTCATAAGGTGATTTATATCCCCAAGACCATATCTAAGAGACAAGCGTACATTCTCGCGCCATGTTTTTTTTTCTGCCAAGGTCATGCCGCTATGTCGAAAACGAGTAAACAAAACTTACAAACCGCCAAATAATACTAATAATCTACTTAGAATACTATATAATAAAGCAGATTATTATAAATGGCACACTTTGTTCAACTCATCGATTACCTCATTTGCTGTAAAGCTTATGAAGTCCAAAAATACGCCGGGTTGAATGTTTCCTACTACTATAGCGGCAAACTAAACTTGCCGACTGCATGCGGAGCACGTGGTGTAATTGAATATTTGATTATTTATAGAACTACGAATATTCTACACATTTTAAACAACGTTCCATAAAATGGCGAGCGAAATGAATTCTTAGGTATTATTTGACATGTGCACTCACCTCTGCTGCCCTTTTGGCTCCTTTCAGGTCACTTTTAGTTTCCCCGGTCTTCTCATCTCCTACCTTGTCTACTGCCACTTCACTGTTTTCATTGGAGCTCATGATTGTTCTGATTTTTTATAATTATTACTAGAAACGACTAAGTTAGGTATATGATTACCCCAAACCGACGCGCGACTGACTGATCAAGTGAGCGGGCGGGCAAAATGGTGATGAGTTTGAAAACGAAGATGGCGCGGGCTTCTACGTTCAATGCATTTGATTGGCTGACTGTATCCGCCACTAGCAAACAGTAGGAAACGTATGTATCTTAACTTTTAAAACTAATTTATTATTTTATATTTATTTAAATATAACATAGATACAAAAAATAGTAATAAAAATGATTTCGATAAATATTTATATTATTATTTATAATGCTAGACATACTTTTATTGCCGAAAATAGTACTTGTAATGACTGTTTTGTTGTTCAAGAGGAAAACGGGATATATACGATTTGCTGACGTCAAAAAAAAAGCGGGAACCTAAGTTAGTTAAATACTACGAAGTAAGAATACTTCGTAGTATTTAACTCCACTGTATTATATTGACATATTTGATATTATTTTATTACTTTTTAATTGTATTGTAACTGTGGTTTCGCATTTCAGCACAGGTTAGATATAAAATTGTAATTTAAATATAATGCATCTTAAGATTTTAGTTTATTGAAATTGAGACCGAAGACAATTTTTTAAACCAGTATGGAGATCAACCAACCAACCAGTAGCAAAATACTAAATAACTAAATAATTATGTATAATAAAATAATTATGAATATGGATGAATTATATTAGAAAGTTATTTTGAAAATTATATTTTTTCCTCTCTTATTATGAAGGTAAGTACTAACTTTTACCAGCAGCTGCGTGTGTGTAGCTTTTTATAATGATCTTTGGCAAGAAACAGTGAAAAATCCCAGGAAAAGAATATCACTTTTATACTCATCTTTAACAAAAAATGTGCTAGTTCAAAAGTAAAATTCGTTTAATTAAAAAAAATCTTTTGTTTTTTGTAACATAATATGTACAAATTATAAGAAACCCGTAAAAAAGGATGTCTTGCCTTGTGATTTGTGAATTCAAAGAAAATTGTAATCACGATTTTCCCAATGTATTTTTAGTCTTGGCTAGAACACTTCATCACATATAGTAAAAAAATACTTTTGATCTACAGGTCACATTTTAAAAAAATACGCAGTTCTTATTGTTTAATTTGACTAAAAAACCTTGTATATTTCTTGTACATAATTTAGACAATTTTGTCTTAATTTTGGATTGCACATTAAAATTATTTTAGTGCTCTTATACCGTAGATTAAAAGTACTGTGGAATGATTAACAAAAATAACAAACATCTTAACTTTACTTTACTTTTTTATAAATACAATAATCTCATAATTTGGAGTCGGCGCTTTTTTATATGGGATAATATTATATTTATTAATATTGTATTGATAAGGATATTAAAAACAACATTAAATTTTCAAAATATTTTTGCTATTTTTATTTACATACATTACAATAAATGTGAACAATAAATAACTACAGGTTGGAAAAAAGACTTAAATATGTGGTTTAAAAGAAGCTGCACCTAACAGTTTTAGACTATTATAATCTAGAAAATGATGCATACCCCGATTACTGACTACAGTATACAATAGCTTTTATGTATACCGAGCACACAAAATATCATATCACAAAACATCGCAGGTGTAAGCTGCAAAATATATACGTGTCGTAGATTCATATCGTAAAATAATAAATAAAACTGACGATCACAATTGAATTTTACATTTGTATGTAAAAAAATCAAGTCACATACAATTATGGCCCACTTTGTAGTGCGAAGAATATTCTTCTCAGTAAAATTTACAGTTCCTCGCCATTAGGAAAACTATTTTTTTTTTAGTTCCAATCTATCCACAAACATATCCAACATGACTTTTATGCTGTAATACTACGACAATACAATTAAATATATATGTATAAATTACTATTTTCTATATCAGAATTATAAATATAACTAACAGACACATGGGAGATGTAACATATATTAAAACAATATTATATATCTAACGTTACATTGTCATTTTACATGGCATGAAATAACTTTCTCCTATAATAAAAAAAAACATGCATTAAACTACTACAAAATTTTAAAACAAAATTATATATGTTTTAAAAATTTACAACTTGCTTTTGTCTATGTAATTATAAAGAATAATTTCTTCAGCTATGGAGAATATCTCATTCCATTATCTATTTATATGTAATAATTACAGAATCCACTAAGTGTTTAACTAGAATTTAATTCCACATATCATTATCAAAGGGTAACTGATCGACGACGTACAAATCAACCCGCAGTGAGCTATTTATTTGATCACCAAACATAACTTCAAACTATGTGAAACTAATCCGTCCTCTTCGGTCGTTATTCTTCGGTAATATCTCTAACGGTAATTATAATTCTAAAATGGCGTACAGACGTTTCCGTCGAACTCGATGTTCCCTCCTCCGTAGGTGGGCATGGCCTCGTAGTCGGAGAACATCCTGTTCTCGTGGCGCCAGGCGCTGTACAGGGTCGGGAGGAAGTCGTTGAACAGAGGACTGCGGTGGCTCATGCTGTTCTCGCGCACCACCTGTCGTTACAATCATATCAAATACATTCCAAAACGTCTACATCAATTCATTAGACAATAAATTAATGCTAAATTATATTTTTATGTAATAACTTTAAATATCTCATTATTTATAATAAATACTTTTTCTATTCCTTCGTATGTGGGATCCGATTCTCTTTTCGGTATCCATATTTTGACGTCCTTGTCCAGACCGCTGGTGGCCATGACGGGGAAACGTGGATGAGTTTCTATACAGTTCACCTGGAGAAACAAAATGTGGATACACTACTTTTATTTTGTATGGGCAACTTTATATATTTGTAAATATTTAATTTTTATACTTTTAAAATTATTTTTTCAGATTCGTCCCTTATTAGATATTATTTATGTTTAGTTCATAATGTTTAGATAAATATGTTAGGATACTGACCACACCATTAAAATCTCCCTTCATCCATTGAACAATAGCCTCAGTTTCTTTCTCCCATATATAGATGTTCGAACAATCCGACCCGGAGACAATGTACTCACTTTTTGGCCCAAAAAATGCAACGCCCTAAAAATAATTAAAAATATATATATATTAACAATAAGAAAACTAATCTGTTAACAAATACAATTAAAACAAAATGTATGGCATATTAAAATTTAGAATTGACGATATAATAAAAAAATAATAAAATACCTTATAGGTAGCACTGTTACGATGACCGCTGTACCGATGTGTGTAACCGTCCTTGGTGTCAGATTTACCTCTAAAATTACAGATTATATATTTAATTTATATTAAATTCAAAAGCAGCAAAAGGGCTATAAATAATCTTAAAAGAAAATATATATATACATTAAATTTTAGTTTCCAACACAAGTAATACTCACTCGTAAATATCTTTTTTGGCGTTAAACAAATATATGTCCTCGTCGTTATAGGATCCCAATATTTCCGTCCCGTCGTGGTTGTAGACGGCGCAGGTGAGGTGCATCGAGTTCCTCTTACGCTGCGTCTCTTTATCCTTTAACAGAATATACAGCAATCGTATTGAGCAGTATTAATCTCCACCCGAGTACAAACTGTCTAGCACCGGCGGGTGTCAGTCGGCGTCTATGTAAAGACTACGTTTCTAAGTAGGTTGTTATTTAAAGAGTACATTCAGTTTTACAGGGGCGCTTGTAACCGACCGTTCTCCCACCGGACGGACACGTATGAGCACGTACGAGCACGCACGAGCACGTACGAGCACGCACGAGCACGTTCGAGCACGCACGAGCACGTACGAGCACGCACGAGCACGTACGAGCACGCACGATCGCCTACCGTTTCGTCCCGGAAGTGTCCCGGCCAGTACACGGCGAGCGGTTCGAGAGCGCGGCGCGCGTCGTACACGCGCAGGTACTTGTCCCGGCCGGCCACCAGCACCTCGTGCCGCCAGTGCGGGTGCACGGCCACGCTGTACAGCGCCACTGCGCCGCCCTTGGGACCCTTCGCGTGGATCATTCTGGAATTTATAAATAAAATATTATTCAAAATTATTCGGGGTGGCGTAGGTCGCAATATTATGATTTTTCGTCGCGAGATCGATGACGAGCGCGGGCGGCCGAGCTCACTTGGTGGGATGGTCGTCCCGCACGTCGGAGCACAGCACGAGCCCGTCCTCGCCGGCGGAGAGCACGAGGTGCGGGTCGGCGGGCCACACGGCCAGCTTGTGGGCGGCGCGCGCGTGGGCCGCCAGCCGCCGCCGCGCCGAGCCGCCGCCCTCGCCCCACTGCACCAGCCGCACCTGGGGGAGGGGGGGCTCACATCACACGGCCGTTCGACATGGTCGTCCGCCGGGTCCGTCCACTCACCTGGCCGTCCCTGGCGCAGGTGGCTATATTTAATTGACTCTGGGCGTTCAGATGCAAAAACTTGCTCTGAAACACGTTGGACTTGTGACCCGTCTTCACCGTCTGTATGGGTATTTTCTTGGCCCAGTCCCATACCACTACGTTCATATCGTCGGACCCCGAGGCCAGGAGACGTCCTGAAACAGCCCGTCGACCCGTATTTATTTTCTTTCTACGAGTCGACCGTTTTGGGACCCGCAGAAAGGATTGGCGTGATTGAAACGTATACAATAAAAAGAGGAGTCAAAATATATGGTTCTAAATTTTAAATAACTATAGAACTAAAAATAAACCGATATGAGCAGGGATTCGAACCCGCGATCTCTGGGAAACCATTTCGGCACTTGAACAACTCATATCTTTTGCATCTCTGCAAAGTTAGAAACATTGGTTGGGATTTCCGAAAGAAGTCTAAAAGATGTCACCACCGTCACGATAACGACGAGAATGTATAGAATGCTTAATTGACCAAGACTGGCTGCGATACACTAGCCCAATTGGTAGAGCGCCGGGACGGATTCCCATTGGTAGTGGGTTCAAATCTGTGCCCGTATTGGTTTATCTTTATTATTATTTTAAAACCTTACTATACTATATATAATTTAAAATTTAAATAAACTTCACATGGCTATACATGTTTATGGATATTTTCAAACAATATATGGTCTGTTAATTGAACAAAAAAATTATGAATGAAATTGTGTTTATTTATGACAAATGTTAATGATAAATGTTGATTTCTATTAAACAAAAATATACTTTACGATAAATGCATATTAACTACATCCTAATTATTTAATTTATAATTATTGAGTTACTTACTTCATTTACATGTATTTAAGTGATTTGTTTTAAAAGTTTTGACATTTAAAGAGATATTTGTTTAACTCACCTTCTGGATGAAAATTTATGGAATTGACACAGCCTTTATGTTTCAACAAATTGTGTAATTTTTCTAATCTATGGACGGCATGTAGAGATCCATAGAATTTCTGCTCAAAAATCACATCATTCTGCGTAGTTTTGCCGCAGGGAAATGTCAGACCCATTTCTCTGTTAATTATTTCTGTAAACATCAAATTTTTAAGTTTTTAAATATGTCCATAATTTTAATATAAAGCTTACCTTTATCCCAAGAACAAATTTATCGAGAAAACCAGCAGCCAGTAACAAGTTAGTAAATTAAAACAGATGGGTAATTATACAGTAGGAATTGGGTAACAGTACATAAAATTGGTTTTTTGGTCACATTATTACCTCTTAGAATCAAGTAGCTATGTTTAGGGCGGGTCTTTAACAACACTGGGGGAGGTTTCCCGGTAAACTCTTCTCCCTCTGTCTCATTATTTCTAGACCAGAGCTGGTCATCACTGTCTGTGTCAGCAGTGTTCATCAAGTCGCCACTGTGGTAGCTGCTGTTTGATGATGTGTCAAGGCTGCTCCTATTTTGTAAAATTAATATCATATATACTTCACCAAAATCATAGTTTACATCTCTTTCTACTAAGGAAGTGGCTGAGCAGTGTGTGCACCCTGTTTCACATGTCCTTTGTATAGTTGATTGTAGATGCAATACACCACATATACATGAACCTTGCTTTTTTCAAATAGATATATAGATATCCTAATTTAATAGCAGTAGAATAAGTCACATCAAATCGGGTATAATTAGTAATAATAGATTAACTAATAACAATATTCCAAATATCTTTTTACCAATTTTATAGACACTTACACACTGCCCGATCCATTTGAAAAATCGGTAGCTCCATCTCCATCTGTTGTATCCAGTGAAAATGGAATGTTATCAGCCTCTTCAGTAGACAAGTCATCTGAATCCCTTGAGGAGTCACTGCCAGACTCTCTGTCGGGCGTCTTGCGTTTCCTGTAGTTCCTTGATCGCCGGGGACGTCGGATGTTAAGGAGAATAGCGCGGACATTACTGCTTGATGGGGCAATAGTTACGACTTCATTCAACGGCACCTCTGGAGCCGCCGCGTCACTGCTTGTACTCTCAGATTTATCAGCTGATACTCCGCTGTCCACGTTTTCTACTTTTTCTTCTGTACTGCCCGAGGCTGAGAATAAAACAAAATGGATTCAATTAATACGTCAGACATAACTATACTATAAAACTAAATACTAACCAGTATCTTTATTACTATCTTGTGAACTGCCGTCGTTTAGTTTCAGCTTCTTTCCACCTAATTTAGGACTCAACGGAGAATCCTTAATTTCGTCATCATTTAAAGAATTGTCTTGCATTTCAATAATTTACGTTATGACCCTTAAAACCAATAAGAATCAACATATTATTTTCATATACACATAATAAACTACTTAAGAAATTAGGTATTTATTGAAATATCTTTACTGAAATGTTTTTTGGATTCAACAATATTTTTGTACCCCTATTTTGATGACAAATTGAGAAATTATTCTATATCGTATTTTGACATTTATAGGCTGGTACACACTAGTTTTATTTAATGTACCAGTAATGTACTCTGTGAGAAGATGTTTTTTTTATTGCAATAACATGTGAAAATATACATATTTTAATAGTTTTAACCATTTTTTATATCATCTTAACTCGAAGCGTTCACTACACTAATTATTACACAAATTATTCAAAAAAAAATGTTTTCCGGAAGGAGCTCTTTCATTAACTTAAAAAAATATCGAATTACAAAATGAGGACCAATTATTATCTAATTCAATAAATCTAATTAAATTATATTTAATTAGATAGCGTCCCAGTCTAGCAAAAAAAAAACCCGATCTCCATTCCTCTTGCTGAGGGACCCTCTGTAGATAGTTGCTAGTCGTCAGTCCCGTAGATATCTTATTCTTCTCATATGTTTCCTCACCGTTTCCTTATACTTTTTTCTAATTTATATTTATTTAATTAATAAATAATATCTAAATAGCAAATGTTTTTTTTATAACAAATGAGTAAGTAAGTACCTACTTACAAAATAAAAATAAGTGTTGTATGTTATGCAATAACAACAAAATCAAAATCTAAAATATTTATTGAAAATAAATTTTATACTAAACATTTTTTCATTGTCAAAGCTACCACACCCACCACCACTAAAGCTCGGAAAATTAATTGCCACTGACCTGAGAAAAGCTGGCGAAAGAAACTCAGCAGGCTTGTCATATAATTTTTTTTAAATCATTGTCAATTATATAATTACATTACATAGAAACACTCTAAATAAATCTTGAAACAGCCTGGCAGCGATCGCTTCATGCCCACGGTGGATCATCCTCTAAATATTCGGAAACATTGTAATATCCGTTAGCACACAAGCGTTCCTTAGTTACTTTCTTAAATTTATTAAATGGCAATACTTGAAAATTTGCTGGGAGTTTGTTGAAGATTTGTATACATTGCCCCATAAAAGATTAACTCACTTTATTTTAGTCGAGAAACAGGTAACGCTTGTGTTTGTTCCTCGTATTTAAATTGAGTATATCACAATGCTTAGTAAATCAGTATTCTTATATATTTGAGATTTTCGTAAATATACTGACCAGCGACCGTAAGAACATTAATTTTCTTAAACTCATCTCGTAAAGGATCTCTAGGGCCCAGATTGTAAATTGCACGGATAGCTCTCTTTTGTAGAACGAAAAGAGTATTAATGTTAGCAGAGTAAAATACCATATGACATTATGCTATGAAAATAACTGTAATAAACTAACTTGGCAGTAGTCTCATCAATGAGGGATCAAAATTTTTTAACAGCAAGCGCGGCCGAGCCAAGTTTACTAGCCAATACAGCTATATGAGGGTCCCATTGTAGTTTAGCATCAAGTGATTCCTAGAAATACTGTGGATTCCAGCACTTCCATTGTTTCCTCATTTAAAAGTACATTAGTTTGAACCTGTTTTACATTTAATATCAAAAATATTATAAGTTTCGTTTTTTCTTATTAAGCAATAGGTTGTTAACACTAAACCAATGTACTATTCTAGAGAGAGCCTTGTTTACATCGTCATACATTACCTGATGCCGTTTAACTTTAAATATTAAAGAAGTATCATCAGAAAACAATAGTATCTCATTATGTTTTTCTACAAATAAACAAATTTGTCTGTAAACTATTTACATTTATAATTTACAAACATTCTTATGTGTTCCAAATTTTAAGATTTTCTTTCTTTCAAATAAAATATAAGAAAGTCAAATACATACATTTTTTAATTTATAACTATGAACCATACAATTTCAAACTCTAGCCGCCATCAATGAACTACCGGCTTACCTGAGACAGATAATGTTAAGCGCACTGGGTTCACTATGCGATCTGGCACACTAGTAAAAGAGAAAGCATGTACGGTGTAATGTCCATACCATGGCACTAGACAGAATTCAAGCTCACTAACAGATATTTCACAATGCGATGTTATTACGGTAGTTAAAATAGTGGAACTTGAATTGTATAATGAAAACTGCTCAATAAAAAAAATGTTCAATCCTCTTGCTGTCACGGTGATTGTCGTATGAACCGCATACCACTCATCAGTACCTACAGTACCAAAGAGCGCGTCTGTAATATGACGCAAGAATTAACTATTAAGTAATTTGTATTATGTCGATGTTATAACTTGTCTGTGCTATCTGGCTAATAATGTTTAATAAAGAAAATGTGTTACATTACAAGAATAAAGAGTTCATTTGAGATAATTTCAGCAACGACTTCTTTAGCTGGGCCTTGAAATGGCATTCTTTAAACAGCTATTCCAATAAAAATAAATAAAGCTTAAGAAGTAAAATTAAAATTATATTCATTGATTTCAGTACCACATTATAATATAAAAAATATAATAATAAACACGGTTAAGAGTAAGAAAATTTAAATACATTTTAACAGTTGTATGGTTTTAATTTTTTTAAATAGATGCAAGGTAAGGACGTATTCCTTAAACTTCTTTTGTTAATTATTAGGAAAATGTAATAAGCTTTTACTCCACACTATTTATTGAAATGTGCTTTTACAACTGTCGATGAGAAGTGAGTATATACCCTAATATTACAAAGACAGTTGACAGTACTTCATTATTTGACTTCACTATTTCGTTTGAAATTGTCAAGATAACTAAATAGTAAATACTTGTCAATAATCACTATGAAATAGGAATGAAAATTAAAGAACTAATATGGGTATTGTACTGTAGGTAAACAATAGCTTAAACTGTTAATAACATATTGTTACCTTTTTACATTTATAATATTGGAATATATTTCACATAACCAACAAAATGTACAAAGATGGAGAAATACTGTCCTTTATGGACTTTCTCGACTTAGACGAAGAGGTTATAGATATTAAAGCAAAAAGTTTAATGAAGAAAGACAAAATTAGTAATAAACAATTAGGGAATTTGGTATATCTATTTCAATATAAGCACCTCATCAATGTCCGGGAGGACAGTGAGTGTGAAAATGATGAAGAGTACAACTTTCTTGTTAAATTAATCCTTAATGCTAACAAAGATAACGTGGAAGCAATTTGTACAATAATAAATTTGATACTGACATTAAATCATGATAGTATTATATATAAGTCAGAACATCTACTGCAACAAATTTTATCAGACATATATTTGCCACCATTTAAAACTGAAGAGGGTGAGGGAGAAAGTGACAAATTACAAACCACAGTGATCTGTCTTAAAATGTGTGGAAGTATATTGAATGCTTTGAAGAAAATTGGGACAAAGTTATCATTGCCATTTCTAGATGTTCCTCTAGAGCAAATTATCTGCAGCAGGGATAAAGAACTTGAAGTGTATTTTCTTCAATATTCTGTCCCCCAATTTTTTGAGTTGATCAATGGTTTTAATATTCTTGATAGAATATGGAATTTCTTGAAACAACTAAATAATGTCTGTATTGCTCTAAAAGTAATTTGTTGTCTGTCCAACTACTACTTACCAATTCTTGAAAAATCTGGTAATACTGTCTTGGTATCAGGTATTATAGAAGACTATGGATTTTGGAACTTTATTCTGGATGGATTGCTGTGTATGGACCAGAGTTTATCATTAAGGAAGCAGTCAATATATCTTGCAAAAAGAGCTATAGATTATGCCATTATTAATAAAAAAAATATAAATATTAATTCCAAAACCACATTTATATGGTCTTGCAAAGAGGAAAATAAATTGAAAAAAATGTGGGATAATTACTTTATATTAATAGATAGTTTGGAAGAAAAACAAAGCAACATAGTTTTGCCATCTTTGAAACTCTTTGACAGTATTAAGGATATTGGCCACTGTTGGGCCATTGCTGCCTTTAATATTGGTCTCAAACATGACAACTCACAAGTTAGGCTAAAATGCTTACACTACAGGTTTCAATATAAAATATTGAATGAAATAGAGGCAATTACCATTTTAGAAATTATTAATGATTTAACATTGTTTGAATATATAAACATTAACAACTCTGTAATAGAACAGTTGAACAGAGCTCTTAGTGATGAGGAAACATTGGTCTATATTCTTCAAGGTACAGCCATGGTAAAGTGGTCTCCTGTTCCATTATACTCCCTGACATCATACTTGGCTGGGCTTCAAACATTGGTCAAAGATTCAGAACAAAAGATTGTAATAGATACTTTAAACAGAATATTAAAAATTCCATGCAACAACATTGTAATACGGAGGGCCATACATATGAATATATCACATTTCATTGCTAAATGTTTAAAAAATTTGCCCTGGCAGGAATATATTGCCATATATCCATTGTTAGAAATTGAATATACGAACACAATGAACGCTTTTATTAATTTCGTACAAGATGATATGACTGTACCTGAAGGTGATATAAAACAGCTGCTGGATGTTTTATCATCATCATATAGAAATATACCGTTTGCATTAATATACTTCAGAAACCACAATGATACTGGATTTTTGGACATTATTTGCAATATGATTGATAAAATTCAGAACATAAGTAGTAGACAGTACTCAAACAAGCTAGACTGCTTAAATGATGCAATTTTTGTAACCCACATGTTTAAATTTCAGAAAAAAGCAACACTTATTGTTAAAATTAACTCTATCACAGCTTTCAAGGTAATTTTGCAATACGTTATTAGTCTTATATCAAGCGAAATTCAACTAGATATTGACAAAATCTACTTACTATTAGAAGGGTTCGGATATATAATAAATTATGTAAATGTTGTTGATTATAAAGAAACTTTAATTCAAATATACAAATCAGCAAATCTATTACTGAAAGATATCAAAACTGATTTTCAAAAAAGGCATTTTGCCTTATGTACTATCAATGTATTGTTACAATCGTCATTGTATGACCATTTCGCTAAAGAAGTGCGACACGAAACACTTGCAAATATGAAACAAAATTTGATAATATCTGAACTCAATATAGAAAATGGCGGTCGATCGAGAAACACTTTTTATGAAAAGCTATGTGAAGTTCTATATATTTTAAGTGAAGATGCAAATATAAAAGATATGACAAATTTTATTGATGTCGTATTAGAATGTGGTGGGTACGGGTGTTTAAAATGGATTCTGAAGATAACTAACAAAATAATCATTAAAATATTAGATGAAGATATTAAATTTGATTTGGCGCAATTTTCGGACAGAATATGGAAGGAAATTGAAGAGCTCAAATCAAATAACCAATATTCAACTTGCATTGAACAATTTGTCATACTGCTTACTCAAGACGCGCTGTTAAAAAGACCAATGTATATTGACCTTGTTCTTCTATATTTCTATAAAATTTTGAATTATGCTACTATCAAATTCTCACCGTTGCACTTTCTGGTTAAACAACTGAGCATAATAAATATCATATATTATAAACACATGGTTAATTTTTTAAGTGAAATTTTATTATATGCAAATATTCCAAACAAAGAGCAAAGGTATACATTGTTTTTATTCCTTTTATATGTCAGAGTCAACCTACATATAGGTATTTTTATTTAATAAAACAATATTTGCAGGATTGCCGATAAAATTGAAGTAAAAATATTAGAACAACCAACATGTTACGGGATTGATTATAAGTTTGTATTATTTCTTACAAATTATTGAGGTGCAAAGAATAAACACACTGTGACATATTTTGTGTGTGCTGTTAAGATTTTTATTTGTTTTAATTTATTTTAGATCGGTTCAATTTAACGCGCACATACAATATCTGGCCGTTTCAATTCTCAGCAAGATACATGATACTGAATTACTTAACACACTGATGAGTTGCGTGAAGAGGAGAATTGATGACTTGTTAAAAAACAAAGTACGGTACCACGAGAACTCGTACCTTGAGAGGTCTATAGAAGCTGGCTTACAATGTCTACTCATTATTGTATTAAAGACTAGAGATGTCGATATCCGTGGTACAGCCATTTGGTGTATGGAGTTTCTGGGAAGGATGCCGCATCAACCCTATGTTAAAATATGCCTAGAATGGTATATATCTTTATATTTTTATTTGGAGGTAAGTTTTTTAATTTTTTTTTTATTTATCTGAATAAAATAGTAAGTTTATAAGCATGTTATTTACTAAAAAAATTTCTCGACTCAGTTCGGTACGTACGGAGAAAATCCAGGAAATATGTAGCATTATCAACATTTGAAATAATTTTATAAAATACAAAAAAATCCACCCTTTATCTAAGTGTATTAAATATTTATATATAACTAGCTGTTGCTCGCGACTCCGTTCGCGAATTGTATGGAACTAACAATAAAATAAATAAATAAATTATGTTTTATACTATCCTATCTTTTAAGTTGGACCAAACAATAGATACGTACAAATTTTCATTAAAATCGGTTAAGTAGTTTAGGAGTCCAACGAGGACAAACACTGACGCGTAATTTATATATTAAGATAAGATTATTGGAAAAAAAATACGATTTATTTCAGAAATTTGTGATGGACGAAAAAATGCTTCACCAGTTAACATCTAGAAATGTACCTCTGTTATCACAATTTAAGATTCTGTACTGGATAGTGATCTCTAAAATTCAAACTGCAACATGCACGCAATCAGAATTCGATTTCGTAATGGAGATTCTGACTTCGCACAGCATGGGGCCGACGTACAGCGTGCGTATATACGCGCAGTATTTATCCACAGGAGTTTTAAATGCAAAAAAAAACGATAATTATACGCAAAAATATAGTTTCATTAGAAAAGTGATGCAAAATTGTTTATCTGAAGCCACTAAGCTCAGAGAAAAAAGTTTTATGATTTTGTTGGATGATTATTTTTTCCATGGATTTGATATCATCAGAGATTTGAGCTTCTCTGGAATTTATTACACTTTACCACCAGCCGCTCGTGCACTATCTATCAATAAAAACGACCATAACATATTTACCAAATACTTTCTGAGCGATATAGCTAAAGACATAAATAAATCCATCTGTGTAGATTTGAAGGACGAATTTCTGGACATGTTTGGACAAGGTTTTCTCGTACCAATAAAGAGGGATAACGAAATATTATCAAGGGTTATAAATGAAGTAGAAGAATCTCAAACTATTCAAAAAAAATATGTCCCTTGGAAGACCATGAGCAATATTGACGTGTACAATACAGAAGAAGTAAGATGTTTGGTTTATACCATACAATTATGGCCGTACAGATATTAATTTTAGCATTTTACAGAGAGCTAAAAGTGATTTAATCCTGGTGGCCTCTTTGATCGACAAATTGCCCAATCTTGGCGGCATGGCGCGGACTGGTGAGGTCTTCGGTGTCCAAACCTATGTCGTAGACAGCTTCAGACATCTGCAGAATAAAGTTTTTCAGGATTTGAGGTATTTCTAACGTTGAATGTTATTGTTATATAGTTTTAAAATTCTCTTATATTTAATTATTTATTGCACAATATACTTACATAATAATACACAAAAGGCGGGCTTAATGCCAGTTAGACATTCTTTGGGGGTACAGGAGAGGACTTTGGTAGGCGTGCCAACCAAAAACAAAAACTAAGACCAAAGAAAATAACAAAAAAAAGACAAATTACAAAATTCTAATCAGAAAGAAAACTACATAAATTTACTTACTTATTTACCGATAGCTGTGTATTTTTTTTATTCAATATGGATTGTAAAAGTTTGAACACTTCAAATGTTTCAGAAATTTATAAAATCTTTAAGATTTTTCGATCAAGTGCTTACTAATTAATCAAATCTTTAACAATATTTTTCAAGTGTGTCAGCAGAACGTTGGGTGAATGTAGAAGAAGTCCGTCCGGGAGAGCCCCTCAAAGAATACCTGATGTTGAAGAAGACCGAGGGTTACACTATTGTGGCAGCTGAACAAACCTCCACCAGCGTAAAACTCCAGGATTATAAGTTTCCAAAAAAAACTTTGTTGATACTAGGGTATGGACTCTTACTTATTGGCTTACCTTTCTTTTCTTTTTTTGAGCTTCATTTATACACTCAGTGGGAAAGGCAAAGGTTTTCTAAGCCGTACAGCCATGTCTGTAGATTATTGGCTTACTTACTATCAGAACCTATACTTTAATTTAACGAAGTAAATTAAACATAACCTTAACCATTCCAGACATGAAAAAGAAGGAATTTCTTGTGATCTTCTACCATTTATGGATCATTGTGTGGAGATACCACAGCAAGGCGTAATCCGGTCTCTTAATGTGCATGTGACTGCCGCCATATTTGTGTGGGAGTACACCCGTCAACACATGTTGTAAATTGTAATATACAAATAAATATATTTTTCACAGATTTTTCATTGCTTGAGTTATAATAAGAATAAAACATTTAATATATGTTGATAAATTCGTTAAAGCGAGCATTTATCCACAAACCTCACTTGAAGAGTTTAGTATTTAACATTAAAAGTTCCAAAAAAATCTCAGTTTAATACTTCTCATCCAGGGCGGGGAAACACTGTCATATCTGTATATTGGGAGTCGGGACCAAAGTAACTTTGAATTAAAGTTATGCCCAAGACAAAAAAAAATATTCCGCATAAATGACCGAAGTTTCTACAGACAGAACTGATTTGAATAAAGGGAATATTTATAATATTATAAATAATTTATGTATCTCACAGTTGCAATATTTATTGGGATTTACAGAAAAATTTTACCATATTTGGGAGAAGAGTTATTTTTACTGGTTTGACGTCAAATTCCTCTTGATCTATCGCAATAACGACATCAGATCTCGGTTCTAGAGGTTTTAATTCAATTGTTCTAGCTTTGATAACTTCTGGACTATTATGAACTCCTTTTACCCGTTGCCAGCCCTCGGAAACAAATTCAATATAAGAATATTTATTCTTTGCTAACCCTACAGTCAAGGCTGGTAGTCCTTCATTTATTTGGGGCTGTATTATAAAATCAGTTGTTTTAAAACATAACTCATTACACACAGCACACTCGGGGTTTACATAACTAGCAATGTCAACCTGTGGTGCAGCCTGATTGCTGGGTATGAAAAAGGCCCATTTCCGTTTCATTTCTGGTTTTTTCTTTAAACAATTATTACAACCGGAACAGGGTGGTGTATACTTTAGTGTACCACTGCAATCCCAACTTAAGGAATTCTTGTATCCATTAAAAATAAATGAGGCATATTGGCGAAGTGGTCCATAAATCCAGTACTTGTCCTTCTTTGCTAGAGTATCTCGAAATGCTCCCCATTCTATTGATGTTAGGGCATAGATAGGTTTGCTGGGAGTTTCCTCTTGCTCTAAAGGTTCAATTTTCATGACATCTCTCCATGTCGTATTATTTTCTATAATGGCCATGCATGCTTCAATCAGTTGTTTAACTTTAGCCACACCATCTCCAGTTGGGAAAAGGCTGTTTCCAAGACTATTAGTACGACCCAATGGCAACACCCCTAAGGGAAATCTATTAGCTTCGTCATTTCTACGTAGTAAACCTAAAAAGAAAGGAACAATGAGTATAAAAATTTTGTATCTAAATTTATAGACACATGTCGTAATAGAGACGATTATACATAGAATGCTTAATTTATCAAGGCTGGATAAGACATGGTAGCTTAGTTGACAGAGGAACATATAGGCCAACAAAGGCTCCCAGAGATTGCGGGTTCGAACCTTGCTCATTTATAAAAAAATTGTCTCTATATTTATTTCAATAAGTACAATGTCCCTAACATGTTAATACATATATGATACAAACCGGTGACTGTCTCTGATAGAGTACCATCCCCTCCTGCTACTATTATAGCCTCTGTGCCATGTAGAGTTTCTACTATTTCTTTAGCATGTCCCTCAGATGTTGTCTGAATGACATCGACTTGCAAGCCAGCCAGATGCAGTAATGGTTCACAATATTTTTCAAAATCTTTCTTTGCCTTCCGTTTATTGGCTACTGGATTGAGAATAATGGTGATCAAAGTTGGGTTTCTATCCATTGGTATCAACGAATCTCCATATTTGGCGGCAGCTTTGCAAGCTGCTCTCATTACAATATTTATTCTGTCAAAAAAAAAATCTACTGATAATTCTCCAAATGAAAAGTAAGTAAAAGTTATTAGCATTAATTATTTTTGTCGGTTCCTACTTATTACATCTCAAACTTCTTCAATATATTCCTTGTAACCTACAATTCAGGCGTTATAGTTACAGCTAAAAATTTAAAAATGTAAGTAATAAACTAATACTTACTCATATCTTTCTTTCACTGTAACCCCGCCATAGTAAAGAACAACAGCACCGAAAATCGACTTTTTCCAATTATTTCTTAACGTTTTACCAATCTTTATTATTCTTTCCATTATGTTCTTTTTTCTGGACACGTAAACTTATTAGGAAAAATATCTTTTTTAAATTTAAAAACTATTTATTGTGATATTTATTTTAGGTTATAATATCAGCTGTTTGTGACAAGAAGAGTATTTTGTTTAAATTATTTATTTGGTAGTTTATGGTATGAAGCACAGAGTACGTTATTGATTTAATAATCGAGAAGTAATGTATTATAGTTAGTTAAATAGTAATTAATATCTAATTTGGGGATCATTTTTAATACTCTAAAAGTTACTATTCAAGCTAAGCTCATGATTTACGCAAAAGTTAAAGTTTGCGGGTTTTTTGTTACACATATTCTTGGCAATTCACTAAAAGCGCGCCCTATTATCATATCAGTGTCTTGTAAGTTGTCACGAACCACTAGAACCGACGTATTAGCATTAACGCCATCCAAGTTTAAATCTGGATAACAACCTCTGGTGCAATGATTTGACCCCTTATGCTTGTTTAATATTTGTTATTATATTTTAAAGTGATTTTTTTGAGCAGCTGATATTGTTATAGTATTACAAGCACTATCTAAATCAATGTAAGCAGTTAATTTAAAATCATTAGCAACGACAATTTTACGAAACTTTCGATTATTTATATCAATAAGGCTAATGTGAAATAATTTGCATTTATTTTAGTCTAATTTACTATTAGCTTTGGTATTAGAATTACAGGGGACCTATATTTTTTTTTTAAATTATAACATTCGTTCTTTTCGTGACCTAATTTACCACAATGTTCGCACTTTTCAATCTCACATTCAATTTCACATCTGCAATTTTCTGTTTTGTGACCTATTTTATTACAATTATTACTTTTGATATTATCCCTACATTGAGAAGATGTATAACCTCTGTGTCCACAAAAAAAAACATTTGGGCCTCGTATCGAGAGTGGTGAAATTATTTTTATATTGCAAAGGTTCAACTACAGCATCAGTTAAATAATTAAGTAAAGAACGCGTATCTCTACAACCTGCACCACGGGCTCCGGCTTTTAAAAGCGGGTCACCCATTGTAAAAATAATTGGGGGGTAGAAGAACAAAATTCTTTTGATGATATAAAAAAGTCTTTAACTTCTGAACCGGTACTTGCTATTTATAATCCCGAACTTGAGACGCAGTTTCATACGGACGCTTCAAGTCGCGGAGTGGGTGGTATTTTATTTCAAAAATAGTTAAAAGGTGATTTTAAACCAATAGCATATTTAAGTAAACGGGCCACTTCAATGGAACAAACATATCACTCTTATGAACTTGAAGCAATGGCTGTCGTTTTAAGCATAAGAAAGTTTCGCGTTTATCTCTTGGGGCTACCTTTTAAAATATTGACAGATTGTCAAGCTCTTAGTAGAACTTGGACGAAAATAAAAGATATGTTGCCAAGGATAGGACGATGGTGGCTGGAATTACAAAGTTACGATTTTGAACTGCAATATAGACCAGACTTACAAATGCAGCATGTAGACGCTCTAAGCCGCAATGCTCTACCTTTGCAACATATCACAGAAGAAAATTGAGTTATAGCTGTGGAAAATAACAATCTTAAATTACAAGCGATTATTAAAAACATAAAAAATCCCCAATATAAAGATTTACATTTATTATAAGATCATAATCTTGCAATCTGCAAGACTGGGAGCATTTCATACCGCAAGCAGAAAAAGGTATAAATTATAATGTAAATAGAAGTACTCAAAAATGTCCTTTCGAGTTTTTATATGGTTATCTTTCTGAATTACGATCTCAAGCTCAGAATAATAATATTAAAGTTTCTATAAAAAGTAAAGAACGGTATGATAAAAATAGACTAAATCATACAAAATTTATTGTAGGCGATTTAGTGCAAATTCAACGTAAAATAATAAAGAAAGGTTCAACAAGTGGCAAACTTGTAGACAAATACGCGGGGCCTTACAAGGTTGTAAAGGTATATTATAATAATCGTTACAGAGTAATAATATATTTAAATAAAAGAGGAAGAAAGTATAATAATGTCATAGACGCGGACAAAATGAAAAAAAATATAGTACAATGTATTAGTAGTGATGTTACGGACACAGATAATTCAAATATTTGAACAAATGTGAGTTATAGTGAACGCCTCAGTAATTATAAAAATTATCAATAAATTTTATTTTCTTGTTAATATGCTTGACAACTATAGTTGATAAATAAGTTTTAATCCTCCATTTTTATAGTACTTAATGTTTCCATATGACAGTGTTAAATTAAACACTATTACAATAAGATAATACACAATTTATAATTTAAATTGTTTAAAAAAAATATAAAAGTTCCGTATTAAGCAAGTATGAATTGTAAAAGTCATTAAATCAAAATAATTTTAATAGTTTATTACATATAAACGAATAGTATTATTTAAAAATGTCGATATAAAACGATAAAAAATAAATAAATAAATAGGTAATAAAATAGCTTCAATATCTTTCTCGACTTTAAAAGAAAATGTTTGAGCCTTCACATTTATTTTATATGAAAAATTAAAATCAAGACTATATTTGATCAGTTTAAATGCTTAGTATGTTTTAACACTTATGATAAGGGTCAGTAAGTTGTTTTATGAGTCCCATGGTAATAAAAAATAATAATAATAAAAAAATAATAATTAGTGTGGTTGTAGTAAAATTACTCCATGTTGGTCCCATGGAGGTAAGATCAAACTGGTGTGTCCGTTGATCTCATTTTAAAATCATCTTGGTGTGTCCGATGCGATGTAAAAGATATATGATCAAACTGGTGTCCGTTGATCTCATTTTAAAAGCATCTTGGTGTGTCCGATGCGATGTAAAAGATATATGATCAAACTGGTGTGTCCGTTGATCTCATTTTAAAAGCATCTTGGTGTGTCCGATGCGATGTAAAAGATATATGATCAAACTGGTGTCCGTTGATCTCATTTTAAAAGCATCTTGGTGTGTCCGATGCGATGTAAAAGATATATGATCAAACTGGTGTCCGTTGATCTCATTTTAAAAGCATCTTGGTGTGTCCGATGCGATGTAAAAGATATATGATCAAACTGGTGTGTCCGTTGATCTGATTTTAAAAGCATCTTGGTGTGTCCGATGCGATGTTAAAGATATTTGATCAAACTGGTGTGTCCGTTGATCTGATTTTGTAAGCATCCTGGTGTGTCCGGTGCAAAGAGAAGGAAATGTATTGAATTATGTGCTTTTATTTGTAAGTTTATGTAACCTGTTTATCGGAAAATTATGGTTGTATTACGAGGACGTAATAAGTTGTCAAAACGGCCGATATTGATAAAATTAATTTGTTTTAAAAGTGTAAAGTTGCAGATTAATAAATTGGTTTATTCTCGGTAAAAAGATTCGGTGTAAATTCATAATATCTATTTTGATAGACTTGGTGATTGAGGATACAATTACGAGGTCGTAAAATTGTAAATCAGGCCGAGTGCTAGTAATATTTGTTTCTAGTAATTTAAAATTAGCAAAAACGTTAGAAATTATAATAAGTTGTTCAGTTGATGATGGTATACAATGGTGGCGCCACCTGTATAACGGATTGAATGTTATTTTATGATTATTCCTAAATGTTTTAAAAATAAGATGAATAAGATATTTGATACAATATTTTTTAATCTTTTAGTAATAACAACTTACCGTAACCTAAATATTGTAATATTGAATGTTATAAAATAAGTGTAATTGCAGAACTTTGATTATTCTATTACAAGTTGTCGGACAATAAATATTGAAGAGGAATTATTGTGTATTATTACAAATTAATACTTACAGAAGTTTATTTTTGTTCCGGGTATTTATTTTGTGTAAATTACAATTTTTCTTGAAGTTACTAATATTCTTATGTAAATACATTAAGTTCTCATAAATATAATGATTAAATACAGTCACACAGTTGAATTTATTTCTTAACGATGACCTTTTAAATTGATTTTTAGACTCAAACCTAGCCCTCGTCTCTGTTTGATATGCTTTTACAATTAAAATATAAGTGGGAGTAGCTATTTCTAAAACCAAAAATATTTCCTCAGATTAACTGTTGTTTGTACGACTTCGAATTGAGATGCCACGAAAACTGGAGTAAAGCCATAAAATAGTTGTAAAGAAGTAATTAATTCAATTTTATATCTAATTTCATTGTGTAAGTAGGTACTATTTATAAGTCAGTTCTTAATTAGTTAAAGATGCCTTTTTGTATGTCTATTTTTAGAACTAACTACTCTTATTTGGGCATATTCGTAAATGTAAACAAATATGCAAAAACTTTTAAACTAAACGGTTCAGAACATTTTTCTTCTATTTTATTATATTCTCTTTTTGTAAAAGGGGTATTGACGAAATTTTATTTATTTTTTTAATTTAATTGTAATTTTACTGAACTGTTTTTGCAAGTATATTTAAAAGTGTATGGTGTCAGATGTTAGTACATAATATTATCACCTAAGTAAAATGTGAGTTGAGTGTGAGTTTGTTTGTTACGCTTTCGTACCTTTACTACTTAACCAATCATCATGAAATTTCGAACACATACTGTTAGAGATACAGAAGAGGACATAGGAAATACATAGGACAAAAGTTATTTTATTCTTTACATTTTAAGCGTCGTAGGCTGTCAAGAAATCGTTTTCATATATACATACAACATAAACAGTGTATATATTTTTCTTCAAAGCGTGGATGAAGCCACTGGCATAAGCTAGTATAATATAAAATTGAAAACTAGTTAGACACGGAAACGAAAAACATTTCCGTTTCCTACAAGAATACGTAAACGAAAGAGTTTTCGTTTCTTGCAAGAATATGTAATTATTATTATAAAATTTTTCATATATTTATTAACTTATGTGATGAGGGACGGGTTTAGAAATTAGAAATTTTATGTGACGTATTTTATTACCAGCGGTGTCCGTATTTTTATCAATAGTCTCAGGTCACTCCCTCAAGTCCGACGTCTAACATAACAAAACAAACCTAAACTCAGTGCATCTAGCCCAATTCGTCTAGGAGATCCAATAGCATCCATCCATAAGTAAACATTCAGGTTACTCCGTCCAGTCTGATGGGAAAATCTTATATAAAATTTTCAAAACAAGCCTAAACTCGACTAATCTGTTTCGTAAACGCGTCCTTAAACAAGACACAAAACTTTCTAATACATTTTATTATTTCTTGAATAGCAAATAAAATCCTTAAAAGAAAAAAAAAACTTTTGTAGCCTGAGCAACTAAGTTTAAAATGGTAATAAAATAATAATAATATATTGGAAGCTTAACATTCATAGGACTTCCCACATGAAACGACCCAAAAAACGAACTTTAGAGAATTTGGTGATTAAATTTATCTTCTAATTGCAAAAAAAATATCTCAAAGCTAAATCCAAAACAAACGACAGTTCTTTTGATTTGTATATTTTAAGGATTAGGCTGCATAATGTTAGCTTTTACTGGCAGCACTGATTATTTATTATCTGTCTCTCATTCTAATTTGTATATGTCAGATAGATCAACACTCCAACGATCCCTAATAAGTGTTATGAATATTTTTGTAGTTATTGTTATTAGTCGGAATGAATTCCACTAAAACTGATAACAGTAAGCTACCAGATGGTTGGGTTTTATGTCAATCAAAATCAATTCCAGGAAGGAAGTATTTTTTTAATAAAAGAACCGGAAAATCTTCTTGGTCTCAACCCCAGGTAAATTTCGCAACTATCTTAGCATATTTTATAAAACTGTTTCCTATTTTTATAGAGATCATATTAGCCTTGATCCTAATAAACGAGTGCCTTAGGTTGTTAAAAACATTAATGATGGCGTATCGGGTATCCTGATTGCTTAGTTTTTTTTAAGGCCGAGGATAAAACTGGTAAGAAGACGTGTAAAAAAGAGAAATTAAGAAAGTTAGAAAGGAAGAAAAGAGAGGAACTCGCTAAAAAAGTAGCAAAGAGAAAAAGTGATGGGCATGAAGATGGTGAATCAAAGAAAAGATCTAAACAAGGTAAGTTACTTTGTACTTCTCTATATGTATCAATTTATTATTGTATATATTTATTAATTTGTTATTGTATACATAATATTATATTCATATATATCATATATTTAGATGCACCAAATGCAGGCAGTAGCTCTAGACAAAGGCTAAAAGAAAGCCCTCAACAATGTCAACAGAAAAGGAGAAAAGAATCTTTACCATCATCACACAGCACTCCTAAAAATACCCCAACAAAGTGCACAGCTAATAGCTCGGATACCTCACAGAAGAAACCTGCAAAAAATCTAGCAAATGCAAGACTTTCTCAGCTTAGAGCAAGGCTCAGTGCAGAGGTCAAGGATGAACAAGAGACTAGTCCTAATAAAAAGGTTAGTCCAAAAACAAGTAATGAAACACCTTTAAAAGGTCAGAGGGCTGACCGTAAAAGTCCTAGTTTAAATGACTCTAAGTCCACACATTCCCCAAGTAGTGATAGTTATCAGTCAATGCCATCACCATCACAGTTCTTTGCTGCTAATAAGATCATATCATCTATGAAGGCTCAGTTGCCTGAAGAATATTGTAATAAAGAGAAACAGAAGGACACTTTTGCTGATATTGAGAAGGGCATATGTAGTCAGACACCAGAATATCCATTTTCTAAGCACCCTGCCACTCCACCACAGTTTTCTGAAGCTAGTAAATTGGTATCAGCTATAAAATCTAAATTGGCATACAAAGGGTCTACTTCCAAAGATGGTGTAAAAACTTTTTCTTCAGCCAATAATAGGTTAGAGGTGTTGAGAGCTAATTTAAGTATTGAGGCAGAACAAGAATTGAGGGATAGTTTTTTACATAAAAGCAATGACTTAGACCAAAAAGATCTGTCAGAAGCCATGGAGGTTGAAGAGATAAAAGAGGTTGGTTTTTGTTTCATATATTTTTATTTTCTATTATTTTTTTATATATATTTCTAAGCTTATATTTTTGAATTTTACTTTATTGAATTTGTTATAAGTAAATAATTTTATTGACTTAAAACGATTTAGTTTACATGAAATAATGATATTATTTTAATATTTTAGATTAAACAAAGCACTCCATTTCTGAAAGACAACACAACGGAAGATAATCTGGTTTTGGTCATTGACACAAATATATTTATACATGATCTGGATTTTATAAAAGCTGTTCTCAATTCACATATCAAAGGTAAGTTTATATTTATTACTTTAAGTTTTGAGATTTAAAAAATATATCTTAGAAGTCAAAGATATAAATCTGTGCTAAAAGTAAAGCTTTTTATTAAGTAATCATATTGATTTACTTAAATAATACAGGATGTTGTTATTTTAAACTTTTTTAATTATTATAATGAAGGCATAAAGGCCTTATAGAGTTAAGTCCACATCAAGATTAGACGAATATCTATACATCGTCCATCATAATCCACTTGCTCTTATACTAATTATTTAAGGTGCAATATGTTAAATTCTTCTACAGTCGCTGTCCTTTTTGATCTTTTAAATCTAATATGGGCAGGGATTTGAACCCACAACATCTGGGAAACTGTCCTGTTGCTCTACCAACTGAGCTACCATATTGCTACCCGCTGCAGTGAATGTACATATTTGTCTTTATATACATATTTGTTTTTATTGACAGATGCTAATTCTGATACATAAGCCTAATGCTTTCATATTGTACAGACCTTGTGATCTTTTCTGTATCCCTGACAAAGTTTACCAAGTTTCATCATGATGAGTTGAATAGTTAAGGCGTGAAAGCGTCACAAGTAAACCAGACTCATACAAACATTTATAATTATTCAAAACTATAATAAATGGCAATGTTGATTTATTCCATCTTACTATTTTTACAGGTTATAGTGAACAGCCAACCGTTCTAGTACCGTGGCGGGTAATCAATGAGTTGGACCGACTCAAAGACAACAATAACGGCAATGGCTCCCTCTGCAAGCGAGCTAAGGCGGCTATGGACTATCTGTATAAATCATTACCCGAGAACAGTCGAATAAAAGGTTGATATTTGGTTATTTATTATTATTTTTATTATTTATATAATTTGTTATTATTATTATTATTTTATAAATAAAGAATAATATTTATTATAATAATAAATAATATTAATATTAATCAATTCTTGCTCCAGGTCAATCCTTAAGGGACGCTAACTCTCACATCTATCCATGTGAGGTTCCAGATGACGAGATACTAAACTGCAGTCTTCAACTGTTGGAAAGGGGTAGAAATGTAGTGAGTAAATCATATCACTAATTAAAAAAAGTAGTACAAAAGTGTTTTGTTGGGAAAACTATAATTAATAGCTTACATCAAAGTAAATGTTAAAAGTTGACAACTAGAATGTATATAATTGACAATATTAGGAAAAAATAACTTAAATGCAAACACAATATAAATCTATATAAATAAAAATGAATCGGCAAAATGTATGTACGCACATAACTTCTGAACAACTGCACCAATTTGGATGATTCTTTTTTTAAGTATTCCTTATTTTCAGGAGAAAGTTTGTGTAAAAAAAATATAAAAAAAGGCTTATTTTTTATGCTTACTTATTACAACTAAATAAGTATTAAGTATATCGTTAAATTTGTTTATCTATTTATTACAAATGTCACTGTCATACAAAAATCTCATATAAAGATGTTTGTTCGGGATAATCTCTTAAATTGCTGGACCGAATTTAATGAATTTACGCTCAGATATGTAACTTTGTCCAAATGAAAATATATTTTATTTCGATTAATAACCGTAATATTTTATTTATTTAAACTAGAAAAGTATTCAATGTCAAGTTTTTCTATGTACTTTTTATTTTGAAGTTCTGACGGATCGGATACTTCTAAGTAATTCATGCGGACGAAGTCGCGGGCAATAGCTAGTTACATATAAAAATGTATACATTGAGATAAAATAAGATAGAAAGAAGACAGAAGATATTGTTAGTAGGAATTTTAATAACTATCTTAGTGAGTCCTTTGCACCGGTTTTTTTTTAGATTTTTTATTTTTATTTATTATTTATTTATTGAATTGTTTATTGCAGTATACAGAATAATGCACAAAAGGCGGGCTTAATTCGACAAACGCATTCTTGTTATTATTAGTATTTATATATCAATAATAATAAAAATAATATTTATTTAATTACTATATTATACATATTAAAATAAAATTATATTTAATGGTGTGTATTTATTAGTAAAAGTAACAACAATTATAAAATGTCCCATCGAGAGAACGAGCGCGGGCGATGTGTCCGTGGGTAAAAATTCTTATATAAAATAAAAAAAAAGTATAAAAAATAACTTCTATTGAATGTATAACTATAAAAAAAAAATCCTTCCCAGATCCTGCTATCAAATGACAAGAATCTCTGCAACAAGGCGATCATCAACAACGTGAAGCATATCAATGTAAGTGGGCTGCAGGCGCTGGTGGAGAACAAGCCGCAGCCCTACAGCAGCGACCTGTGGGCCAGCGTCAGGAGGTACACGGACTGCGTCTACCACCTGCTGGCTAACATACTGGAGGTGAGTCCGGGGCACCGGCGGGCACTAAACATTTGGCGATAAGGGTCCTTAAATTACGTAACGCTAAATTTAATAATTTAAAACACTACTAAAAATAATTCGAAAATTCTTTTTAAAAAGTTATTGCGGATTCGTCTCATCAGGACGCTGTGCACACTTGGACAATATAAATCGTACGGAATGGTTTTGATTGATTTTGAGTTCATTGGCAACTCGTCAGAACAAAGATTTAAATTTACAAACAGCGAGGGAAATTTATAAACGTTAGTGTCCGAGTTTGAAAGGGGAAAATCGGGGGTGTGATCTACGCTTTTTATAATTTAAAACACAAAAAATTAAGCATTGCGTTACGTAACGTTTCAAAAAACAACACCCTCCGACCCCGTAACGCCTCGTAACGCGAGCATAGACCCCCTCCTCCCCCTCAGAGCATTACGTAATTTAAGGACGGCCCCTTAGGCAATTAGAGTAGTATAACGTAATGTAATGTTTATTTTTAAGTATGTTATTAACAAAACAATTAAATATATATTTACCTGGCTGTATTCGTGTCGGTTAAATTGAAGTTTTGGCCAATTACACTCGAGTCCATTTGGGGGTATTTACTCATATGCTCAAGACATGGCGGTCTCGTGTCAGGAACTGCCTACAGCAGATGCATGAGTAATACTAATGGGTTAAAAATTTGATGAGTACATGTATGTAAATATTTATTATTTTAAATACAAAAAGAAACAATTAAAAGCACTTTTGACAGAATGAAATGCGAGCCAAATACAACAACCTGTGGCAGCACGTAATATTCAAGCCCCCGCCCTGGACGTTGAACGACGTCCTCCAGTGCCTCCTCAAGCATTGGATCGCCGTCTTCAACGAGGTGTTCCCGAGGATCGAACAGCTGCTGGCGGATTTGAGGACCAGCCTGATCACTATTGAGAAGAAAGGTAAATTGAATGTTGTTGAAATTCATATTATAGGTCAGTGAAACTTCCTCGACCAAAATTATTTAGTTTTTATTTACATCTGATTACTTAAAGATAGATTTGATTAGATTTAAGAACAAATTCTAAGCCGCCACTATCTCAATTTCAGATCCGAGCACCCTCACCCAGTCGGAAGTGTCTACATTCAAGGAGCTGTGTCTGGATGTCGCTCGTCGCTGTCAGATCATACCAGAATATATGGAGCTTGCGAAGGCGACGCTCGCGCAACTGTCGCGCGACGGACCCGCCACCGATACAGTGGACGCGTTCGAGGCTCTGTGGACGGCGCTCTCCAGCTACTGGTGAGGGACATATGACATGTTGCAGACCTAGTACGAAGTTTATATATTTTTATATGAAATGTGAAGAAAAGATATGTAAATTCTATTTTGATATAAACGTGTCTCTATCCTCTCCAATAACCTTCCAGCGCCAAGCTGTCGTCGGCGCTGGGCGTGCCGCACGGCATCGAGGGCGCGGCGGCGGGCGGCGAGCCGCTGGAGGAGCTGACGCCGCGCTGGGCCAGCCTCAGCCGACACGTCACCGAGCTGGCCGAGGCGCTGCGAGGGTGCGTGGCGCGAGACTCTTACTACTTCATGTCTTTTGTCAAAAAATCTAACGTTACGGTTAGGGTCGAAGCGGTTCGACCGGCATATTGACGTGTGGGTGCCGCGTGCAGGGCGCTGGGCGGCGAGTGCGGCGTGGCGGCGCTGCAGCGGGCCGTGAGCGGCGCGCTGGCGGGCTGCGGCCTGCGCGGGGCCGTGCGCCGGGACGAGCTGGCCGCCTTCTGCGGGGACTGCCGGTAAGCACGCCGAGCTCATACGTGCTCCCGAATAAGGATATGACCGCACCGGGTACCTGTGGGTGCCGTGACTGAGGTGTTTAAAATGTTGTAGAATCTCGTTATCTCATAGACAGTAGCATGATTTTACAAATTAGGCCGGCTATGTACCACACTTATACACAGGACTGGCGTGAAGCGGTGACCAAGTACCACTTAGTGTCGCAGACCGATACCCCTCTCTCCTGCCTTGAATAAGACAGTGGTTCTTAATGAGATATTACCCTAGGGGGGGAGACGAACAATTGCTTGTTGCCAAGAGCTAATCAGAAATATGCTCTTCAGCACCGCAGTCGACCTTGTTATTCCTAAAGGAGCAGTAAATATCACGACCGGACCAGACTCAGCATACCTACTATACCCTTTTTTTCATTTGTAAAAATCCGTTATGGATACCTCCGACCAAGAACTAATGACCAGGTGGTTATATGGGACTACCCGGCAGCATACAAGACGCAGCCATTTCCAAGGCTACCCACTAAAAAACCGACGGTTACCCTCATCACCATGGTGGACCGCCACGGGATCACTTTGGCACTCACCGTGACGATATCTACTATGCCCTGGGTTTAAAAGTGAACACCACTTTATATTCTACGCCGGGATATCTGTGTATATAAAAGAAGGAGCCGTCTATACTCCGGCTGCGCGTAGTCATGGATCTTGTCAGAGTCTAGGTGTGTCTCTACAAGTCCCTTAGTAGTAGTGTAGAGGAGGATCGATCTCGGCCATATTCAAACGAATATTGACGACATACACAGATACCGTTCGCTGAAGTCATAGTTCTTGGTGACTCTAACATGCGCCACACTGGTCGGCTCCTGTAACGTGCTGCTGATTACTTTCGGAGATTTGACTTTGCGACTAACTCAGTTGGTAAGACGCCTAGTTGTCTCCCCGACGTGGATAACCCTCTATGTTGGAGGCTGACTATACATATAGATAGGTACCAGACCATCTCCTACACCCCACTGGAATCGTCTGACCGTTGTTTGATACGGAGCGTAGTGCATTCAACGTCCGCATCACACAAGATACGCTATCCGATGCGTCTGGTACTACGATGGGATGCGATTTATTCATACATCCTACCCTTGGAGGTTTTTATCCCTTCCTGATGCGATCCTGTCGCTGAAGTGTTACGACGGGGAATGAATACTTTTATACCCAGGTCTATTACTATCAATTATCACCCTTTTCTCCAAAATAATGGAACACCTTATAAACCGCCAGCTCTTGGTATTCCTAGAGGATCATCAGTTGATCAATGATCAGCAATATAGTTCTCGCCATGGATTATCAGCTGGTGATCACCTCGTATACCTTACACACCACAGGAGTGGTGGTGGGTCTAGCAGTTAGTATATTAAGATAGCCTTCGATCGTATGTTATATAAGACGTTTATTTCGAAGCTTCCTATGGACTTTCTGATAGTTTAAGGAAGTGGATCACCATCAGTTCTTATTGGGTGAAGCATAATAGTTATTGCTCCGACCCGTAACCCATGGAAACTGTTGTTTCCTAAGGCTATGCGTTATTTTTATTAATTATGGAAAGAAACATATTTGAATAACACTTAACCATAAATAGATTCCGATATTACATTAATACATATTAAAATTAAGAAAAAAATATGCATAACACAAATGATTTTATACCGTTATTTTACTATTGACTTAACTGAATCTGAGACATACAAACTGTCAGTCAAAAACAATAATAATTAAAAATAACCATCTCAATAATGGATGAAACAAGAGGGAGACTAGTAGAAACTAGTACAACACAATCATTAGTATTGTTTATTATCGTCAGCATATAACAAAAATTTGGGAATGCTTAAAAACTGCAGCAATGTCATTGAGTTATACGTTAAAAAATAAAGGGCCAAGAAGGGATCCTTGAGGTACCCCAGATAAAACTGTAATAAAAGATGATGCGTGAACTTTTATGGTAACAGCTTGGCTACGGCTTACAGAAGGTCACCGTCACACCTCTTAGCAAATTTTCAAGAACCATAGGAATTTTTCTACCCTCTCTTATTCTTCACACGATGGGCTATGAAGTTATATATGGCCCTAACGAGTGACTTACATTCTCTGCCAGTCGTTTTGCAGTTCCTGCGTGCGTTGTAACAATATTAATAATATATTTTAATTTAATTTCAGGAACATGTTACAAGAAGCGTACGATAAATTCTCGCAGCTGTCAGATATTTTGAATGTATGTAAAAGTAGGTTTTCTGAAGACATGAACTAATTGCGCGGTCGTAGCTCACTCAGGTACAGAATTATCAAAAATTTTTATTGTGATTTGATAATTCAAACTATATTTATATTCAGATCTCTCATTCCAGCTAACAAACTATTGTTCATTCATATTTGTAATGAAGACAATATATTAAATATTACGTCACTGTATATTTTAACTTGAATATTTCTAATAGATTGTAATTTTAAATAAATCTGAATGTTTATATATTCTCCGTGTCGCGTGTGACACACGACTGTGACGGATCTCTAGTCGCAATTTGTACAAACAAATTATTATAACTTAGAGCAAATTTGTAAAAAATATTTATCTTCTATTTATTTATGAAGTTCCTTTCATATATTAAATATGTTTACTGTGTAATATAGAAATAAGTGACGTCACATACACTATATCCTACTATATTTCAAGATTTTAATATATTATTCCCACGAGTCTTGGCGAGACTTTTCATTTTCAATAGATGGATATAATAAAATATAAATCATTCCGCTCTCTCGATGGCAAAACTTTTTTTCGTTTGTTTGTTTGTGATCGCCAATTACCAAATAAAAATATTTCCATGTACAATAAAATTCACCAGTGGACTTATTTATATAAATACCTTTTCAATGAAAAATTTTAAAAAATAAACATGGATTTATGATATAATTTTATTTAAAAAATTTAAACATGGGTTTATGATATAATTATATTTTAGTACCTAAGAATAATTAAAAGTGTATGATTTATCGGTGATTTTATGGCTTATTATTATCTATGGTTATTGTATTAACAGATTTAAGAAGATTTTTTTTATTGCAAAATTCAACTTATTCACTATATTGATCCATTTATCTAAAGAAATAAAATAAAAAATCTAAACTGCGTCCAACATACATCGAGCCACGAATTTTACACAATTTAAAAACAATTTGATTGAGCATTAAAGTATTTGTAAAAAAACTAAATAAATTTACATTTACATGAACTTATAATAAAATTTAATTTATAGAAAAAGTTAGCTCCATTGAACACCTTATCATTTTCTTTCAAGTAAATAACACTTATTTTATCGTTATTTATTATATTATTTACAAACGCCGACTTAAAATCCATTATATACTGATATAACCATTTTATGTATATTGTAATAATTATATAATTTCAGTTGTATTGTAATAATTATTGCATTATTTTCACTCAAATGATGAACTGTAATTCCACTAGAATAATAAAAATCATTATTTCTAACACATACATTCACTAAATTAAACGTTTTGTATTATAACGTGAAAGGAACTTCATCGTCTTCCAAGACTGACTATTATATATTTTAGTACGCCTTAAATAAGTTTGTAAAATATTCAAGCAGTTCGAGCATCCGGGGTAAAAGGGGGGATCAAAATTATACTGGCCGCCGTTAGATAGAGATACAAAGTTAGATTTTTTTACCCCATTTATTTATTTTACATTTTGAAGGTTGAATGAAATCAGCATTGTATAAATTTGAGTGGTGGATGTTAGAATTGCAATTATTATACAATTTAAGTTATTTTGTCTTGTATAAGTTTAATTTTTGTATATATCGTTATTTTATGCTGTAAATGTTGAAATTTTAGATATTTAAGAGGAGTTTCGATTGTTCTCTCGGTGTCTGTGTTATGTAAGATATTTAATAGCTGGCTCTCAATTTTGTTATTGTCAAAGCATTATTTAATTTATTTAAGGCAAAATGGGGTATATCCGACAGATGACTTTAAAACTTAAGTTTCGGGTAGATATTTTTTTTCAACTTAAATAGTACACAACGACTTAGTGCCAGTTATTTTGATTAAAAAAATATGCCGTAAATTGAAATTTTTAATATGTCGGAATAACCTTCACTGTCGGATATACCCTCCATTACCTTTTATATATATTTTAGTAACTAAATTCGTATAATATTTTATATTTCATGAATTAGAAATGTTTACGTTTCGAATATAGATAATCTTATTTCCGATGATTTTTTCTTTTAATTATTAATATATATATATATATATTGTATGTGTTATAGAGGATTGTAGTGGTATATAGATATTGACTGTTTATTGTACGCATTTATATAAACTTCATTCTTATATGTATGCAATTATTTGTTGAATATTTGTTCTATATCTTGTATAGGCCAGGAAGCTAAATAATTAATTGAAAATTCATTCGAAAAAAAAATAGATCTGAGGTAGATTTGTATTAACGCTTAAAAATATCTAGATGTATCTAGATATTTAAAATTAATAACCTATCTTTTGTCAGCATCGTGACTGAATCATTCACTGCCTATTTCTTATCTTGTATATATAAAGCGGACTGTCTTGAATTTACTCTCAATTATATAGTTTAGTATTTTTTATAAAATATAGTTCTTTCAACGTGTTAGCTAACGTTCATATTATGTTTGAAGGCAGTGAGTGAGTGAGTGAATGATGAGTGAGTGAATGATGGATCTTATAACTTGAAGGTGTATCTAGCTTGTGTACTGTACATAACAGTGTAGGTAATATGTGTTATTTATTTAATTTACTTGTCGGATGTAACGTGCCGCCTCCGGGCTAAAAATAAAGCACTAAAAACTGATTTTTTTATTTATATATTATAATTATTCTTTTTTTTGCGTTCATCAGTGTATTTTGTTCGTTATTTGATTCCGTTACCCCATCCCCTATCCCCATCCGTTACCCTTATAATTTTATCCTGTCTTACATTTCTGTCAGTTGTCATATTAATACTCACTCTCGTTTATTCATATTACAATTACAAATAAAATCTAGATTTAATTTATATATGACTTATTATTTGTGACGGGGCTATCTTAAAAGTCGATGCCAAACGTTAGAAAATGAATAAACATTGTCTTATTAGTTTTTAACCTTGCATGTTAAGCTTTTGACTTTATAACATATATTTATTAATTAAATAGCTGCCCATATTAAATTTAATAATCTTGGGGCAATTAATTCCAAATATAATTTTTGTAAGGCTTTGGAAATGAAGGAGCCGAGTACCTAATTGTACTACGTGATACAAAAACGATAACTCGTGCTGCAATGGCAGTGCTCTCGATCCTCTGGCCAGGAAGTGTAGGATATATTCGCTATATTTTTCTCCATCGGAACCAGTTCCTATTTTCGTGTCAAAATGTTAATACAAATCCATATCATAAACGGACAAACATACATACATTTTTTTCTTGCTTTCTTGCTTTTTAATCTAAAATTAAAAGTTTCCTTTAAATAATGCCTATAGCGTACAAGAGTTGTTAGTTAATCGTATTTCGATCAACTAAAAGGTTAGGTTGTGGAGCTTTGCTTGCTGACTCGTTTGCGGGATATTCTAATGTATACATAAAACATTTTTAAATTGTTTTTAAAAGAGGAACTGTTTAAAGTTTTTGGCCAGTTCTTCTCAGCAGAGTCGCATTCCGAGCTGGTGGTAGCTTACTCACAGACTGACATACTGAGATACTATACTGACATTTTTTTTTTAATGTAATGTAATGTAATTGACGATTCAAAAGTGCATGTAAATGCCTAGTTGAATAAAGAAATTTATGAATTTGAATACATATGTCCAGATGTTAGTTCGCCACCCGCGAAGCTCTAATTAACAAGATTAGTGTAATATAATCGAATCGAAATAAAATTCTTCAAAATATAATGATTTTCGATGATGATTTACTATAGTTTTTTAGTACTTATCTCTAGATATACAATTTTGTTCATCAACTTGACCAAATACTCTTGAATAAATTGTGACGTATTTTCCTTAAAACCCATCACATGATAAATAAATGATGACTGAATCGTTGGGTTTGGTACAATTGTTGTTAAAACCCCTGGACTTACCAACTCTTCAATATCTAAATTTCTATATGCCATGATCTTTTTTAATCATGTCAGATGCTTTTTCCGCAATCATCACAACAGGGGCGTAGGTGTTTCCACTAACAATGGTGGGCATGATGCTTGCGTCTACGACTCTCAGTCCCTCTACTCCTCTCACTCTCAGTTTTTCATCTACGACCCCGTTTGGTCCCATAGCGCATGTTCCAACGGGGTGGAACTGGGTCGTTACTAAATTATAAACGTAGCATTCCCAGTATTCTAAACTACCGAATAGTTTCTCTTTGCATTGTCGAACATTCAAGTCTACAATCTCAGATTGTACGTTATTAAAATATGTTGTATTTATTAAACTTGTAAAATCTTTCACGCTTTGAGCAAATTTCTTTAAATCGTCTTTGTTTGAAAAGTATCCTGGGTAAATTAGAGGGTTTTCTGCTGGATTGTTATATTTCAAACGTATATTTCCTCTAGATTTTGGATGAAGGAAAGATATCAAAGCATATAATGATTCTCTATTTGTTGCGCTAGCTACTGCTGTGCATATTTCGGGGCCCCACTGAAATATATCGGCACAGGCTAAAGTTGATGCGAAGGTACCAACTGGGACAGGCACTGAAGTGACTTGGTAGTCTGGGAAGGATTGGCTTCTATCTAAAGCTACGTGACCCATAATATTCGGAAAAGGACTCGTACCTAAATTGTTAAGAACATCAAAATTATCTATAAACGACTTTATATCACTATCTCCGGTTAAAATTATTGGTACAAGCATATGGTCTTGTAAATTGGATCCGACGTTGGGACTATTCACTACAGCTGTTATTCCCATTTCTTCGAGATGTTCTCTCGGACCTATTCCCGAAAGCATTAATATTTGGGGACTTTTAACAGCCCCTGCTGATAAAATTACTTCTTTTCTAGCTTTTACCATTTTAATAGTGCCATCGATTCCTTTAATTTCTACTCCAACGACTATATTATAGTCATCTATGATTAATTTCGTAGCAAGTGTTTCTTTAAGGATATATAAATTTGTACGGTTTAATACAGGCCTCAAATAAGCAAAAGCCGAGCTTTGACGTCGAGAATTGTCGATGGTAAAACTCGGTGCAGAATAACCGAGTTGTTGAAATCCATTAGTGTCCAATAAAATCTCATGACCATTTTCCCGTAGAGCTTCGAAGTATTTTCTTGTCTGTTTTTCAAACGTCGGCCGGGTTACTCCAAGTTTACCGTCAGTGCCGTGTAAGACATTAGATTCACTATTTAAAATGGCGTCATCATTTAAACGTTCACTTTTCTTAAAATATTTTAGTACGTTTTGCCAGTCCCATCCTTCATTACCTTGAGAAACCCAATATTCGTAATCAGCCATGTTTCCTCTGACATAATACATATAATTAAGGATACTCGAACCTCCTAGAACTTTTCCTTGAACCATGGATATTCTTCGAGTTCCTTCACTTGAATCATCGTTTGTGTAAAAATTCCAGTCTGGAGCCGTTTTACCCAAAAGCATTGATAGCCCAGGAATCTAAAACAATAGGCAAAATAATAGTAAAGCAAATGAATTCTTAGTTTATATTATGGTTGTTAAAAATATGAGACATTTTCTGGTTAAAAATTGTTAGTAAGTATTAAGTATCTAATAAAATCTCAAAGTGCGGTCTTAGTGTAGCTAACTACACATTTAATATTGTTTCATTGTAGCCTAGTAATCTTAATATCATTATAATTGAAATTCAGTTATAATATTAGAAATGTACCAACTTCGGAAATATAGGGTGGGGTATTCCCAGCTTCTATTAGCAGAACGTTCCAGTTAGTTACTTCAGTAAGTCGGTTAGCGAGCACACAACCGGCGGATCCTCCGCCAACTATCACGATGTCAAATGCTTGTCCATCTGTGAAAGTAAATTAAACTGGATTAGCTTCAAGAATTCTAATAATCGCTGAATCTGGCTCTAATTTATAATAAAAGACAAATCGAGTTAAATAGAGTAATATTCCAAACAGTTTATGATTATTTATAACTAGTAAAGTTTGTCTTACCTGCAATAATGGGATTAGGAAAATAATAATTGGGGTTCTTTATTATCAACGACGACACCGCCAATATTACGAACTGCACGATCCGCACCAAGGGCAGAGCGAGATTTACTTGTACGAAACCCCAGACAGTCCACATCCTGCAACTGACAATAATCGCAATCAAAATATATACCTAAGAAAGCAGAAACGAGGCCAAATCTCTACCTTCAATCTTTTCTTTTGCATAAGTTGAAAGATAATTTAGCAAATTAGAAATGATAAAAAACTATTTGAGGAATACCAATGCCGCATCAAGTTTATAATTTACCGAAGTTATTGCTACATTTGAGAAAACTATAGCTAGGAAACGATTATAAATAAAAATTAAACTAAACTTTCCACTTTCATATCATAACTAGATATGCTTTACTTATAGAGATAATTTTTCCTTTGGTACATTAAATTGATTAATAAATTGTTTTATGTACAATTACGAAAATTTTAATTTTTTAATTCATCCAAATATCTATATTCATTCATTATACCAATTATTCATTCCTAGGCTTTACGTTTAGAACCAGGACTGCTCGGCTATGTACAATACAGAACTGAAGAAGTAGCTTAGCAACTTGAAAGTATTTAAATTTAATTACATTTTTATATTTTACTTGGATTTTTATTTTTTATATAGATTTGTACCATTTTATAACATAGATTCACGCCATAACTTTTTGGTTGAAATTTTTACACGGTTGCCGCAATCGTGAGGCATTGGCTGTATTTTTTTAAAGTCTCCGAAACTACTAGATGATCACTAAATAAAATTACATGAGGACCAGTCCGACAGTGTCTACTTTCAAATAGATATTCTGTGCGACAATGGTGGAAACTTTGTGTCAGCTTCCAAAGAAATTAAGGATTTTTTATAAATCCTAATTTTATTCTACATTTTGGAGCTAACGAATAAATCGAATTTCGTTTTCTCCAGCATACGCTCCACTCTAACGGTTTAATGAAAGCCGGTGTAAAGTCTACTAAATTCCATTTGGTAGATTTTAGGGACTATACCTTATGTAAGAGGAACTATCCACTTTGTTTGCCCTAATAGTAGATATTCTTAATAGTCGCTCCATATGGCCATTAAATGGCCATTAATTCCTTCAACTTCGGAATTTGTATCCTTTGACTCCTGGCCATCTTTTGGTGGGTAGATTCCTCTAGTCACTACCTTCACCGTGCTTACAAGCGTTAATATCTACTAATAGCCCCAACAAGTTTCAGTGCTTATAGTAGATAGAGCATCATTTTTGGCAACTCTGGAGCCACGAATCTATCGCTGAGTTGCAAGTCAGGCGATAGTCGCGTACGCAAGCAAAGATGGTTTTGAAAATTAACAACTTAGTCGTTTTAAACGAGGATATATAACACACCGCCGCTTTGTCGGCCATTCGGACGTGTAAAAAGTTGTTTCCGGGAACCCTTATTTTCCCTTGTTATATATGTTTATTTAAACATACAGTACAGAAGTGAAAGGATGTGTAGATTCCGGCAAAAACGAATAGGTAACGAGTTGAGAACGCACTTCAGATACGTGGTCATACTTGCGCAAGCCAAATATGAACCGGATGGATACTTAGATTTTGAAGTCTCTCAAATTTATTAAGTTGTTTTGGTACTCGAGGATGGATAGAAGAAGGAATTGTGCGAGCATAATTTTGGTAGGAATCGGAAGAAAATTCGAAAGAAAATCTACCATGTAATATTTTTCCTTTCAACTACTCAGAGGTTGACTGGAAGAGATCGCTTCATGGATAAGTCCGCCTTTGTACATAAATTGCATCTTAATGTAGAATTGTAAGAGATGTACTTTTTTATATTATTTATGTACAATAAAGAACAATCAAATAAACAAACAAAATTCTGCAAGCGTCATAATGATACGACGCTTGCAGAATTTGTTTGCAGAAAAACATTTGCAGAATATACACTAATTGTAATAAATATACACTAAATGTAATAAATATACACTAAATGTAATAAAAAAGTATATAAGAGTAATAATAATATTAAATACAATAATAAAAATATATAAATTGCTATATATACTTTTATATTTTGTAAAATATCATTATTAATATTAGTATTATATAATAAATAGAATAAAATATATATTATAAAATAAATGCAATAATACATTAATAAAAATAAATAGAACCAATTGTACCTACCAGCTGGAAGAGATCGAATTAAATCTAAAGAATATAAAATAACAATAATTGCTTTGAATAACAGACTGCAAGATAAGGATATAATGAAACATGACTACATCTACATTAATGCAACTAAAAGTGAAAAAAACTAACAAAAAATAAAAAAATAAACAACACTAATAATAGAAAAATATATATTTTAAAGTTATATTATATACTATGTTATATACAATGACGGCAGGCGGCAACCGTCACCCGGTTTAGTGTTTGGTGAAAGTCCCACATAACTGCCTCGCATCTTCCCTTTTGGGTAGCAATTAGCTTCCAGACGTTAAAAGTAAAGTATACAAGTGATTGTTCATTTTTTTACATATTACCTTTTAATTTTGCACATTTACCTTGATTCAAGATACATGTGCAAAAGCAAAAAAAAATCTTGAATATTAAAAAAAATCAAGATATATTAAACTTTTTTTAATTGGGCATGGAATTACTATTATTAATCGTGCATTAACTCCCAATGTAAATTTTATATAAATATACTAACAGATAATGTTATAAAAATATACTTACATCTAAGCCGAAGTCAGATTATCAACAACTTGTTAGCAGTTATAATATAAGGAGCTTATAAGTTATACATGCATAAACTACTAAAAAAAGAAAGCGTATGAATACGAGTACAAAACTTCATTCTTGTTTTCAGAGACCGTTGCCAGAAATTATAAATTTTGTGACGTTTCTATACGGTAAATATTTAAAAAAGAATTAACGGTTTATATTAATCAGACAGCATTCATTTACTCATACTTGTACACATCATTTAATATTCAGTTCAAGTTATAAACTTATCAAATATATAGTTTTTGTAATATTGATTATGAAACCTTTTGAACGGTAAGTGTGCCTACAAAATGCTTAAAGGCTTTAATTTCTGTTTTAAATAACTTTTTTATTATAAAACATTAACAAGGTTCAATACATAATGTTCCTTCATGTTATTCTTTTGAAATTTTAATAATCGTTAGGATCTGTCTTCCTCATTTTATTATATGGTTTTTGTTATGTTAAAAGAAGACCAAGCAAGCTGACATCAATAATAATCAGGGATTATCTGGTGACAATAGATCGCTCCCACCTGTGACCTGATGTCTCTTGAAATATCAAAATTCATTCAAAGTGAAAAAGATATATAAAACATTATAATATACCTACTTATGTTATTTAGGTTTTCGGTAGGTATGGCTCTAAAAGAAATAGGAAGATAAGCCCGTTGAGTGTTTTTTTTTTTTTAAATACATTGTTGTGCCTTGTCTGCCCACGCTCAAAGTTGACTGAACTCCGATTAAGTGAAATGAGACTTCTAAGCCCGTTGAGATGTAGGCGATAAAAATGAAAAAAAATGTATGAAACAGATTTTCAATAAAGATTTTGAAGTATGATAATAATTTTATTGAATGTTTGTATTGCTTTACATATGCAAATTATACTTTAAAAATTACTATTATGCATTTTTAAAACGCTCTCTCGCCTTATTATAATTATAAATAGGATGTAGGATGCAGATGAGTCTACAAAAAGTCTGTAGTACATCAGGAATGTTTTTTTGGAGATGATATCATTCGCCTAACTTTTGCTCGATTGAGGAGAGTTACGAACCACTACCAAAACCACCACAGTTTCTGCATCTTCTGTCAAGTCAAAGAGTAGGAATAACATTCTCAAGCCATCCGTACGTATGCCGTCCAAGGTCCGCTGAAATATTCTTCATTACATTGTAGGATTGCGACTTGGAAATCACTTCGAGTCTAAATGATCTTGAACCATAATTCTGCCATTCTATCCACTACATCAGTTATGTTTCACTGATCAGCAGCGGACACAAACAAACAGATAAACAGACAAAAAATCAGATTTTTTTATTTGTCATGTAGTTTACACGTAGCGATAACTTTTATTTTTTTTATTGTAAGGCGCCTATCCCTATATCATTTGATTATTTGTATAGCAACATGAATAGTAAACAGAAATCTTAGTAAAATACAGGCTAGAAACAAATAATTCCTCTTTTAAAAAATCACTTATAGAAAGTTAACTTACCCTATAAATAACTTGTCTCACTAAACGAACGCTACACACCAATATACAGAGGCTTCTCTAATATTTTTATGGATCGATGCGACGTTTATACTTATTAAAGTACCTAACGTTAATGTTTATATTCTTAATAAATATATGCATTTATATTTAGTTGTGTGTTTCAATGATTTATGTGTACCTTAACAAGTGTACAAACAAAAACGCGTCTTAATTGCGGTCGTTGTGTCCTACGAGTATCTTATTGTTCAAGTAATTAAAGATATATAATGTAATTAAAAGCAGATAGATAGACTTTGAACAGAACAGCCTTTAACTAGATTTATTTATTAAATAAATATACAAATGTAATGGTTTTATATTGTTGTTAATGCTAATGATTTCTAATAATAATGTGAGAATACGGCTTATGTGGCAAAATAATTTTTAAAAAATAACCTTGAAGGGATAAAAAATAGACAACTTGACTATTTATGATGTTATAAAAAAACAGTGACGAGATAAAATATGAGACATTGAATAATAAAGACATCAAAGTTATTATTCTTTTTATTTTCTTGTTATTGAAGTTTTTTTTATTTTCTTGTCTTGAGTTTGCGCATCATGCAAAATATTTTCCTAAAAAGTATTAATTCATCCATTTATTTTGATTGAATTCATAATCATACATAATTATAACAAACGAGACCCAAAAAAAAAAAAAAATTTTTTTAAATTTGTAATTTTATTTTATTTTAGTAAACTGTTGGTACCTACGTTCATTGCAAGCAGACCAAGCAAAACCCAAGCGAAACGACGGAGAAGTATCAGAGGTTTTAAAGAGTAACAAGTTGAAATCTCAGTTATAAGATAATATAATGTAATCAAGGACCCTAATCGTCATCTTCATCATCATCATCATCGCCATATCATCGATAAAGGTCTCCCCAAAAGATCTCCACGATAGGCAACAGAATACAAATATTATTAGATAGGTTTGATGAGTGTAATATTGAGTACGAGCAGGCGCTTCTGAGAGCTGAGAGAGCTGAGCACGTCCTCCAGCTCGGAGATATGCGGTCACAAAATTCACACTTCACAATCATAGATGTTCGAAGAATTATAGCTGACAACGCTCTGCAGTTGGCAACAGCTGCAACTCAAAACCCTTGTATAGGTTTAACCCACGCAGAGACAACAAAAAAAAAAAAGCAAACAAAATATACTTACTCTCGAAATTGAAGAAAAATAATAAAATAGAAATTATTTTATTTATTTTTTGGTATTCTCACAGAAGAATTTTAGTTGAGCATGTCTTCTAACCCTTATTTATTTTTTTTAACATTAGAAAAATGTAGCTACCAAAACTCCGTCTGTAGTTGTTAGATTTCGAAAAGGTTATAAATTGTTATATTGTAGATAATGTGTGGTCAAATGACAGAAAATTGTTTAGTTAATTATTTTTTTCAAGGAATTAAAGTTAAACAAGCATTGTATTCGTTCCAGATATTTGTTTCATTACTAATTATTTAATTAATAAACGCGGCCTAGAGATAGTTAATCATATACATGATTAGCTCTTACCTCATTTAACTCATCTTTTCACCTTATAGCTTTACAGTAGTTGCAACAAACATTTATAGGCTCTATCTCAGAACCAGCAGAATAATTTATTTGGGCATAATAATTGAACCCACTGTTATTTTTTTTCTCTCCTCGCAATATTACGGCTATTAGTTCTTCTTATTTGGTCATTATTTATTCGTTGTCATCGGTTAACTTATTTGGGTATATACCATATGTAGTAAAAACCGGTTATTTTAATATAACACACAGACACTCCAATTTTATTTATGAGTACAGATTTTATTTGGATTTATCCTGATTGTTCTATGAATGTATACGTATAAAAAACCTTCTCCTAACTGAGCTATCCAGTCTGAGCTGTTGGGGTTAGAAACTTAGACATCTACCTGCCCTTATCGCGATTGTTCGTTTTCGGGGCAATACGTCACTAAAATTCACAATTTTCTATAACAAACCGTCTCAAAACAAACCTAATATTTTTTTCACGCACTTCAACCTTGTCATCTTGTCTCGCCTTGCCTGGTCTGGTTGACCTCTTCTCTAATAACCATCCTTAGTAGAAATATATAATTTAAAAAGTGGAACCATACAACAATAAGGATTGGAATACACACAGGAAAAAAATTGGGCGGATCATCTAGTAATATAAGATACAAAAGAAATCTTATAATTTATTTTACGAAACTACTCGAGAATCTTTTATTTACTAAAACCATTCACAACCTTCGGTCTCATATGAAGTCACACTAGTCGTTGGTATGTACTCTATGGTATTATCTATCCACGAATTCGATATGATCCGAAGAAAAGGAAACATTCTTTTTTGTTTTTAAGTTGGAATGTTTTTTCAAAAGTTTAGAAGAGACATTTACTAAATTAAATAAAAAGACAATGCTGTCAGATTTTGGTATAAAAATTAGAGTATATAGAATATATATTTTTTCTATGACTATTTTTTTTTGTACAATTGTTTAACAGAGAGTAAATAAGTGTTAAGTCATAAATGGTTCGTAATTAAATTTATATAAAGTTTAAAGTGTAATAAAAGTAATTCATGTGAACTTTTAGGTATGATCGCCCGTGTAAGGTCTTTTTTACCATAAACCATAAATAATAACTGCTGTTGTTTCTCCTTATGTCAATTTCAATTCAAATTTCAAAAACATTCATTCGTTGATCGCTATTTAGGTTTATAGAATACTGATAAATGCGAATAATTAAAACTTAATATTTGTAGTATTGTTAATATTTAATAAAACAGTTACGTGTAATTTTAAAATGGATAAAAGTAAGTTGAGAACTTATATAAATAATGCAATTGATATTCAGAATAATATAACAATGTATAAAATTGTTATGTACGTTCACAGTTGAGACTTTTATTGGTAATTGGAATGGAGAATTTCCTGATTATCCCCTCACGGCAATGGACTTGAAGAAACCTCATGCAGTGATGGGTGCATTGTTTAAAATTTTTGATAGCCTAGGCATTGATAGGGACGCCGTATTGAAGGTTCGTTTCAGTTAGTTACAATGTTGAAGAATTCGCTTGAATATGTAAGGAAGGCTAATATCATAATATATCCTTATTATTTGACGAAATACTGCCCATATGTTACATATTTGATCTTATATGTAGTGCAAAAGCTTAAATGAAAGTATATTTTTGTACAGCTTCCAACAGAAGAATGTAGTACTGAAAGCATGATGTACTATTGGGACATGCTCCCCGTGATCAACGTGACCCGGGTGATAAACCACCTGGTGTCGGTCATGCCTCAAGTAGGTCCCGCCATGTGTATCTCATACTTTCTCCAACCCACGATGATCAACTCACAGTTTATCTTATTGCTGCTAATGAACTTTATGGCATTCAATAAGCAAAGGCTGACAGATATTGCTCCTTATGAAGAGGAGTTGTTTTCTAAGACCAATGAGGTTTGTGATGATTCCTTTTATTATTTAAATAAAATAAAAAATAGCCTTAATTTTCTCTGACCTTCTTAATTAACATATAAAAAATAATCTTAACTTAAAAATAAACAATTTTTAGTGCTAACTTAACTAAACTAAACTTTTATTATTTACATAATAATTTACTTGTCTAGATAATAAACTTTTTTGCATTTTGTATACATGTTGTTATTATATTTAAAACATAAATGAAAGTAATTATTTTTTCATAATAGTAGTGCAATAATTATTTTGTTTTATATCATTTTAGGTCAAAACATTAGAAGATAAAAAGAATCAACTTTTGCATATGCTAAATCAGCAAGCAGAAGAAAAGGGAAAGAGAGCTGAAAGACTTGAAAAGGTAAGAATATTTAGACTGGTATGAGAAAAAAGAGATCAAATTGTACTACTAAAAATAAATATCAATGAGAGGGTTTTTATGTGAAATACAAGTTATCTTCATTTCTATACTTAGTCTGGCCATAAATACTGTTACACTTAAAAATAAAAAAAAATATTACATTTGAATTTTGAATTCATTTTTATACAATTGTTCATTGTGTTTTCTCATTTTGGCGCCAATGCATTTTACAATATTTTGCAATACTAAAATGGAGTGGGGTGATAAAGAGAACTGAATCGCTGTGATTGCATTACACAAAGTAGATATGGAGCCAAATGAAGTTTTTAAAACTCTCCATACACTTGGTATTAGTAAAATGTTTGTGTACCGGGCTATTAATAGTTACAATAAGACTTCCTTTGTTTGTGACAGAAAAAGATCTGACCCGCCAAGTAGTATTCGTACGAAGGTAAGGTAAGGGAAAGAATTCGAAGACATCCTGTCCAAAATCAAAAGATTTTATCTCGGGAAATAAACATAGCACCTAGAACCATGTTGCGTATTTTAAAATATGAGTTAAGACTTGCAGCCTATAAGTGATGCACTGGTCATTTCTTAACTGATAATTTAAAGAAGAATAGGGTGGTAAAATTGAAACAACTACTGAAGCTGTACTCAAAGGGAGGTCACTGAAAAATTTTGTTTATGGATAAGAAAACGTTTACAATCGAGCAACATGGTAACAAACAAAATGACCGTATTTTTGCTCAAAGGTCTAAGAAAGCTTCCCAATTAGTCGACAGAGTGCAACGTGGAGATTATCCGACTTCAGTGATTGTTTGGTGGGGTGTTAGCTATGAAGGAGTGACTGAGCCTGATATTTTTGTGAAAAAGGTAAAAAGGTATCAAAACATCGGCACAAGTATATCAAGATACCATTCTTGAAAGGGTAGTTAAGCCCCTTAACATCACTATGTTCAATAACCAAGTATAGTCCTTTCAGCAAGACTCGGCGTCGTGTCATAAAGCTCCACGCAGTCTTGGTGGGATGCGAACGTTTCGGACTTCATCAGAGATGAGGACTGGCCGTCGTCTATTCCGGATCTTAATCCGCTGGATTATGATTTATGGTCAATTTTAGAGAGTACAGCTTGCTCTAAATGCCAAGATAATTTAGTCCCTAAAACAATCTCTACGATTGGCATGGAAGAATTTTCTCATGGAAAGATTGCGTGCTCCTATTGATAATTGGCTATTCCTATTGATAATTGATAATTGGATAATTGCAATACAGTCCTTTAAACGTTGAGGCCATACTACTTTGAAGTGGTCAATGGAGACCACTTCGAAAAACCTTTTTATATTTTCAATCGTTTTATATTTATGTACTAAACTAGCATACTGTAAAAATAATAAATGTTAATTGCAGTTAAAAATAAATATTTTTAAGTGTAACAGTATTTATGGCCAGACTTAGTATATATATTATCTGATTTTATGCTGTGTGATTTAGCTTAAAATGATTACAAAATGTATGGATTTTATAACTTAAATGTAAAGTATTTTGAACTATTAAATTATATTTCAGTTAGATCATGATATTAAAGCACTTGAAGAAGAGCTTCAACAAGAGAATGAAGGGTATGCAGAGGATAAACTAGAGCTAGAGGCAGCTGTAAATGAGAATCGTCAAATTCAGACAGTTCTTGATCAAAAGAAAACACAGAGAGATGCCCTGTTAGAAGAAATTGAAAAGAAGAAGGCATTAAGAGTGTATGATGCAGAGGACATCAAAACTCAAGCAGAACAAGCTGCAAGAAATGTTCAAGAAGCAGAGGAAGAGCTTAAGAATTTGAAGGAAACATTGATGCAGAAGGAGACCAGTCTCAAGAACTTACAGACAATCAAACCCAACTTGGATATAGCAAATAATTTGTTGTATGATATGGCTAAAATCACCGAGAGTTTAAGGTGAGTTAATTTAGTAAATTAGATTAAAATAAATATTTTCTTTATAGAATGCCTTCAGGTCCAGCCCCTATTCTCAAACGCTATTGCTACCTATTAATTCATACAACTTCTTTTTGGATGAGAAATAATACAAATTCATGTAAATTATAAAGACCATAATCTTACTATTTCAGAGACTATGAGACGGGTGACTTTGATGCAGAGAGCAAGGAAGGAGAATTGGAGGTGATGCAAACTGAGCTTTCTGAACTAGAAGTGCAGTTGGCCGAGCTGAGAGTCGCCAGGGAAGAGGAAAGTTTGAAGAGAAGAGAGAACTGTGACAAACGACAGCGGGAGGGAGCATTGCTGATGAGGTATTGGGGTTGTTATGGTTTTAAATAGATTGCCATTAGAGAGGAAGATCCAAGTAGATGGAATGAGAAAACCTAGAATATGATTGTAAATGGCTTAGGAATCTTTTACTTACAGTTTTTAATTTTAATTGACTTAATAACTTATTTCTTTGTTTAGAGATACAAGTATATGTAACAATTCTTAAAACCAAATTAAATCTTTATTTGGTATTGAAGTTCTGACTTTTACAGTAACATTTAAACTAGATTTGAGATATATCTGGAAATGTAATTACCTCAGACTTGAGAATAATCAGAACTATCTAAGCAATTGAAATTTACCATTGCCATATATGTTTATAGTTATTTTTTTAATATTATATAAATATAATTGATGATGATGTGATAATATAGATATTAGATGTTTTATCAAATATAGAAATATATATTTTTAGTTATGTATTTTTATGTATTTGTATTATTCATTAATTATATGTATTTTATTTAGTAATATTTTATATATTTATTTGTCATTGTTGCTTTCTGTTGTTTTAAGTTTAATGTACCTTAAGATCTTCTCGTCTCCATGAATTGTTTTTTTTAATCTTTGGTTAACTGGAAGAGATCTCTTTCAAGAGATAACTATCCAATGGACAAAATGTATGTTTTAAATGCTTATTGTAAACATGTGTACATTAATAAAAAATAAATTTGCAGTAATCTCCGTGAAGCGGAGGAATATGACAAAAGGTGCAGTGAGCAATCCACAAGAGCATTGCAGAGAATAGAAGAAATTAAGGAATCTACACAAAAGTACGAACACGAGAAAGCAGAAGGGCTGGAGGAAATTAATAACATAAAGAACTTCTTTACTAATGAGGTCACTTTTACTTGTGTATATTATAAAAAATATTCTATTTTAAAATTACATTTATCACTCCTCAAAATGAAGTTCAAAGGCACAACAATTTTAGTATGCCTAATTTATACTTAAAATGAGTCAGTTTGTTAGAATACTCATATTACTGGGAGTACTTGTAACATTAAATAAAAATACCCAAAATGAAATATTTATTAGCTGGCACAAATCGCACTGTGACATTTAAAACGGTATCAAAGAGCCTACTATGAGAATGTTGCAAATGTGGATGATGCTGTTTCAGATTTGAGATATGTTACAAATATAACACGGAATATAAATTATTTTATATAAAATATCCATTTTCCTTACTACAAAGTTCTGAGAACGTCATATATCAGTAATAAGAGCAATCCAACATTCTGTGTTATTTAAATATGAATACTATATATTTTTGTTTTGAAAGAATTCTTTTTCTTTCAAATTCCTTTTAAATTAGTATTAAAAATTTCTTTTAGACATTTTTGTTCTTAATATTTGTTTTCATATTATTATACACCAATAAGTGGTTTAAACGTAATTCTTTTTGTTTCAGCTAAAATCAATTGAAGATATTCTCTTAAAAAAAGCAAAGGAATCAAAGAAGAGGATCGAGGATAAACTAAAAAATCGGAATATTTAAAATTTAAGTAATGTATGATAACGAGATTTTTGTTAAAAAATATTTTGTAATATGAAATAAATATTGATATTATTTTTATTATTCCTATCCCAAACACTTTTCGGGTTTTCACTTTCGGAAGGCTTAAAATCTAACAGAATCGTTATTGTATAATACATTCTAACTTTGAAACGTTATTGGTCTTGAAATTATATTTATTATAAAATATACATTATTAAGTGTAAAATGTCGTACAGACAGAATAAACACGAATAATTGGTTTTACTTATTTATTTCTTAGCTATCAATATTCATTACATGTATATTCTCTATTTTTATATTATTGTATGTAAAACCGGAAGGCTGACAAGCAGAAGACGCCACTAAAGTTTTTAAAAACAGATCGGCAGAAATCAACAAAGGAGTTTGAATTATTAATTATATAATAATAAAATATTAAGCTATTAACAACAAGAACTATTGGCATCATCGTATTTATAAGTTTAGCTTGTATATGTTGGACCGGAAGTTGATAACATAAGTTATATTTTAAAATACACGACAAACCATGCAGCTGATAAATTATAATAAGAAGCAAATAAACAAGTTTGGTGTATTTGGAATCAAATCATATATAATATTATAAATACTGTTAATACTTTTCTCCAGAATATTGAATACATAACTTTTAAACAAACAGACATTAACGTTTAAACTTTCGTGAACCGTGACTATTATATTAGTATTTACTCTGCTGTATTCACGTGGAAATTAAATCGGGATGTTCCTGACTAGGTTCGAAACTAGTCTGGCACATTCTGATTTAATATCTAACGTGTTTAATTAAAAATACTAGCTTATATATATTATATATTTATTAAGTAACTAAGTTTTAAAGAAACTCCAGCTGTTACAACACTGCGACATGGACAAAGTTTGCATGGAATGTATGGTGGCTAGCTGGAATATTAGAACGATGATTGAAAGAGGAAGTGAGATAGCGGATGTTTTGAAAAGTGTGCTTTACTGCACTGCACATTATACGAAGTGGAGATAAAAGTAAGAGAAATTGGGAAGGGTTATTCTACATGTTTGAAAATCTATATATTATACATGTTCGATAATTAAATGAATAAAAATATATTAAGATATTATTATAAGAAATGATTGAAGCTCTTTATCTGGTCTTCCACAAGACACTGGTCGACATGTTATGGCGTCAAAGGAAACGCTTTTAAATAAAGTTATCGGAGTGACCGAGAACAATATGTAGAAATAACGATATTCCAAGAACATAAAAGGAAACAACCAATTCAGATTTCGTTGCAAAGCTTCCGAAGTTTGTCAGGGGAGTACTTTAGGGCCTCTAATATTTTTTACATAAATGACATACCCCACTGTCTAAAACACGATAACTATTTAAGGTGAAAGATATTCTTACATAATACTGTTAAATAAATTTAACAAAAACAATAAATACTTAATATCATTTGCAAAAGTTTTTAAAGATTCAAGCTGCACGGTATTGGATGGACGAAGCTTATGTCTGTATATGCATTCTGTATTTGGATGTTTCGATTAGATCGATCAAATGTGTACCAAATAACACAGATTGAGATATAACCATACAAGAAAGATCAATGCTTGCTTATCAAGTTTATGTAACATTTAAATTGTTATACGGAATTGTACCTACACTTGGAAAATTAAAAAAATCAGAAACAGCATTTAAGATAACATGTGTCTTTACATAAAAGGTTTTAAAGACTTGAAACCAAAGAGCTGTACGCCGTTAAGTCTTTAAAAACTCTTCTTTTTCCTTGTCGGTATTTTCAGATAAATTATATTTATTAATTTTAATACCATTTTGATTACTTTTGTTTTGTAATGGATATAGATATTTTTTTATTTTTAGTACTTGTTATGATTGTAAATTATCATTACAATATTTTCATACCATAAAAGGGTACAATACCTATGTCATGACTAGAAAAATAGACGATATTGAAATACATGTACGTACCTATTTACTACATAAATATATACTGGTCAATAAAGAAATTTTTATTTATATTTATATTGATCTAGAATACTAAAGAACAAATAATAAAACTTGAAACAATTTCAGATCTAAACATATATTTCAAGATATAGTTATCAAATAGAATAGTGCTTTTATTTCCAACAAACATTCCATATCTATTTTGGTGAGTGCTCTATTTGTAAGCTAGTAATTTGTATTGTACGAGAGTTTTGACATATTAAACGATTTTTATTATTATTATTATGTATTAATATAGTCTGTCGATAAGATTTGATTTCTAAGTGAGCTATATATACGTATCATGATGGCCAAGCGTCACAAGCCTTCTTTGACTCGTAGGAAGTTTTAACGGTATTTTTTAGGCCTGTTTAAGCCTTACGGTATTTTTAAAGCCTCTTTTTTTGGTGATCTTACGTCAGTCCACTCGCACTAAACGCAACCCTGCCATCACAATGCCGCTAAATGCTAACATGAAATACAGACATTTGTACAAAATACCCGAAATAAATTCTCTCTCTCTGAGCCAATGTCCTCACCGGTAGACTATCTCAGAACTATTTCGTTCACTGTTGACGTAAACATCTCATTTTTAATTTAATTAAAGGATATTTATCGACCAAGATAGTGATGATCAGTCCTCCTCTTAAAACCAATATTTAAAATGTTTGTTAATGTTAGTTTTATACATTTTTAATGGTCGTAGTTTTAAATCTCTCATCTCTTTTGTTATTAATATCTCAATATCGCATTGAATAAAACGTACCCACCTACTCTACTGGTGGCTTACCGTCGAGCTTTAATTCCTAATTTGTGTACAAAAATCCCTTGCAAGTACACATTCGATAAAAAGTATGCAGAGTGTTTCTATCAACCTCAACGAACAATCTCCAAATACTCGACAAATGAATGGCGACGGACGTAGAAGGTCCAGGGGCGTGGAGTGGCTGTTTCCGCTGACAATAGCAATTATATGATTGGGCACTGATTGAAAAATACGCTTCCTAATCAAGCGAGGTCGCCGCCGATCTTTGGGAACTTATAAAAAAACATTACTTATACCAAATACCGTTATCTTGAGTTTTGATAAGCTTTTTTAGGAAGCTAGGAAAAAGTAACTATATTTTTTCGTTTTTGAATGTTCTAAGTTTTTTAGCTTAAAAATGTTCACAATCAATTTTTTTTTCTACCGACGTTGAAATAAAGGACGTAGGACCTCGTTATGTTTTAAGAGAGACCCAAAATTTGAATTTGAGAGACCTAAAGTTAGAATTTTCTTCAGTTATTCAGCTTACGTTTGAATACAATTGTGATTTGATCATTGTATATTCAACAAATTTAAGAAAAATAAATCATTGTGATATAGTTCGTTGCGTTGTTATAAACAAATAAAATAAAAAATTCAACGCGTATGTATGTTCATTCCTTTTTGCGAATATCACATCTTTTCATTTAATCTAACATTTGATTGTTTTAAAAGTAAAAATATTTGTATGTATCTAATTAATTAAGGTTTATGATTCATCCTTATTTAAGAATAAATACATTTGCTTAAAATATTTGGCAACACCTTACCTAAATCAAAAATTTTAATTGATAAGCTATGTAAATCCCATCGTATTCTTATTCTTGTTATACTGAAATTAAGGGAAACGGGCGCAAGCAAGCAAGGTTCGCTGATGGTGAGTGATTACCGCCATCCACGGTCTCGTGTAATATCAGAAGATGCAGGGTGCTGCGGGCCTTTGAAGAGGGAATTCGCCCTTCTTGAAGTCAGCCATGTCGTATCGGTCTAGAATCACCAAAGGAAGTTCATTCATGTGGAATGGTAGAAAGTTCCTTGAGAACCGCGCTGTTATTAAACGCCATGCCAAGGCGATAAAATATAAACCATATCTAATGCTATTATATCTAAATTAAGTGCACAAAATTATTTTTTTAGTGTAATAAATAGAAATAAATATCTAACTGTGAATGAAAGAAAGAAGGTAAGGTGTATGGATGATAAATCTGTGACATTAAATTAATTATTAAAATGTAGATTTATTTTTTATTCAATCACAATTTTACTAAACTCTTTCGTGTGGTAAGTATACATAAAAGTGTTTCGTAACGTGTCGTATACAGAGTTATATATATATGGTAAAGTGTATATAGATGTTAAATGAGTAAATCAATACTGAAGGAAAACATGTTCAAAAAAGACAAATTCAAATTCTAAATTAAATATATATATATATATATATTGTGTACACTAATATTATTAAAACGATTAAAAGAACAGGTCAGAAATGGACAGATTAATAAATGATATAAATAATTGTCTGTGGTTAATTTATAGAAAGTTTTTGAATTTTTGACGCGCTGAGTCGATGCGAAAATTCCAGTTCAAGTCATAAGTACCGACAATTTTGGTATGATAATTCATCAGTAATACGGTGAAAATTATTAAAATTTAATGTTTTTCTTTAATTTATATTCATGGTTCTAAAATATGACAAGACAAATAAAATATATATATATATATATATATTTAAGTTTGAAAAACGCATATATGCTGCAAGAAACCCACTTGCTTTTTAAACACACAGAGAGACGAATAATAATTATTTTTTATTACTTATGAGTAAGACATACCAACAAAACATTCCTACATCAAATGGCGTAATGACCTGGATCCAAATACATTTTATGAAACGATGCTATTTCAATGCAATCTCATTAATCAAGATATAATCCGATAGGTACAAGTTTCGAAAACAAGTTATTGGAACGCAATACTATTAAAAGTTTAATATAATAACGCTTGTAGTCCATTTGTCTTATCTTTTGTATATTTTATGGCCATCATTCATCTTGAAGTAATATATCTATGTATAAATATCAAGGCGGCGGAGATTTGGCGTTTGGGCGGGCGGCAGTGTGAAATCAGTGACAGTGCGATCCGGTACGGTAAATAATAAATAAGTTAATAATTTTATATATTTGTGTAATCTATTTTTTCAAAATGGGAGCAGAAGACCCTAATATTTTGGTGGCAGTCGAGTTTGAAGTGTTCGGTCAGGTGCAAGGTGCGACCGTTTTTATCACACATTTTGTTTATAATATTGTCTGAACATTTTAATATATTTCACCGTAAACATATGTCCATAAAGTATAATACTATGATAACAACAAAATACTCAAATGCTGCGTAATTAAATAAAAATTATTTTACCGCCTTAACACCGATAATGATTATAAAGCGATGGTATGCTTTTAAATTGTACTATCGATAAATATAATACGATATAATATGATACAGTTTAAATGAAACAATAACAAGAAATATTCTTGAAGTTACATGTTTGCCGACTAATATAAAAACAAGTGGCAACATTTATATAAAATTCTTGACTATAGAGACTTATTTGAACATGAAAAAAATTACAATTTGATAAAATGGTAGATATACATTATAATTTAATTATTGTATTATATTTCAAACTATATAATCATGCGCTTTGTGTTGAAAATATTATTTGTTAGGGCTTGTAAAAAGTCTAAATTATTTGAATCTATTGATATATTATTCGTAGGTAAAAAATACTTTTTGTTTTTAATAAATGGCGACTATGGCAACTGTCTTTTGAGTGCTGACAAACGAACGTAAATCTCCCATATCACTCATTTATAAAAAAGATATTTTTTAAGGGACCACTAGCAGCCCACCCCGGCTATATTTTACAGAACATTTACTAATAAACAAAATGATATTATCTTATCATAAAATATTAATATGTTTATTTTAAAACATTTCTATCTCTAGTGTCTAAGTCTTGTGAAGGTAAAATTGTATTTATTGAGACTTTTATAAAAAATAATATCCATATCTCGTACACAATCGATCAAGAAGTTTACAAGTTTACTATTATTATATTTATATTTAATGCATATATTTATTTACTTTGTTGATTATAAGGCATTATCTACTATAATTATATATTATTAGGAGATTCGAAAGAAAAATAAATAATCTGTAACAAATAAAAAAAAAAACAATAATAATTATCAATTGGTAAAATCAAAGAAAAAGTAATTTTGATAATTTTGAAACTTAAATCTTTTTAGTTTAATATCAATTAATTACTCAAATTATATTTGTAAAATTATTTTCATCTTCACGAAGATGATCATTTGACTTTTGAATTTGATATTTTTTTATAATTATATATTTTGATAATTACTTATTTCTATGATGATACTTAATTGTTAATAATAATAAAAAGATATATATATTTTTGTACTTTATCATACCTTTTGCGATAACTTAGACATTTTTTATAATCCATATTATATTGTATAACGATAACCTTCTCAGAAAACATACAAATAATGACAGCTAGTTTTTTTTTTTTGTCATGACTCTGCTGTTAGCCCTATTGGCTGTTACAGCGTCACCGGAGTGACAGCTAGTTGGATGTCTTCTTGTAAATGCGAAAATAAACGTGCAAAACTCAAAAAACATAAGTATATTTTTGATTACATCTCAGCTTTTCTTTTATGTTTTGCATTGATTTATCTTTCTTTAAATTTATCATCTGTCATAATTCAGGCACTCTTTGATCGGACGCTAGTATAAAAAACCAACACTAATATATTTAGAAATACTTAATTTAAATTCGAAAAACAGGCGCGCCATCTTGCCAACGATAGCAGCACTGATCTATCTATTTCTGATATAGGCCATTGTTAAATGTTGGTTCTGCTTCGGACGGAGTGAGAAATAATTAATCTGTCAATGGCGGTATATTTATATTACAGAATAGACCTTTGGCATACGATTTATCAATGATAAATATTTTGAGAAAGTTTTGAGGATTCATTCTAAAGTTACAAATAAATGCTCGGTTTGCATACGTTTTAAATCTTTGTATTTTCTATTTGACACTGTGTTTGTATAGACATGTATACAAATCAGTTTCTTCGTAATAAAGGGATACTGTATGTGAAATTTACATTAGACTTGTAAAATAAATCGTATTAGGTCTTTGTTTGATGAAAATTATAGTTTTACGTATCAATTCTGTTTCCGTTTCGTGTTCTGCAACAAGAAACAAACAAACTTTTGATATACATTTTTTAATCCTAGTGTAAATAATAGTGCAGAGTTGAATATATATTTTTCAAACAGTTCCTTTATTTTATCGATTTTACAGGATTGTATTAATAAATAAATAAATAAATAAATATAAAAATTATAAACTTGTCAACTTCTTGATCGCGTATGTCCGCTATTTGGACATTTTACAGTCTCAATAAATATAGTTTTACATTCACAAGACTTAACCACTAGAAATAAAAATGCCAGAGTTTTGTCAGATCCATTTTGAAATCTGAGTAACGTTCATCCTTCTATCATTTACCCTAGTTGTAAAAAGGGCGGTAGTTGTAAGGGGGGCAAACGTGTGGGTCACCTGTTCGTAAGTCACCACCGCCCAAGGTCCCTTGCAACTTCAGAGAACGCATCAACAATAGAAAAACAATATCCGGTCCACAAACTATTCATATATTAACTATGTTTCGTCTCTTTATTTATAAAGCTTCATTAGCAGATGTTGTAATTAATTATTATTTACGATGTCTAAGTATTCAAAGAGTTATCAGATAGAATTGATCAATCCATCCACTCATTTATATGATATTTGTGTATTCGGAAACGCTGCCAATACTAAATTTAACTTCGATACTGTTCAAGACCATGTGACTTTTTAAAATGTAAGCATGAAATGTATTTATTCATGTTTGTGTTGCTACTTGAAAGCATTGGTAATAAAAATAATACTACTGAACATTGTTAAACGTTACTTTTATCATTTGAGTAAATAAAACTAAACGGAAATTAAATCTAAACCGTGATATTAAAAGCCAATGAAACAATATTTTTTAATGGATGTTTGTTCATACAATTTATTTTATCAATTTGTATTAATTTTATTCACTTTTTCCTTAATATGTTAATTTGAGACTACACTACAAGTATTTGCTTTGAGATGAAAAAAACAAATAAAACAGTATTAATTTTTATTTGAAAAACGATAAACAAGCGTCAATAACAAAATTGTGGTAATATAAAAATCTTAGTTAAAAATGTAATATACGTCTTAATTGGCTGCAATCACATTAAAATGTATATTTTGTTTAACCTTGAAGTTAATATGTTTTTTAACTTACCTATATTTATATGTTTTTTTTTCTCTCGAATCCTTACTTTTGTTTTATTTTATTTGACAGGTTGTTTCTTTACAAAATACTGCAAAGAACTATCAGAGGAACTTGGTATCTGCGGCTGGATAAAGAATACAAAGAATGGTACAATTATAGGAAAAATACAAGGCAGTAAGGGGAATTTGGACCAAATGTAAGTACCTAATAAAGAAGACAGGAAATGAAATTTTAAGGAATAAGGAAAAAAAAGTTGATAAATTAAGGAAATAAATAAAAAAAATGTGACATAAAGTAATTACATCAGATATTTTGAAAATTATAATATATCTGAGACGTTTATATTATGTTATTCGACGTAGGGTTTTAAAAATAATATACTATTCCTAGGCCTAAACTAGAAGTTACATAAAGTAATCCATTTCAAATATATTAACTCCATAATAACCCAAATAAATAGCTTTTTTTATACTTCTGTCTGGTAGCAGGTCTGCTCGAGAAGACTGCAAAACTTAAATTAAACTAATAGACACATTGAAATACTGTTATTATAATAAGAATATATTATAAATCCGAAATTATTTTTATTGTTTGTACAATACGGAACTGAAATCAAACTTAGCTGGCTTTCAAGATGTTTATCCACAGATAGTTTTTGGCACACACTTTAAGTTTAGTAATCTTTAGTAGCACAAATGGAATCGTTTATTAATTTTGAGCGTAAGTCACAGGTTTGGTAAGTGCGTAGACCATTGGTCTACGGCCTTGTATTGTAAGTCGTAGGCCGTTACACCACGGCCTTGTATAGTAAATCGTAGAACACCGGTCTACGACATTTTATTGTATGTCGTAGTAATTGGTTTTATTTTTAACTTTTGATTTAAAATTAATTATTTATAATAACTTACTTGTATATAATATATTTAAATATATTTGTGTAATTTTATTGTTAAATGAAATATTTGTAACAACTAAAAGATATAATTATTATCCATATTAAAAACATATCAAAATAATACAAACTAAGATTTCAATTTTTATTTATATTTGATTATTGTTATTTTGAAAGTATTTTTTTGACGTAGGTTATCCCTTTTCCAAGATTTACGAAAAGGATTTAATATTTATAGCTATATGTATATACATTTTTTTTTCTTACATATATATATTTTCTTATATTTACAGGATAGAGTGGTTAAGTAAAACTGGCTCCCCGGGCTGCAAAATTGAAAAGTGCGACCTCAGGAACTTTCAGTACCTGTCGCGACTCGATTATCATAACTTTAGTATACGATTCTGAATAACCGAAAATTATTATAAACTTTGACCTAACAATATTTTAAGGAGAATCATTTGATAATTCTTTCGAAGTATTAGTAAAACACTTACAAATGTAATAATGTTTATCTGCTAGAAATAATAGAATTCGTTTATTTCGGTAAGAAAGATTATTCTTATATTTAATCTATATATTTATATTTACTCGGCTGTATTCATATGGAATTATATTAGTATGTGCCCGACCTGTTTAGAGTCCGCCACGCTTCGATGTTATGATTAAGAACCCCGAACGGGTTCGAAACTAGTCGGGCACATTCAGGTATAATTTCACGTGAATACAACCGGTTAAATATAAAGAAATATTATGTATTATTATATAATTTCGATTAATGGTTAGTATTTAAGGAGTGTCTAAACTACTAGGAGCATGGATTATCCATTTTTATAAGAGGAGAAGAGAAGAGCAGTTTATTAGTTTACTCATCATAACTCTTAAGTTTAAAAGATGGGCTACAAGCTTCACTGACAATTATTTGAAAGTGTATGAAGAGCGATATATATTTAATCTGTGTTATGACAATTTTCAGATAATATAATAAATATTATTTTATTTATTGTTAAATATATGTACTTGGTGGATATTTATCTTTTTTTCTCACAAACTATTAGCGATACTTATAAATTAATCGATAACCCATCGTTATAAAAGTGATAAGTGACGAGTTGACGTCTTTCTATTTATAATCGGCTTCATTATTGGATGTGATAGACAAAAGAGCTCACTTTGGTAATATACAGAATTCTAATTGCAAAATCATTACCTAATCATTAGTGTAGGCTGCACATATTTAAAAGCATAAAGACAACAGTTGACGTCCGAGAACTCGTAATATTATATTAACGTTTGAATCTCTTTCAAAACATTTAAGTCCTGTTAAGCTTATTTGGATTTAAAATAGAAATATGTTCGATTTCTTTTTATTTTTTTTTATCGCAAGAATCCTTTCATATTTTATTTTGTCTCGCTATATTTATGTACGTTTCGAATAAATTCAACATAGCTAAGACTTACAGATAATTTCAAACGTAATTTTTGTTTGTGGCATCATTGTATTGTTATTATATACTACAAAGTTAGATTGGTTAGGTTTTTCTAAAGAAACCTAATAAATTTTGTTTCCCTTTCGATACAAAATGCCGATGAATCAAGGCGGGTAACTACATGGTAACTCGACTGGCAGAGCAACAGGACAGTTCACTGGTGACGCAATTTTGAGTCTTGTCTTTGTTGATTCTGCATTTTCTGCTTAGGCGACTGCTTTTTTTTACTTGAATTTAAAAAAAAAAGAAAAAAAGCATTAAGCCGTATCATTTTCCGTAATAAATTATCGCTTTTCTTTTATAATGAGATGAGACGTCAAGCCTGATAATTTCTGATTGTTTATTAGAATTTAGAGATAGTGTTAAAGGCGTCATTATGTTTTGATGTGATTTGTAATTTATTTATCATATTCTAAAAATGTTGTTGAAGCTAGCTAATTTGAGTATAGCCATTTTTTTAAGCCGTTACATTTTGCTAGAATTTTTAATAATTACAAAAAAACGACTAAAACATAAAGGTCTTGGTGCATGACAAGATTAAATTTTCTGTTCAACTGAGTTCGGCCCAAATGCAAGACCAAGACGAGACTTAGTTAGTTGACTTGGTCTTGGTCTGAGTCTTGCAAAAGTCTTGCAACACTTGCAATAGCTTATTAGCTCTATTTAGTTGAGGTCTTGAAACATCGCAACAGAGTACATAGAGATTATATAGAGATTTCATATGCCTCTCATATGACATGGAAAAGTAGTTTAATAAGAACAATCTATACAATTTAACATTTATTTTACTAAAAAATACAATACAATTTAAATAACTATAAAACAGTTTTGACGTATGATGACTTTTTCGCAAAAACTCTTACTATACTCGACTTATTATATTAATTTTAAACTTCAGACAAGACAGACAGATTATATTCTTTGTAACATAAGAACATATATTTGAAATTCGTCTTTAAACATCTTAGCCATGCTATGCCTATTTTAATTTAATAAATATAGAAAAAAAAATTATCAACACGGACAGGACACGAATCTGCGACCTGTGTGAGTCTTTTCCAATCACTCTACCATCGGAACTACGTTACACACCTTGATGAATTCAGCATTCCAGATATATGTTGGATGTATTGTTTTTTATCGGGACGGAGGTAGGTAGTATGACCGTAGCTTGTTTATATTAGGACTAAGCTACTGAGACAGACAACTATCCTGCTGGGCACCCGTCTACGCCCTTATTTAGCTAACTTCTCTGGAAATTATTTTCATTTTAAGTTACATTATTATTTTTATTACATGTTTTTATATGTGTGACTATTATGTGACACTCATACCAGGTAATACCTAATCAATATTGATACTAAACAAATAGTTAATGACGCCCAAATCTCAGTTTAACTTAACTGCGAGAAGCAAGAGTCTTGCAAGTTTAGTCTTGGTATTGCAAAAATGCAAGATTACACCCGTTTTTAAGCTAAACTTGTTAGAATGTTCAAGTTTTGTGTAATATTTATTATAATGATAAAATAATATTGTTTGAGTTTTTTTGGTTTTTATCTTTGTAAGGATTAGAAATAATAAGAAAATGTTGATAAAATAAATATATAGATTTATTACTCTCAGCGGAGGCTATGTACAGAAACTTACAAAACAATTATTTATACAAGGTGTGGAATGTTCTCGAAGTGACATAGATTGCATCTTAATTAGCTACATATTATTTTGTAAATTTTGTAAAAAAAAAATACAATGTCTTACCAAGAATCTTAAAACAATAATTACAGACAAGATGAAAGCATATTTTATTATTATTATTTTTTTTTAAACATGTTTTTTGTAGCGGTGAATTTTACTTACAAACCATACCACACACTTAATTAACTCAGCTCGGTTCAAGTAGCTTACGACCAACTATGCTGGTTAAGCTTTCCGGTCATGTACATTTACGCCGAAAGCTAAAATATTTACGTACGTATCTTCGATGCGGTCTTCGCAACATACTCGTACTGTTTAGTTAGCTCGACTAGTTTGTATTTGTGACTTTGGAATCTGAAGTTATATTTGATAATCTGAGCTAACTTAACAGAACTACGGTATGAGAAGCTCCTTATTCTTAAAGAAAGATATGTAAAATAGAAAAATGAGAATTTTGTAATATAATGTTACCATGTACGTACAATCAAATTTATTTCAAGTGTATATTATATTTACACAATAACTGTACAGTATTGTTATAAATATATGGCTAGTAAAAAGTGTTGGACAATTTAAAATATAGTAGGTATTTGATTAATTCTCAATGCCCTGGATTGTTTCAATGACACTGCACAATGCACAATAAGGTCATACATACTTTTTTGATAATTTTATTGGATTTAGGTTCTTGGAAATTTTATTATTAACGAGGTAACTTTGGTTTGTTTATGATGTACTCGTATGTATAGTATTTCAGAAATAAAATTGGATAATGATCAAATGTCTTTCCAATTTATTTTAATATTTAAGTCCTGTAGTGCAATTACGAAACATGTTTGCAGAAACTTGAGTATTGTAAACTTAACAATATTTCAATTAAGTAATTACATTTACAAAACTAAGTAAGACAATTACAAAGGTATATACATAATTTGCGCATTCGCCATCTTTACAGAATGATATAGAAAATAATTTGATAAAAGCATTCATAATAAATATGTAAATAAATTATTACGCTTATAAAAAATATAAAAAAAATTATGATTGACGACGGGGACGCAAGGTCGTGATAATTCTAAGTCACTATACAATTAAAAAAAAATCTAAACCAGTTTAATCAAAAAATCCGAGAAGGTCGTAATTACAAAAAAAATAAAAAAATTAACATTTATCTTCATAGTGACTTAATTAGCGTCATTTTAAATAATTCTCACGCTTTTTATCATAATAATATAATTTAAAATAATACTACTTGGATACATTAACTGTACTTAAATGAATTATTTTGGAGTGAGTTAGTTACCTCGAAGCGGCACTTGTTATAACTAAAGTCATAAAAACATGAAGTAATGCTTTAACAATAGAAACCAACTTGCTAATACTACATCTAATTATGTGAAAAACTAAATAATTAAGGGTCTATTTAGAATATTATACTTTTTCTTCTGGTGCCTGTAGGGGTACGTTGGCCTCCTCCGGCCCCTTGGCGGTCGAAGCAAGGGCTTTCTTGTGTCTCTTCTTGACCCTTTCTTTGTGGAAGAATAACCTTAGATAGTGGCACGGGAAGACTACACAATCACCGGCTGGTTCCTCTGCGTCGATGTATACTCCTCGAACTAGTACAGAGTTTGAGCAGTTCAGCAGAATTAGAAGCGCAAGGCTGATAATGTGAGAGCACCAATTGCTCAGCTTGGGTGTTTCTGAGAACAATTAGTTCGTTTTAATAAAGCATAAAAATATATGAGAATTTGATCTGAAAAAGTATGGCTAGGTAGTTACCTGGAAAGAAATAAATATCCATAAGGCCCCACACTCCTCGCCACACATTGACGGTAGCTATGAACGACACGAGGTGGTAGAGGTCTGCCAGGAGGAGTCTCGGGGCCCCCTGGCTTCGCGCCACCAGCCAGCGCATAGGAGCTTGAGCGGCGAACGTCATCACCACTAAAGCGTAACCCACCACCTGCCATAGAAAGGTTAGACGATTCATTTTTTGTTTTTGACATCTAAAAGTCGAGTCAGAAAATTGATTGTTCAGAGATAAGTCAAAGAAAGTAAGTCAAATCAGTCATTAATTTCAGAATTAGAAAATCAGTGATTATTTTATTTTAAGATTAAAGAGCAGCTAATACCCTGCTTCTCAGGCCCCATGAGAACAAAGATTTTCCCTACCTTCTTAAAAAGTACCAATTTTTCTTACTTAGACTTGTTTTTTCCAAAAATCTTTTTTAAATGGATAAAGTAAACCTATCTTCTCTCAAGATGCACTTGTCGTTTTGCTCAACGCTGAGAGTCAGGAGTCAGGACAAACATTTTATAAAAATATATGATATGGATAAGTGTAAAAGCTATTCTAAATAGTCTATAAATTATAATAAAACTTAACAATCATTATTTAGTAGTTTTTATAAATACAGATGTCACAATTTTCCTTATATTAAAAGTTTGTCTGTTGTCTTTGGAAAGAGTTTAAATATTTTCAGATTCATGTAAACAGGTACTGCATGATTGTTTGTTATTGCTACAAATAGGACTAATATAAATAGTGTAATCTTGATTTAACTTATGTTTTTATCATATTGTTGTGTAAATAATAACAGCTGTTTCCATCCGCCCGGGCGACGCCATCTTGCCACATTTATGACACGTTCAATTATACGACGCGTAACGGCGCCTAATGTAATCCTTAGTACACATTTTATCTTTACAATCTAACTAATATACGGATGAAAGATTTGTTTATATTGTCCTCTATAAGGCTGTCGGTAAATACGTATAAATATAACGTGTTTGGTCTGCAATGAGACGAGCTTAAATGTACAAAGAAAGTGTATATATATTTTGTATTTAAGGAAGAATTAAGATAACTGCTATTTAAATAAATTAATTTCCCACGTAGGTTAAAAAAATGTGATGATATATTCATGAGAATTTTTAGAATTAAATGTAATTTTAAGAAATATCGATTTGATTCCAGCAATGGAAAAATTTCCTAGCCACAGACAAACAATATTATCGTGGACAATTAGTTCAATGAACTACAAAACAATTAAGATTATGATAAAGAGACGCTACATAAATTAATAACTGACAATCTAGCATACAAGGTCAAGGGACGTAATGTTTTAGAGGTTTCCTTTAAAGTATCCTGTTCCCGAACTGTATAATACATACAAACGTCTACACTAAGTATGAATCATACCTTAGACACAACATATAATAGACAACGGCTAAATGTGTTCTTACGTTTCAAGGATGACTTTATTTCGCATATTTCATTTGCCAAGTGCAATCCCCACTTGCATATACAAGGTACAACAGACAGTTTGTGTATGATTTACTATTTTATAAGACAGTTTTCCGATAACGTTGCGAAACCGGAAATTTCTTCAATAATTAACTATTCTATTCGAGTTTTGTAAAAACCCACTTCATCTAGAATGTTTACTTAGTTAATATCTTTATTATATTTAAATGTAGCTTCATTTACTTAATACACTCGTAATTTGTTTCAGACACAAAAATTACCTTTTGATGTTAACCGACTTCCAAAAAGGCAGAGAAGGCTTTAATTATTATTGATATTTACCGATTTTTTTTTCCAATAGCAACTTCTTAATAAATATAATAATCTTATAAAATACATAACTAACTTCTTTCGATTTCACTCCAAGAAGTTTAAATATGACAGACGCCGCTAAAAACTCCAATGTTGTTTTATATACTAAACTTGTATAACGCAATTATTTCACAGACAGTATTTCAAATGATTCTGCTAAAGGATAAAATTACTCAAATTTATTAAAAGGTAAATACAGTATTAATGTACGTCTGTCTGTTTATACTTAAACGTCAATTGTTACACAATGGAGACGAGGGACAATTGCAGACCAATTTAAGTCCCAACGGTAACATCTAAGTTCTCCGAAAGGCTCAACAATACTCGTCTCAAAATATAAGTAATTGACAATAACTTATTTGCTGAAAATCAAATTGTCTTTAAAAATGTCCATCACTCATTAGTAACGCTAGGCCTTGGCTCTACTCTTAAAACATAAAACTACAAGTTATTGTGGAAAACGGGATAAGTAATATATCTTTTTATATAATATTTTATCAATTAACGTTAATAAATAAAGTTCTAACACGTTTTTAGCCGCTAAAGCTATTCACCTACAAATTTTAACATAAAACTACGTCATAAAAAAACTCTACCTGATTAAAAAGTATTGACAGTTGAATATGAATAAATATAGCCCCGTTTATACTCGTAGGCTATCTTATACTATAAATATGAAACTAATTTAAATATCATTCTGATAATTCAATAAACCACTTGATAAAAAAGCATAGCATGAAATTTGATATTAAAATTATTTTAATTAACTAACTAAACAATTTTTTTTTTAGTTTTCTTAGGTTTATCTTTATAGAAGTAGCTAGAGGCAAATACGAAGACATTATATACGCTAGAGGATATTCTATCCTAAAATTGAGGGTAGCCCTATATTTTCCCGACATTCCAACATGAGATACTTGCTGACAATAAATATATTTAAATATTATGGAGCATAGAACCTCTTTGGAAGTCAGTTAAAAATATGCTTTAACATTCTAGCCAGCTTGTAATTTTTTTTTAATCAATCAAATTAGTATAATGTTGTAATTAATGTAACTATTGCGAGTAGTAACAATAATAATACTTTTTAAATGTTTACACTTGTACTGAAATGTAAAATAATTATATACGCACAAAAAAAATACAATATACAAGAATGATTGATTTGATTGAAATATTCTAAATTTGTAAAGAATAAAAGAACACCGAGTTAAATATGTATAACTACAGCCATATTATATTTTTTGAAATAGTTTAGTGAAGTTTTTATTCAAATATGACGTCATCGTCGGAACTTAAATTGGGATAAAAGAGCGATAAAATTGAACAAAAGTTATAGATTTCCTCGTAACTGATAATATTATCAAAATTGATAATATCTTTATCAATGAGTATTATTTTCAAAGTCTAAAGTCTAGTGCTAACGTAAGACCTTTTTTTCCCCATAACGTCTAAAAATAAAACGTATTATCTTGTTGAGTAGATCTGGCTAATAACCACTAATATTTCTGTCCATCCGTTCATCTCATGCATGACTTCAAAGTCATGGTACAAATAACACAATCTGGGCCTCAACAATTACCTTTATAGGGATTTTTTTTCAATAATAATTACAGAATTTATTTCTATGTTATGGCAATAAATGTAATTGAGGAATAAATATGATTACGAAATTGATCTTATTATCTCGCTAGTCCAACTTCGAAAAGATACGAGTATAATTATTAAAGCATGTGATTTGAATGCGGCTTCCCAAACTTTTATTACCCGTTTCATTTGTATTCTAATCTTATTCTTAACATTTATACTAAAGGGCTATCTTAATAGAAAACGGATCACCATTGACCTTAAAATTTCGAAGTCTGTTTGGCTCTAATAGTAGCGAGTACATCGGGACTCCTCGCAGGAAGAGCCAATTGTGGCGCGTAAGTAGTTACTGCTCAATATACTCTGACCCATATGCGGAAAATAATATGATTTCGATATTCAAATGATATATAAATATGAGTTTTCTTAGACTTACATCTGTAGTCTGCTTAATAAATAATTTTTAAATAGGCAAATAACTAAAAGTAATTAAAAAAAAAATTGAAGTTAGTCTGATATTTAGAATGTTGATTTGAAAGTTCTTATTTCTGATCGATGTTTGGTGCTCACCAATGATGTCCAGCATGATTTGACGGTGTCTCCTGGATAAAGGAAGATATCGAGGAGTGCCCAGGAGCCTCGCCACACGAAGACCACCAGCGACCCAACCACCGTCACCGAGAACACGCAGTCCAGGATATACAGCGCCGTTTCTTTACTGCTCTGTAAGAAAAATGTTAAGATATTTTTACGGGTTGGTGGTAGGTATTTAGACAATAACATAACATTAAAGAAATATTTAAAAAAACCAGTTGTTATGTCACAATTACTCCTAGCCTGTACATAATAATAATATTTAGTAAACAAATTTAACATAACAGCAAAAGTCTATTTGAATTATCTAAGATAAATTAGTATTGAAAAGTATATTAAATGTTTGAATATTTTTGATAGTTCTCGATTCTATATCAGTAGATCAATAAAGATAAAAGATAAATTATCTCATTTTTATCGACTCTGATTGTGTCTTAGTATTTACTGTCAATACTTGCTTGGGAAGTAGAATCAATTACTTATAAATTTTTCATTCATAATTTTTTAATTCAATTAGACTTAGGTTTATATTTCAGATTTACTTGACAGGTATATAAAGAACATTTTAGGGCTAAATAATACTTGAGGGTATTGATAATATATTTTATCTTCGTCAACATGACATGTGACATTTGACATTTGACATGTGACATTTTCTAAAATTTATTAAAATTTTCTCAAAACAAATGTTGGATGATTTATTGAAATATTGGCTCAATTTTGAATTTTAAATATTAATTTAATTTAGGAACTATTTACTTCTGCGACCTAACATGAACTCTGATATTGAAATAGTCTTACTTTCGAATTCGTCCTAAAAGTAATATTACTGTAATAATGCTTTGATAACAATTTTCGATGACATCATTCTAAATCATTCTATCTTTTACAATGACAAATTGAACTCGTACCATGAAGTGTGTCTTGACATTCGAAATATTAATATAATATTGTTTTAATGACAAATTTTGGTATTTAAGAAAAGCATTAATTCTATAACACAAAATAAAACAATATTGTTTTATAGAATCAAAATAATATTATTGTAAAATTGCAACGAAATTTAAAACTTTAAAAAACTGTGATAGTTTTTAAGAGTTCATGGTAGGTCTGCTGAAGTTTGTTATCAATGTAATTGAAGACTGAAACTCATACTATCAGTAATTCAGTATCAAGATAAAATGATAAATAAAAAACAGAGTGTGATAGATAATTGTTTCTAGGATGTAAGATGTATTATGCTAGACAATTTAAATAAAAGTTTTACTTTAGTAAAGTCAATATTTATGTATATTAATTTCCAAACAAATTCCCTATCTTTTTCTTGTTTACATTAAAGCAATCTATAACTTTTGGAAGGGTAATTATTTAAATTGCTTTATCTTTTTTGTAATTATTTCTGAGAATTATTTTATCTTTTATTACTTGTTATGCAAATAACTTCCGTATCTATTTAACAAACTGTCCTTAAAAAAACAGGGTATCGTCAAATTATATTATAAATAAAAATAATTAGGTCATTATTAAAAAGATTGCCCTGGTTATATTTTTATGTATTATTACATTTTTTAAACTATTTTCAGAGATTGAAATCACAATGTGCATTATAGTACTTTATTGACTAATTGAATCAATAAACTGCTTCTGAATCAATAAATAAAAAACTGCCGTTGTTATAGATCTGAAACGTTCGAGTGTGAAAGATGTCCCGTGTCGACTCACAAAGGCGATGAGGTAACCTTTTTTTTATATGTAGTTAAATATGGCGGCCTTCCAGTAGATTTAATAAATGTCGAAAGATTTATCTTGCGATATTTAACGAATATAATTGTAGAATAGTAGTATAATTGTAGCGTATTGTACGCATTATTAACTGTGTTATAATTAAAATGTTGTTGATAAAAAAAAACAATATATAAACGGATTTTTGTATTCATGTCCCATTTATTACGTTTTAAAGTTTTTCTAACCATAATTAAAATAATAGATCCATATTGATATATAACAAATACATATAATTCGGAAATATGTTAACTTCGAAATTTGATAAATCATTATTGTCTTCGATTCATACATTTTCATCAAAAATGTTGTCACGAATCATCAGAAATAGCATTTTTTTTTTATATTTAGTCAGATTTTTCAGATTTCATTCATTTCAGACTCATGCAGCAATTTAACAAAATATTGCCTAATAGCGTAATTAAAAAAAATACCATAAAAATTATATTTAGCTACTTTATGTCTTTTACTTGTACTTTTTTTTACAATAATATTAATAAACAGAATGTTAATATTTAAAATAGATTCGATATTTGAATAGTTTTAAAGTAGACTTTCTCTACCACGTGCTACGAGCTGCTACGAAACAATTAGTAAGTAGAATATTCTAGAATACCTAGTAGTTTCTTGTTATCTCAAGTAAATAATGTGGATTATTTTTAGACGTCCCGCTTACGTCATACGAGAAAACGGCTGTTTGTATTGTATGTATGTACGTCCTATTACCTACGATTACTTCTAGGAAATACAGCGTATATGAAAATGTGATGGTTATTTTCTATTTATTATTGTTTTTTCAGTAATAATTAAATCTTAAAGTGGTTTGAATTTTCTATTTACTATTTTATGGTTTTATTAATAATTCAATCTATTTCAAGTGATTTCGACTTTCTATTTATTATTTTATGGTTTTTACTAATAATTAGATCCAAACTTTGAAGTCATTGTGATCTTTTTATTTACTATCTAATGGTTTTATAAATATCTAAGTTTATAATTTAAACTATATTTCGAAACTAAGGATGAAGTGGTTTTTTTTATCAAAAATATGTTTGTGCATCATACCGTTTTATAAAAAGTCGGTGCTTCAAAGTAGTCTTCAGGTGAGTCCACTTGAATACAGAATGGCGCTGAGTCCACATTTCTTAACCCTTTCAAGTATATTATGGCTATTGTTGACACTACAGTCGAAATAATTATAATCGATGTCTCAGTGATGGTACACTCCAGAAGATTCCACACGCCCCTACAGGCGGCTACGTTTACAACACTCGCAACAGACGTGTACAGACGCGTTAAAATGAAATATTTCGTCTTCCCTACATCGGGTGTCAACTTCCTATTTAGCATCTCCTGGATCAAACATAGCCACAATCCAAACACGAGGCCGAACGCTGCCGTCCACGACGCACTCAGGAGTGGGTCGTCAGGATACACGTACAGGTCCATCAACGCCCACAGCGAACGCCAATGTATGATGATGAGGGGTCCCGCAATTAGAGCAGTAAATAGAATATCAAGAACCTCCAAGATTGCTTCATTTTTTTTGCCAGAGAGCGTTTCTAATAAAAGCATGCTTTCAAGCATATCTGGACGAGTGCTCAGGGTTAAATGGCACGCGACTGTCTCCTCTTATATTAATATCTGTCTCCAATTTTTATGGAGGATAATTCCAGTTAATCCGCGTGCTGACTGAGAGCGCTCGCTGTCAGGACAGCCGCGGCTCCCGCCAGAAGGAGCGTGCACCAATTTTTATTTTTGCTGAATATTTCCGGATGAAGTGATATAACAAACACAAAAACATTAGCGAAATCAAAATCTCACAAACTTAATATAAAATACATAATATATTATTAAGATTAACACTTGAAAAATGGCACTAAATATCATCACTTGAGAAGAAATATAACCAAAATATCAACCAATTTAATAGTATATCAATATTGATGAGTCTGCCGCTCTGTGTTAGTTCGCGACGAATGACGACGCACTATTATTTGCCGAAATATTATTAAATTTAAATGATAGGGGATTTACGCTCAATATTATTTGGTTAAGATTACAATAATCCGCTGTAAACTACCGCTGCATCGCGTACTCCGCCTTCTCCAGGCCACGAGCTGTCTGGCGAGTTGATCAACGGTAAGAAGTTCCGTACCACAAAAATAATAAGTGTAGATATTTTTTTATATTTTTAGAGATTAAAAAAAAATATTTTTTTTTTTTACTTTTAACCGTCTTGAAAATTAAACAAATAGGATAATAGTAAATGAGAAATAGACGAAAGTAATAGAAAATTGTTTTATAAAAAAAATCACATGACAATTACCTTCCCCTTCTTTGGTATAAACTCATAAAATATGATTCAATATTGGTTATTGTTAATAAATATTAAATTTATTAATATATTAAAATTCAATGATAATAATATTAAATATAGGTATGTTTAGTTTCCGCTATCGATAAGAAAATCAAAAATAGGACGAAGATAGGCTATTAGTATTCTAGACTCAAACATAATGATGTTTGTTACGGAATTAATATTGAATTATATTTTGGATTTATAACATACTATTTCAGATTTTTTTATTATTTACAATGTTTGAAATTATTTATAAACATGTTTGGGCATGTTCAGTTTTTTTTAACGAGTTTATTATGTATATAATAATTTTAATGTATAATTAATAATTAATCGATGCGAGCAAGATTTAAGGGAAGGGCCTTTATTTATTAATTTTACATTATACATATAATATTTTTTTTTTCTTGTTTTGTCAAAAAAATATATTTGAAAAGTAATTTGCTTATTAAGTATTGCAACAGGAGTTGATATTTTACAGATAAAACAATTCTGTTTAAAACTTAATAATTCGTTAAATTATATGATATATTAAAAAAATAAATAAATAAACAACTCAGCTAAAGATATGATATCTTATGACAGGAAAATAAACAATAAAAAAATGTAATTGAGGAACCCTAAAAAACATATATACTGATAAAATTATAGACAATTCATCATAATTTAACAACACTTGACGGGTAACTAACCAGATTTATCTTTTGAAAATGTGTAAATATACGACCTTTTAATATATGTTACAAATTTCTGGTAAAAAAATATCTATTTAAATTTTCCTACGATCAGATAAAACTTATATCCGGTTATTGAAATTCTGAAATCAATTATTAATCTGTGGTTTGAGTCACACTTTCACGCAATACGAAATAAAAAAATGAAACACGAATATTTATATAACATTTGTAATCACAAAAAATAATCTGTAACATTATAGGTACAGACAAACATACGTGCGTCGTAAATATTTAACCTGACATAAATCTTCATACACAATGTTTTTTGTTATGTTTGTGTTTTTTTATTTACTTGCTAACAAAAACTAACTGTCATTTATGTACTGCGTCAAAACATATTAAATGTACAGAAAGTAATGATGTTTATATTATATATTAATTTTATATAGCGACGTCTGTCTGTACAAAATAATAAGTACTAATTTAACTTAATTACTGGTCCGATTCGATTTTAATTCATTGTTTATTGTAAATTATTCTTAAAGCGCGCTTTACATTTATAGCATTTGGTAGAATGTAGTCAAGCCTCATTTTAGTCCTACGTAAAAAAAAAAGAAAATGGCACCCTGACCTGTTAATTTTCAAACGAATTACGACCCTGGTTTTCTACAAGAAACAAAATAAGTCCGAAGTTAATAAAAAAAATAAGTGACATAAATTAAACGATGAGTGAGATTAAAGCTTAAAAACTTTTCTGGTCTCTGTATTTAGGCTTATGAAGGCATTCGTTCGTATGTTTTTCAATTTAAGACACGATAAATTCACGAGATAAATAAATAAAAGTTAAATTTATAAAATTATTCCAAACAACATATTTAAGAAATGCATTTCGGGCATTCAATTTTATGGTGAATATCATAAAAAAAATAAATAATGTAAATTTGAAACGTGTGAAATGTTATTTTATTTATGTAATATTGTTTTAATACCTACCGTTTTTTTAAGGATCCGTATTTCAAAATAGTCGTCCTCAGTGTCAACTTGTATACAAAATGGTGCGGATGGAAGATTTCGTACCGCCTTGAAGTAAACTATGGCGACTGTCGACATCAATGTCGTTATTATTATGGGTCTTGTGTCAGTAATGAAGCCGTCAAGGAGACCCCACACACCTCTAAACGCGGCAATGTTCACGATACCAGCGAAACCCGTATATAGCCGCGATAGGATAAAGTATTTAGCTTTCCCAGCATGTGGAGTCAAATTTCTGTCAAGTGGATCCTGACCCACACATAAAATTATGCTGAAGACGAGCCCGAAAGCCGTCGTCCATAGTGTGCTCAAAAAAGGTTCGTTGGGATACACGTAGAAGTCCATAAGAGTCCATGACGAACGCCAGTAAATAACAACTAGCGGGGTCACAGCCATAGACGAAAACAATATATCTATTAGCTCCAAAATATTTACAAGCATTTTAGATAATTTTTAAAAACTTTCAAGCACTGAATAAATAAATATTTAGTGAAACATTAGATGATCTTCAAATTTTGGTAAACAATTATTGATTCTTTATTGTCATCCAAACATTATTTGTCAACTCAACATACAATTTCAAGAATGGTGAACAAATTTAATTATCAACCACAGGTACTAACTTTAAAACAAGAGTACTTGGTCAATTAATATTCTGTCGTTCATCTTGGCATGTCCGATATATATATGTTATTGTTTTCGAATTCCTTTCTAGTGACTGTTTCTCATATATCAATAGTGCATTTGTTTTTTGACATTATTTGGTTATTTTGATCAAAATTGATCATTCTGATATCAGGGAATTACCGAGATATTTTTTAGTATTATTATTGTTTTATGTAAAAATTGATAAAAGAAAAACAGAATATATACATATTATAAAATAACGAACGGACAAAATCTGTACATTGTCTGAAAATTGAATATTTTTTCAAAAAACTAATTGCTGTTAGTACAATCCATGAATCAGCGATCAAAACCACAGTTTTAAAGAAATATGTTTGTCTGCTTGTTTGTTGTCACATCACGAAAATTAGCATGTCTCTAATTTATTGCTCCGATCAACAACAACTAATAACTGATAGGTTTCTTTTACTTAGGAAAATTTTCATATTTTTACGGGAAAACAAAACTAACTGCAAGATGAAAAAAATTAAAAAACAAAATTTGCATGATGTTGTTCTATGATAAAATTTATATATAGGGTAAGTTGCACAAATGATAATAAATGGTTTATCTTTTTTGTCTGAAGGTGAGAAAAAGTTAGGAAGGTAGACGAAGCCACTGGCAAGAGCTAGTACCCAATGAAACTCTCATAAAATATTTTTCGACAGAAAAATTTAAAAAAAATAAAAGTTTATAGTCTTATTGATCAAAATATTCCATAAGTGCTTTTATTTCATCATAAATAAAATCTAGCAAAATAATAACATTAACCGAGATTCTCCCTTATATTTTTTCTAATGGAAATAGGACGAATTATTGTCAGTTCCAAGAAAAAAATTAAAATCTTTAACAAATTATAAAACTTTTCATTTAAAAACGAATGTTCTTCGGAATTCATCATCCAATATTTTTATCGTTAATAAGCCTGATAAATTAATAAGAAATAAGCCTGATAAATAATAAGTAATAAGCCTGATAAATAATTAGAACGTACGCCAAATTTTCTAAAGAAAGCATATTTCTTTAAATACTTCATTATTATAATTTTTAATGGTTTTGGACGGACATGGAGAAGGCCATGAAAAATTTGGTCTATCGTAACTTTAGACTTCCACTTACCAATCAACTGATTTTACAAGAATAAACTTTAAACATAATATTGCTCACTGAACTGTATTTAACAGATCTAGTTCACATTTCAATAAATGTTCATCAAACACACCAAGATTTTTAAGCCGTACCTGTGGTTAATAAACATTTGGCCATTTTTTCACGTCTTTCGAAATATTTTTATTTCAGCATTTGGTAGCTACGACACTGATATTTTTATAAGAAATTCTCTCAGCTACCAACTGATAAAGTTACTTGTCTTCGTCTACCTCTAATTACTGAATGATGCCCAACACAGAGACCAGCGTCTTTTAAATTGTTGTACAATTATAATATGCCAATACATTTCAAACGCATTTACATACAACATTGATGGCAAGACTCTCACGCTCGACTCTTGTACAAAAATACATTAAATACCGGTTAAATAATTGAATAACTACCGGTTAAAATAAAAATATTTTCCTTATTTTGTAAAAGAATATTATGCAACTGACTCTGCTACGGATATTATATATTTTTAAAGTGAATTTTATCAAACAACCAAATATTTACCGGGTATTATTTTGCTGACAATGTATTATAAAAAATTCACCTGATAGCAGATAAATAAACCTTTAGTTGGCGTCGGAGCGCTTCCAATGCCTCTAAAATAATTTAAAGATCTGAAATTTTTATTTAAAATGTATATTTGTTTAGTGGTACTAGTATATATTAGTTAACTATTTAACGATAATTAGTTATGTTACCGGAGGTCACTGTTATTATTTAGTGGTGTGTGTCAAAAGTCAGTAGACCTTCATTCCGTGTTATAAAAATAAATAGTTGTAGCAATTTCAGACGGTTTTAGAAAACAGATAAATTTGTTTGTTTTTAACATTTTATTTTAAATCCCGTCAGTCAGACAGTCCTGTCTACTCCGATACTATATAAACGATTGCATTCTTATTTTTTTTATCAAAATTTCAGATAATAATATAAGTCAGAAAAAGGTGTCCTACCTTTAAAATAAATTTGTTATATTGTATGTGACTATTTCTACGAGGATGATATATTTGTACCAATAATTAATTTTATTTAGAATTTGATCACTGAATCACGGTTTATAATATTTTTAAATCAATTTAAAGTAGATGGAAAATTTCTGAACGTAACTTTCACTGTTCAGACTAAACCACTAACTAAGCGTCTATAAATAAAATATACGGTCTCTTCATTCTTTGACATTCAATGAATCCTTGTATAATTAATACTACACGATATAAACGCATTTACATGTATATTATAATATTTATAACAAATATATCAAATTATACGGAACAAAGTAAGTTAATATTTTTGTGTGCTATCCTGTCAGTTGATTCATCAACTTGACGACGTTGAAGAAGTTTGAGATCTAATAGTTACATATTGTAAACTCTTATTCCCAAAATAATAACAAGTGAAAGAAAACATTATGTTAAAAATAAAATGAAGTAGCATTCAAATGACGGACAAAACAATGAAAGCAGTTATCGTAGATAAAAGAAATGTGTATATATGTTTAAAATAGGTATATAATTTAGATTTTTGTGTGTATTAAATAGTAGACATCTTTGTCAGTAGGTGTGTTATTATTTTGTCACATAAAACTAATATAAATAATGCTGATTATAGTAATAAAGATATGTGAAAATCTAAATAAAACAAAACAAAAGATAAAGCAGCGTGAATGTATTTCTGAACGTCATTTGAGAATTATATGTACTTGAGTATTAATTAATACAAATAATGGTTAAAAGGGAAAATCACTTATATGTACAATTTATACAATTACACTTTAAATATGTTTAGGAAAATTAAAAAAGTATGTAATGAAGGAGCAGAGGAATAATAATAAAAAATGTCTAATTTGTAGTGTATACAATTTCCAAAGATTGTCCTTAGAGGAGTGACTTAAAAAAAAAACCTTCGCCTTTATAGATAAAGTTCCACTATCTCAGACAATTCATAGTCATGAGTCGGGGCTTAAGATATAAAAAAATAGGTTATAAAATAAATTTTTAAGCCGAACTCAACATCTAAATATAAATATAATATCAATAAAAAAACAAACAACAGTATCTATGGTTGTTGGCTTTTCTTTATGGATTTACGCAATTTGGAAGTATGGACTAAAACCTTTGCTGCTTAGCTTTAATACATGACTTAAAATAACAAAGATGTTGTCTTTGACAAGTAGTACCGTTTCTCCAAATAGTTTGAACAGTATTCCTAATGGTTAGATGAGGCAAACTAAATCCAGAATACGACGATGGATCACTTTGTATTTGTATATTTTGTTTATATAAACGTGTTTAGAATTATTTATAATATTTGCCGCTCGAAGGCCTTAATGTTTCAGAGGGTGAGTATGTCTCAATAATAACATTTTATTTCATCATTTAGATAAGCAGCATTAAAACTTCTTAAGATAATATTAAAGAGATTTCATTTGCATTATCATGAGTTAAAGACAAAGAAAATATAAGTTTTTAAAAATGTATAATTACATTATATAATATTTAATATTTATATTCCAGACGATACTGAGTTAATCCAACAATCTGTTTACTGTATGTGTTTTCAGGTTACTCTTTATCGTTATAAGTGTGTGTGTAAATAAGAACGTATAGAATACCTTTTGTACATAAATATTACCGAAAATTTCCTCAATGACCATTCAATGAATAGTCAAACAGTGTGTCTTAATAGTTTCCATTGATAGTTCTATCGGTGTGTGTAGCGTAAATACAAACAATAGCGCCGATAGATAATGGTAAGTGCACTACAATGTTAGACTCTCGATCGATTGTATTCTGTAAATATCTACGCTTTAAAATGGCACGCCTAAGTCTTCCCTAACTTCTACTAACCGTTCTGAACATTGTGGGGACGTCGAAGTAGTCGTGTGGTGAGTCTACCGCGACTGCGAAGGGCGCTGCGCATATATTCCTCAAGGTCCTCAGCGCCGCCAGAGATAGCGTGGCCGCGACTGTGGTTGCCATGAGAGTTTTCGCGCTATCTCCTGTACACTCATTGAGGAGGTTCCACATACCCCTCCAGCCACCCACGCAGGCCGCCCCCGCCAAACACGTGCACCATCGCGAAATGACGTAATAAGTTAGCCTGCCTTTGTCAGGCTTCAGGAGGCGGCTCAGATGTGTCTGACACACGCAGAACACCAGGTTACAGCACAAACCGAACGCGGCGCACACGGCGGCACTGCTTACGGGATCATCTGTGAGCACGTACAGGTCCATAAGCGACCAGGTCGACTTCCAGTAGGAGACGACGACAGGGGCAACCACTACGCTAGCGAACAGGACATCGGCAAACTCCAGCAGCACGGAATGCGCCCGCGACGCGCTCAACGTGTCACCGAGCCCGGCGGTGCTTCCACGCATGGCTGAGGACGAGTGCGCCCTGCCACGGGTTCAGAACGACTACAGATTGCTTATATATAATTGCATTATCGCGTCCCGCACGCTCACGACTCTGACGTATTGTGGTCTGGAATGGGCTCCTCTCATTTTGGATCACGCTTTCTCCTTCTGGTATCTGAGAAAGCTAATAGGAATTGCAAACAGGAAATGTTTGGTTTGTAAGATTCTTAAAAAAATATCTTCATTCCTTGATCTGATAAGGCAGCTTTTGAATTGAACTTATAGCTAAAGAAGGATCTAATTATAGGTCTAGACATAGGTCCTAAAAAATTGCATGTTTTTTTATAATTCAAATAATTGCTACGAGTATAAGTAATGATATAATCCGAGTTCAAAGTTAAGTAGCTTGACCGTCATATGCAATGTCACAAATCATATGGCACTTCCTCGACTCGTCTCTAGTGCGTGGGTTTATTTCTTGACCTTGAGCTACACACTTTATACAAAGACGACTAGATTAGTTTAACGTACTGAATAACATTTGTTATATTGTTGCTTTTAGTTAATAGAAATATAATATTAAAAATATATGCAGTATCTCAGTCACGGCAAGATTACACTTAGCAAATGTGTTTCTAAATTAAATATCGCAAAATTATAAGACAAGGGTTTTTATCCAATTATATACTAGCAGTAAGCACCGGAGATTGAACGAGCAAGGGTTGTATATAAGTGGCACGCTACCCTCGAAGTATAACAAAACTTTTTAGACAAAAACGACGTTTAGCATTTAAATCAAGAAAAAGTATTGCTCGAGTCACATTTTTTGTAACTTTCATCTTTAGTTTTCATAGATTACCCATACAAAGTTTCACACAATATTGTTGAAAAATGCGTTCGTTAAAACGTTTTTTTTAAACCTTGTTACATTTCTCTAACGTGTTATTATTTACTAGATGTTGCCTGTGACTTCGTCCTTGGTGAATATTTGGGACTTCCCGTTTCTTCAAAACTAACTGCTTATACTGTAATATAAAAACCCGTGAAGAAATGTACCAATGTTTAAAAATGTAAATGAAATGAAATGAAATGATAATTTTCTAGCTTTTCAGAGACAAATATAAGGAAGATGTTTTTATTTTGTAAATATTAGTCATATCAATAAAATTTGGATTGATGAATACTAATTAAATTGTATAAAGATATGTAAAAAAATTAGTGCATTGTAAGGCAGTTCCCAAAGCTGTAACTTGTGGACCACTGCTTTATCGCTCTACAGAGTATAGCTTCGTGTTGGTAATCGTCCTTATTCATTTATTTTTTCTTTTTTTTTATTGGAATTAGTTTTTTTTTTAAATAACAAATTTGATTACTTATTTTTTTATGTGGGGAAAAAATTAATGTTACATTAAAAAACAGAGTAATGCAATATAAGCTATTTTCACTTATCAAATAAATAAAAAAATGTATCCAACGAATTAAATATGAAAATAATTAAAACAACACTAAGCCTCCATAAAGCATTGCTCCTGCTTTTATACCAAAGCTTGTATTAAATTAAAAAAAATAAATAATTAAAAACAAAAAAAAAATGAAAAAAAAAGCAAGAAGAAGAAGTAAAAATAAATTTTATTCTTCTGAAGTAATCATAGACTAACATTAAAAAATTAAAGTATATACTTGCCGGCTTCTTAAACCTGGTGGTGAAGAGATAAGTGTTTTCCTTTCCGTCGGTGCAGAGGAAGTAAGGTGACGCAAGCAGATTGCGAGCCGAGCGGAGACAGGATATACTCATGTATAACACCAGGGTGATGGCACCGATCAACACTGGTCTAACACGCAAATAAAGAACTTGTATGGTTGTCATCATCACCAGAGCTATTATTTATTATTATCAACGTCTGTAGACGCATGAAGTACGTACAGATGTTCGTATTTAGGACTTTATTTGGATTAAAATTATATATCATATGGTATTCTTTTTAAAGTAATAAAAAATAACAATAACTAGATAATTTCAAACCTGTGAGGATTGTTATCATCTGGTAATAGAGCAACCACGAAAGAATCCAAGAGCCACCAGCCTCCCCTCCAGTGCATGATGTTGGCTAAAATGAATATATATGTGTAGACTCTGCTGAGAAGACGCTCTCGCAGCCACCGCCCGGCCCTGCCCTCCCCCCACGCGTCCTGCGAGCGTGAGAATAGATGGCTCCTACAACAATTATAATTTAAGGGTTAATTAGCCATTCTACTTCAAAAATTCAATGGCGGTAGGCTGCTTTTAAATATATATAAATAATGTAATACTTTGTAGAGCCAGAGTAAAATGGTTTGTAAATATTATTTTTACCTTATTAATGTAAAGCTGATGTGTATCACAATACCCAAAATGTATATTTGCACGTGAGGAAACATTTGTGAATGTAATTCCATTATGCCCCAAGTCCCCCTCCACACATTCACCACTAACGGTGCGACTACGAATGTGCCCAATAGGGTGTCTCCTGTAAAAAGGAGGTTATCGTGAGATCAAAATAACATTTTCGGTATATTTATACATTAATTGGCTTTTAAATCGAATATATTTATATTTCGTGATTTTTAATCTATTGGAATATATCGATGGCTAAATTATAAAACTTTTTAATTCTTTTTTGAAACACTATTTAATACTACTGTGTAGAAAAAAATCCCTTCCAATGGAAATTCTCCCAAATCCATTCCAAAATATGTTACTTCCGCTTTGGGTACTATGTGTAGAATGATGGGTTTGTCATTTTATGTTGATTATTTGTTATTTTGGCCCTTGGTGGTATTCATTTTTAAAGTAAGTAATTAGTAAACGATAAATATACATTTATTACATATCGATAAACATTTTTGTTATTTGTTTTTTTTCACGTTGGCTTCCTATTCAATAATTGAAATATTTTACTTTTGACAGGACCTATTCGAACTCTTTTCTTCACTGCTTTATTTGTCACAAACAGAAGAGGTTTTATTATATCTGTCCCGGTACACAAATATTCAAATATGGAATGTTTACTTTATTTTGTACTTTGTATAATGCTATCAGAGAAATTCGGTTCTCACGACCATTCCACTCAATTAAAATATCACAGAAGTATTTAACACCAATTGGCGCAAAATCATCAAATAAAATAATATTCATATAAGAATGACAGATTCCAAAATCAAATATAGTATTGTTTTTCTAAAATGTATTCGTGTTTATGGCTAGACTAAGAATATACGTATAAGGCTATTATAACATTGCAGACTTAGAGAGTAACAGTTTAGTTTAGAGCTCAATTGTAGAGGAGAGAAATCTCACTTTTAAAAAGACTGCAGTGGGAGTTAGGCGAATTTGGTTTTAAAAATCATGTAAAATCCCCTTCATATTTAAATAATACGCACGTAAATTATAAACTATAAAAATAAAATTGACTTTAATTATTTAATTATAAAATACATCATTCTCACGTAGGTAATGTCGTGGAAAGTTAAGTTTTATTTTTTTGGTATATTTTTATTTATTGTCGATTTAACGACCTCATGCCGGAAATATAAGCCGAGGTGTGAAGTATATTAGACCAGTCTCTTACATAATAATATTTAAGAATTGTCAAAACAAGTAATTTGTTAGCAGAATACCTGTATAATCAATAAATATAAGCAATTTGAATAATTGAATATTTATTTATTTATTTAAAACTTTTCCACTCAGAATCATTACCAGTGATCACTTGTGTACGTCAAACGGAGGTGTCAGGAGCTTATTTTGATATCATACTTATCGAAATAAGCCCTTCTGCAAGGACACGTCTCAACTTAAAACAATATTACGAAGGTTCCAAACGCGCCCTGTCTGAGAAGAAACCCACAACAAACTCAGCCGGGTGTTTTTTTATTGTGATCACTGTATTAAAGAAAATCGACATAGTATTAAATTTATAATAATAATAAAAATATAAAAGCTATATATTAATATATAGTAAAGGATTGTGATAAAATATTCACAGATAATATTTAGTATTTACGAGATGTAGGTACGATGCATAAACAATTTATTTCTTGGAATTGAAATGATGATTCATTGTCTACATTTGTCAAATTCATGTCATTCTATTTGATTACAATAAAATGTATTCAAATTGATTGTTTTATTATTAAAATATATTCTTATAAATATTCAACAGTGCTAGAACTACGTAGTTCTCTAGATGCTACTACATAAGCTGTTTTTTTTTTATATTTAGTAATTATATTAATATTTTATGGAAATATTTTCTTTACGCTACGAATTAGGGTAAAAAATATCTAAAAAGATGCTAGCCATGTGATCCCGATTTATAGACTAAAAGTAAAATCATAACTGGGGTAAAAATATCAAAAACATTTGAATTAAAAATAAAAAAAGAGAAAATTGAAAAAAAAAAAGGAGTGTAAGATAAGTTTGAGGATGAGATCTAAATAATAATATGGTGAATAATCTAAGAAAGAAAAGGAAATATATTCCATCTTCATTTTGATTGGAATTCCAACAGTATATCTTCCAATAGTAATGAAGTATTTTTAAGATGTACTTAAATATGCAAGATAGAAATTAAAAGTGGTTAATTAGATTTACATATGGAAAAACTCAATAATTTATTTAATCAGAAATGTGGGTAGATAAACCGCGAAATAATGTTTCTTCATAGTTTGTTCCTTCCAAATAGGTTATAAAAAAATAACTAGAAATCCGAAGTTAATTGAAATTATATAACAGAATACATGAAGATAAAAGAAAAAATGGAGAAGGAGATATTGAAACCCACCGTAGTAGTAGTACTAATGCAAACTTATATTTTATTAAAAATACCATAATACGATTTTATTCATCAGACTCTTACAACTCCCAAGCAAGGATCCGGAAAAATATAGGCCGAATCTAACATATTAACTTTATATTAAAAAAAAATTACATATTTCTTAATAGGAATACATATTGTTGACTTGTAACTAAATGTTCGGTAAAGAATCTCGGTTTAATTAAACTTTTTCCTGGTCAACACAAGTCAACGAAGTTAGTCGGTCTTTGCATTGCATTGTTGCGCTCCTTGAACCGTTTCAAACATTTCCATCCTGCATTACTAAAAAGTATCTTGTTCAAACTCTTGTTCTTCCTATTATTGACTATGTGATGTGTGTTATTCGGACATTATTGAGGCACTTCTCAATAAACTAGATCGTCTTATCAACTACTCTATACGTTTTATCTTCCGTCTTCGTAAATTTGATCATATTTCCGCTTAACGTCGCCAGCTCAAATGGCTGCCAATTCGTGAGCGTAGACAGACTCATTTACTAAATTCACTATTCTCTATTTTATCCAATCCTCTCTCCCCTGACTGAAAAAGCAAATTCCTTTACCTCAGTGACTCTCATGAGAGGGGCCATCGCTCCCCAAATACTCTCCGTCTAGCTTTTGCCGTTCACCGCTCTGGTTTCATATCCCATTCTGTCACGTTTCAGTGTATTCAACTTTGGAATTATATTCCCAATCATATCAGGAAATCACGCACAAAGCTCACGTTCCAAAAAAGAGTTCATAAGTATATATATATGTGTGTATATATCTATAATATTTTCTGTAACTCCCTTCTTTATTGTACCGCCTCTTAACTCTCTGCAACTCTTTAAGGTTGACTGTCAGAGAATACATTTAGCATTAAGTCCGCCCATTGTAACATTTTTATGTTGGAACAATAAAGTTTTAAGTAAATAAATAAATAAAATGTTAATTAAATGGAGTTACGGTGTCTGATAATTAATTAAACTATCGATAACAAATACTAATTATACAATTGAAATGAGCTTAAATTTTTAATTATATGATTTTTGAGATGAAACATCTCGTTCAAACTACTTACAAAAAGGTCTTATACCTTGGAACGTTAGAGGAGTGAATTTAGACGAATTATTATATTTTTCAGTAAATAAACCCTAATTTAGTGTGAACGATTACAGATTAAATTTAATGTCATCGTTACTGTAAAATTTTCATGAAAGTAGTTCCGATCGTTCCGTTATTTTTATAACTTAAAGGCTATTTTTTTATAATTAATGAATCAAATATTATGAAATATTTTTTTTCTTACATAATATAAATTATCAGTCGTTTGTAAATATTGTCGCACCCTATAAGAACAAGAAAAATATGTAATTCATTTATTTTAAACATTTAATTTACAAATGTTTAATTTAAAATTATTTAATGGGTGAAAGACTTTGTATCCCTTTAAACCCACACTTATCCATTTTTTACACAATAAGATGAGTAATTGTATGCTCGTATCTTAAACCTATTTTCAGTCAGATTTTCAGCATTCTATTAACCTATTTTCAGCATTCTATTAACCTATCTACCCGTAATTTAACACATTTACCTTTAAAAATCTTTAAATGAATTACAAAAAATAACCTTGAAATGAAGTCAATAAACACGCAGAGATTTTTTTTTCTAATTTCTAATCAAAAATATGTATACAAAAATCGAGACTGTAATACAAACTTTTAATCAAGTCCATCCTGTTTCAGGCTTTTAAAATATTAGATAGCTATCTGAAATTAATAAATAAATTAAGCAATAATACATTTTCAGAGCCTATAGTCAAATGGCAAGCGTTCGTTTTGGATTCATTTTATTTTAATGTATCTATGTAAACGACAGTACAGTGTAATATTTTGTCAAGACCATACATTTATCATTCTATTCGACTACCGCTAAGCCATTTGTCTCTTACCTTACTTTAGACTCATAAACTCTGGTTGTTATCGAAATTTCATATCGGTATGTCACATTCGCATTGTATTATATACATTTTATATCTTCTTATATAAATCTCTTTCTGTACATTGTTTTCTAAATTATACATTGTACATTGTTTTTTGAAAGCTACACTCAAATTGGAAAACTTGAAAAGTCAAATTGAAAACTACACTAGAATTGAAATTTACACTCAAATTGACGTTTTCTAATCTCCTTCTTGTTTTCTCTACTCTCCCCCACAAGTTTTGAAAAATAAAAAGTTTTTACAAACTTGGTGTAACTTGAGATTGGCTGAATATTCCATACATTATTGTAAATGAAATCATCATCAAAGTCAAAAAAAAAATCTAATATTTTAAACAGTAAGATGTGTGTGTGTGTTATATTATTATTGTAGTTGTGTGAGGTTTACAGGTTATACAAAACTGTAATTTAAATAGTTTTTTGCTCTTGACGGAGCTTTCAAAGTAAAATGACAAGTTTTTTTTACCGTACTACGCAGATGATACCACGAGCTAAGAATTTTTAACGACTTATCGTTAATAATAAAGAATATTCCTATTTACATATTTAGCTAGTAATTATGGTATAAACTGATTAGCTTTGTCTAGACTTTATAATTTAAATGGTAATATTTGAATATATTAAATATAAATTATTTCCTAGTTTATTTGTATAGAATAATAAACGATTATTGACTTTTATTATTTTCTTGTTTAACAGAAACACCTATCTTATCTACACCTATATTAGTAAACTGATTAATTCACTGCAAATGTAACTTGGTAATTGTATGTATTTATATGAGATATCAAAGTTTTTCATGCAGTTGGTATATCTATATAATTAGACCGAAATTGCCAAATATTTTGATTTTTCCTTGAATCGTACACTAAACACTGTTTGTATTCTAAATATGAAGCTTCTATGTCTGCTAGAAGTGCCTTAGACTTTTTATGATCGTCAGTCAGTCAGTAAGTCATCATTCTTAAACTTGTGGTTCAAATTTAATGAAATTTTAAATACACCGTGTTTATATAATGTTTGCTTGGTTATTGAAAACTTCAAACTTCTATTATTTTCCACAACATAGTAATGGGGGTTGAAAATGGCCTGAAATGCTTCGGCCGTGTCGCTTCTTTGTTCGACTTGGCGGGGGTATTGCCGTGCCCGAGGGATAAAATCAGCCCAAATTAATAAATTTAGTGTCAATTTCTAAATGTTTTTCATAAATAAAGAAAGGAATTAATTATATCTCATTGATTTTAGATAGTATATATAAATCTAAGTGCTAGTGGGTAGTTATTTGTATGTTTTTTTATTGTGCTCACTTTACGCCTATCTTTATCAATGAGTATTTTATCTGACCTAACCCTAAGGATTAGGTGATAAGGCTGTTATACTTGCAATATTGTAGTGTGTATGTAACTATTGATTTTTTGGTGTAAAAAAAACTTAGATGACATTTATAAAACCCCCCATTATTAAAAATTGCCCCCCATCTATTATTAATTGTTAGGGTTAATATATAATAATTATATATTTACAATTATTAAGATTATTACGTCATGCAAAGAAATAAATTTATATTGATAAATTCTATACCTATGTAATAACCAGCTTCACGACAGTTTATTCTTTTGTCTTCCGTGTGTACGTTATCATCAGGCATCTTCTCAGGTACATCGTCTGAAGCGTGCGGCATCTTTAAAGAATTAAAAATTATCATATTTATTTCATTCAGTATACGTTTGTTTTTGGTGAAATTCTATAACAGGTCAATACTTCTGTTTAATTTTAGTTTAAAAGAGGAAAGACTATTAAGAGATAAATAATTAGACTTCATGGAATTTGTCAAATAAAAGATGTATTTGTATGTAACCTTGAGGCGGATAATTGATTTATACGAACAGAAAAACTATTTCAAAGTAATGTGAAGATTTGTTTTTTTATATAAGAAACATAATAATCATCTGAATTGTAAATAAACTATAAGATAGATATTCAATAATTAAATATATCTTTATTCAAGTAGGCATTTACACGCACTGTCAGTATAGTATGTCAGTATGTCAGTTCGTGAGTAAGCTACCACCAGCTCGGAATGCGACTCTGCTGAGAAGATCTGGCCAGAAACTCAACAGTTGCTCTTTTAAAAACAAATTTAACAATGTTTTATATACACATTAGAATATCCCACAAATGAGTCAACAAGCTAAGCTCCACAACCTAACCTCTTAGTTGATCATAATACGATCTTCTATATAAGTTATATTCAAATACTTGGTCTTAACAGTGTATTCTCTGAATCTGGACTCTAGACTCTAGAGTCTAGAGGAGTCTCTGGAGTTTAGAGTCTAGAGTGTAGAAGCTAGAATGTGAATCTAGAGTCTAGAGTGTAGAGGCTAGAATGTGGAGTCTCGAGGTTAGAGGTTAGAGAGGGCTAGAGTCTAGAGACTATGATTCGGTACGTCTGTACAAACATATATTGAGAGGAAGCGACAGCTAGTCTGGGAAGACTACCCAGGTACGAGGCAGACTCCCAGTAACCCGTAGGACCAAATATTTCACAACCCGGACACAAAAAGACGTAGAGAAAGAGGTCTAGGTATATGTTACTCGCTCTACTTTTCTCTTTTATGTGAAAGGTCATGTTATGTTTTTCATGCTTAGTTATCATGTTTGTCATGCTATTGGTAGTGACATAGACTAGACTAGGGCGATGTCTGTATGATTTTATGAATAATACGCCAAACGAAAATGCATTTTTTATGAATATTTGTATTACCATTACAGGTAATAATGATATTTACAGGGAACTGTCGAGTAAATGGTAGAGAAGAGAAAGGTACTGTGATGGTATGTCCTACAGCTAGGTAGATATTACGTTAATATATGATAAGTAAATAAGTTTTGATAGAACTCATTTAAGTGGTTTACCATTGAGATTATTTTCCATTATACTGGCATGGCTCTAATCAGAACTCTTTCCTCTCCACTCAAGTCATTGGCGATGTCTTGAAGATGACAGATATTTCAAAATATTTCGTGTGCTCATTTTGTAAATGATCAAATTTCCGTATTGAAAAGTATTGTACATGTATCGTACCTGATAAGACATCACGACACTCAATATTAGAAAAGTCCAGTAGTTGTAATTATAGGGCAAACAATTTTTGTATTTTCCCACTGAAAAGTTGTAATTTTTGGAGTCTATATATTGGGACAATAAACTATAAATAACTAAAAATCTCTGTCTAAATATATATCAAAATCCAGTATTCGTTTTTGTGTTCATTTCACGCATCGACAACACTAAAAAAAAAACCATACAGCTAGACAACAATTTCCGAAAATACTTTTGTTTTGAAGTTTGTGCGCCTCGTTAGTATTTAAATATATGTATAGATAAAGTAAAACTCCTAAATAATATAAAAGTGACCTCTCTTTTAAAATAATTCTTGTATAATTGGAAGTAATACAATGGTCTTTAGAACTAGTTATAAAACAGTACAGAGCTCTTCTTCATGGCGTGTTATTAATGATAATTGTTTGATATCGACCTATATTCCTAACTTGTTTGACTTCGAGTTTGAAAAGTAAATATTATTTTATTCTTAGTTGACATTTGAATGTATATATAAATATATATACATTTTCTTACTTTAATATATATATATATATCAAAGAGTCTATGCTATTATAAAATACTAGGATTTCTTTATTTATATTTAGCATTTACCCGCGACTTCGTCTGAATCCTGTTTTACTTATGATTTATATGTGTTATGTTGTAAATAAAATATATTAATGTATCTGAGATCACCGCTGGGGGCTAGCCCAACTGGAGACGTTGTGGTGAGTTTAAAATTACTCTTAATGGATAAAACCCAAGTTATTTCATGAAAATAAAACCCAAGTTATTTCATGAAGATGTAGAGGTCTACCTAAATAAAGATTTTCATTACAATAGCTTGAAAAACAAAGAACTTTCATACATAAAAACTAATGTATGAAACTTCTTTGTTTTTCCCCCTTTTTACCCTCTTGAGGGTGGAATTTAAAAAAAAAAAATTCTTATCACAAACTAAAATACACACGCGCTCCGAATTTGAAGTTAATAAGACCAGTGGTTTAGAGTGTACGTTGTCTCTAAGTCTGTCAAGACATCTTCCTTTATATATGTAGAGATAAAGAATTTTTTCCGATATTCCATATAGCCGTAATAAATTTGGAATTGTTTACTTTATAAATTATTTATTCATAATTTTTTTAGGAATTATTAATCAGTAAAATTGGCTGATTTATTAATTAACATGGACGGAAACGTCTAAGCAGATGACGAGCTAATATTCTCCTTTGTATAGGAAACATTATAGAAATCTGTGTTGAATTAATAAAATACAATTAACTCGTAACCGGTTTTGATAAGACCACAAAAAGATATAATGACTTCGTTTTTTTATTTCACATCAATTATCTTACCTTTAATCTTTGCACAAAACTTTCCGTCTGGAGAAATGATCACTGAATATCTAACGATACTTAGAGCTGTTCGTCGTGATCACGGTATAATTGTACACTAAAACCTATATTGAAGGTAAACTATGACGCTACTGGGTAATAGAACCTCAAAACCGGCCAAGACAGACTCTATCACGAAGGTTCCGTAATTTTAAATAATAATTTAACCATTCCATCGATAACATTCAAAGTATATACTTTTTGTTTTTAATTTTTGGAACCTAAATATAACAAATCACATGGGGACAAGTAAATATTCCTTATATCAAGTAATTCGTTAAACTGAGGTTTGTTATATTGAGGTGAGGTTGGTCTGAAATTTGTTATAAAGAGGTAAAAAATTGTTTAATGATGTTTCGCGTTTCTAGTGGTAACGCTTAATTAATTAATTAATTTATTGGTTAATATTGGTGGGAATGTTATATACAGGTTTTGAATTATTACACTTTTTTGATATTTGAGAATTCGTTATAAAGAAGTTGTTAGTAAAAAAATCGCAATGTAAAGGTATATTTTATATTAATACTTATGGACAATTCAAGGGCATTACGAAAAATTCGTTAAATCGAAGAAGTCGTAATATTGGGGTTCACTGCGTCTGTCCCGCAAATTATAAGGGTTCAGTATTGGCCATGGAACCCTAAAACAGTGAGCCAAGCTATAGCCAAGGTTAATATAGATTAATCAACAATAAACTCGCCTTGTAGTGTATTACATACAAATTAAATATATTAACATATCGGCTTGTCACTTCTTATAAACTAATACATTAAAATATGTTTAATTAAAACAGGACGCTGTACTTTGAAACAAATGCATTATTACAAATGAATTATATGCTTGGTAAATAAATATATTGATAATATTTATTATATAAATTATTTAATTAAATATTATGATTATTTGGAATGTCAACTTATCAGTGGTAGAATTCTACAATGATTTTACGACCGCGGTAATATTTTAAGGATATTGCTTGCTTTAAAAGTAAACAATAAATACACAGCCAGACGTTTTTTATATATTATAATAATTATTATAAATTATTTAATATTTTGATAATAAATCTTTCTTTATGACGTTTAGAACGAGCCTGTGAAACGCCTACGCACTTCTATGGACGCGCTTTACCCAGAGCAATTTTGGAGTATGTTTGATTTCTAAGTATTTGGTTTAAAATGTATTGAATTCTTAAACTCTATATAATTATTAAGTATTTTATTCTTCAATAGTTTTAATAATACTTGCAATACAAAAATAGAGATACTACTTTGATAGTATTTTATAATTTGCTAATATATATATATATATACATATATTATTCATTCTTTATACAAATGGTTGTCTGTACAACTTATTGGACAAACAATCATTTTTTATGTTTTTTGGCACGTTATAATGGTTCTTTTAAATTCTGGTTTTTTGGTCTTTAAAGTGTCTTATATTTTTTTGTGTCTCTTTACTCCTCAGTCTTTGTGTCACAACAGAAGCAAACCTTTTTTTTCAGTTAGAAACCCGTTTAAAAGATTTCGTACAATAAAGATTTTTAGTTGATACTTTTTTATCTGACTTTTTAATAAGCTTACATCTCTAGTAATTTTGCTTAACCGAACTTAGTCCGATCTAGATTTATGTGAATCCTAACTTTGTAAATATGACACATTTTTTTTAATGTCTTTTTTTATCTGAGATAATTAAATAATAACATATTAATAACACATTAAAATATGAAATTTATTATTAAAACCTATTTCATTGCAGAAAGGAAATTGCTTGTATCAATTTAGTTGATTTTATCTTACCTTTAGTTTTTTTATATCCGTATCTTTTCTCATTTTAAATACTTCGTTCACATAAACGTATAAACACAAAACTTATGCTTATGGATTAAAAATAGAAAGTTAAATGTAATAAGTATTTAAAAAAAAAAGATTTTTCACAAAGGAACATTCAAACATAATTTCACGCACTCCACTAACACACGAGTTTACATTCAGTGGGTATGTTCTATTATGAGGTTTTATTCAAATATAAGACAAAAACCTGTTTACTTTTTGTGACACCTGTATTTTGAATATGCGTCATTTTTTATCTTAATTATTTTATTGGAAAAAAAATCCTGATATTACGAGTCTGATTCGATAATTTAAACAGCTTATGTATATTGGGTGCCTCTATCTGGTCGGGTGGCGACAGTAAGATATGGCAAAAATGAAGACCTGCATTGAGACGATGTGTCAAGAGCGTGGAAGGAAATGAGATTACACTTTTAGAAATTATTTTGGATATAGAGAGTGTTTAAATGAAGCATTTACATCCGTGGAAAACTATATTTATCTTCGTAATTCGAGGGGCTGGTATACTGGAAAATATGTACGTTACTTTTATTTAATGTAAGTATTGGGATAAAACCGAACATTTCCGAATATATACCTAATGAACAGTCAAAAAGAAAAGTATTAAAAATGCAAATAATCCAAAACCGTTACACTTACAAAAGTTACTTGACAAGTCTTGTAAAAGAATTTGATGAAGATCGTAAAATGCCCAAACCAGCTTAACAGTATTTTGACAAATGTGCCTGAACACTGTTAGATTTATCTTATTAAATTTATTAACGAATTTATTAATATAAACAATCTTAAGAGATTTAAACTTAGGATCGACTTACCATGATGAACTCAAGATGATGATCTAAAGATGATACACTTAAAATGATGAACGAAAGATGATGAACTAAAGTCGAGAAACTTAAGATGATGAACTAAAGATGACGAACTAAAGATGATAAACTTAAGATGATGAACAAAGACGATGAACTTAACACTATGTTTTTGATATACATATTGATTGGTTAGGAGAGCGAAGTTACAGCAAAAGCTAGTAAATAAAGGTTTATCATGCATTAAATTTCATAATTTAAAACGTGCATTTCATGATGTTTGGCAATATGTTTATGAGTTACAGCGAAATATCAAAATTCGGGTACCGCAACAAAATAATTTATCTTGTCCTTTTTCAAAATTTCAAAATGATATTAATTAAGGAATGAATAAAGGAACAAATCCAATACCGCAAAAACAACACTTAATCAGTAATAAAACAAAAGACAATTATTTACACAAATACAGAGTTAACATAAATATTTAACATTATGTAAAGTTTACCGAGACTCATTCAATTTGAATCTCGATAACAACTATTGCATACAAGACAGCATGCAATTGTAACAGAAAATGTACCATCTCTAATAGCAATATTACAATAATCTTGTACTGTATTGTTCTGTATTATCTTGTACTGTATTATCCTGTACTGTATATTAATTATCCTGTACTGTACTGCACTTAAATACCCACTTTCATAGTTCATGTCCTCTACCCAATGGTTATCTGGAAGAGATTGCTCTTTAGCAGTAAGGCCGTTTTTGTACCATCTTTTTCTTTTATTTGTTATTATTTTTATATATTTTTTGCTTTGGTACAATTAAGCATATCGTATCGTATCTTATTTTCCTTTCGAATTCGTATTAAAACTCATATTAGTATATAAATGTTTCGATAATAAGTTTTGATGACGTCATTCTATAACATTCATTCTTTTACAATAACATAAAGTCGTACCATGATGCGTTTTAACATTTGACAATATGGCATCAACTGTCACATTTGGCATTTAATGAAAGGGTTCATTTCGTTCACTAAGCAGGTCACTAAGCAGGAATAAAACAATATGGTTTTATAGATGTCATGGAATAAATTAGATTAGTAATATTGTAATATTGCTACTATCATAGCTTTTAAGAGTTGAGATGATAGGTTTATAAAAATAGTTCCTGGAAACATGTCACAATATATACTGTAGTTTCCTGTCAAATCAAACTCCAAATTCTTTAAACTCAATCCACTCCACTCCATCCACTTTATCCACTCCACTGCCATGAGCCCCTTTCGTGTTGATTTTATACGAATTCGCTATAGCGTCTTCAAAGATGTATTCCAAAACAAAATGGCTCCTTTATTTCTTGTTAATTTTGTTTAAGATGAAAGATATAATATTCGATTCTTGACTTTATCTTTATTTAATTCCATATTCTTATTTACAACTGGATGACCTCTGTCCTCAGGGTTCGGTAATTTTGGAATTTTACGATGGTCATATATTTTATACCTTACTTGTTAAGTGACGTTTGTATGTTACGGCGTCGCATATTTTGAAATTTGAACCTGGTCAGCCATATTTGGTTCTGACTATATGACACAAATTAATGTTTCTTAAAATAAAATAACTATATGCATGCATGCTTAAATAATATGCGACAAACGCAGGTTTGTATTATATTCAAGAAATAGAATATAAATAGAAGAGTAAATGAATGCATGAATGTTCTAAATTAATATTCTCGAGGGATATTCTCCACTTTCTCTTATTCCCTTCTTCTTCTCCTAAGACCTATGAAATTATTCAATAAGAATAAATGGTGTTTCATAATTACAATTTATCGAATTTATTGAATTCTTATTTTTATTTTCAATGGTAAATATCGTCATTTGATTTAAAAATAAATGTATTCCAAAATATTCATGAATGTATTTCTTGATTTTTTTTTTGCGCTTGTCAATAGTATATCTTTTAAATGTTTTTATTGAAATTTTTCAGACTAATTGTTCGTTCGAAAATTATTAACCGGAACCAAAGACTTAGAACTGTTATATTATCTATGGCATGGTTGGTTATTTAGTAAACCTGGGTCGAATCATACCAAAGCAAAGTATATGAAAAAAATATTTTCAATCTGTTCCATTATGGACTTTTTTTTTCTAATAACAAAGTTTGGACTCAAATGCGGTTCGGCTACTTAAACATTGTAAAATTTGGCTACTTAAAAATTGTACAATGTTTAAGTAACCATGTTAAAATGTTAACAAACAGAATAAATATATTCACGCTTGTATCATATAATGTGATAAATATTAAAAATAGATTAACTTGCCAAGTTTTACCAAAGTGTTTATTACAATATATAATTATATATGACCGAATTATTTAAAATTATCCATTGCGTATCCTTATGCAGAGATAATTTGACGTTTCATGAAGGAAGACACGGGTGCGCCATTTGTTACAGTAATATTTTTCGATTAAACTAATAAAGAAAAAAAAAAACTGAAATAAGCAAAAAATATGGCTAACAGGACGCCGATAATACATTACTTCGAGCACAAACGGTAATTTTATCAGCATTACATACATTGAATGTTGAATAGATGAATATGCAAAGGTAAATAAATAAAACCGTCAGTGGATTACATTTGTAATAATATATTCACCTGCTAATTTTATCAAGTTGAACGTGGTAACATGACAATAAACATTTTCTAACACACAACGCTTACGCTTAGCTTACATGTTGATACAGAGATAGTCCAAGATTTTACAAATTATATATTAAGAGTAAAAGACAATTAATGTTTGCGCGTTAAAAATTATAAAGAATTTTTAGAAATAACATATTTTGATTGAAATTATCTTTAAACATGTTTACCCATGTTAATCTTGTTACACTTTTTTTAATAAATATATAATAGAAAAGTAACCAATATTGGATTCGAACCTGCGGTCTTTGGGAAACGTTCAGGTTATATTCTGTATTCAGTGAAACTTTACTCATTTTTGTGTTAACTAAATATATAAATATAACTTAAGACAAACAAATGCATTTGTAAATGAATAATGCATACCAGACAAGTTATTTCTGAATAACGAATCAATAAAAGTAAAGAACATTTTAATGCCTTAAAGATAAATCTGCGGCATCTTTTTTATATAACATTCAACATTAAAGCGTAAAAAATCGCATCGCGTACTACGAATACTTATTAACATTTTTAAACAATTACTTAATTACGAAAAAGTAACTTATTTTACTTATATTAATACATCCAATATACATTTCAGTTCAAATAATTATACATTTTAATCAAATACACGTAGAATAGAATAGTAAAGGCACAGAGTTAACGTACTCAAGATTAGAAATAACACAGAGATAATCTTTACACAATATAAATCTTAGATATAAACCTTTCACAATTATTAATATACCATTTAAATTTGACTGAAAATTTTGTTCGAAAACATCTCAAGTTAAATCAGAACCGTATCTTTACATTTGTGTATACCATAACTTACGCTTTAAAAAAACTTCTTTGTAACAGGAACACTAGAATTCCAATATTTTAAAAAGTTGTTTATCCATCCTTAGTATATTTTAATATATTTTCTAGATCCTTGTAGCTTTAATCATTATCAAGTAACCTTGAAGATCACGGAAATTGATGAGCAAAAAATGGTCGCATTGAATAATGTGGCAAAAGAAAAAAACATTTCTCATTGTTAAACTATTTACTGGAAATTTATACCTTCTAATGGTATTTTTTTGTTATATAATAGATTTGTTTATACAATTTAGAATGGTCTGGATTATAAACTGTTTATAAAAAAAATACAGTTTTAATTCAAGTGAAGTTAGAAAAAATAGTGTTTTATATAATGATAGTAATATTGCTTTTTAAAATAATAATATTACGTATAATTTAAAATAATAATATTACGTATTACGTATAATAAAAAAAAAGTAATAAAGTTTACAGGTCATCTCATAGAACAGTGTCATTATAGAGGTTATTGACCTCAATCAGGTTTCTAACATATTACGAGGTCAAGTTAATTTTAATGCTAATTATGATTTATAAATAACCTGAATTAAAAATTTAAAAAAAAAACTGGTAATGCATGCGTGTCTGATAGAAACTTATATTAGGTTATATCTTGATGCTATTAATGATATATTTTATCAATCGATAAAAGATTCAAAAACTCTAGCACAGTGTATATTATTGTAATACAATTAATATTAATGCTAAATAAATTTAAAAAAAAGAGTTACATACAACTTTAATTTTTTTATTCAATTCATTTAAATTTTATTGCGTTCCATCCATTAATCGAATTTATATTATTACAGTAGGATATATTACTAAAATTGTAACATTATATCATATAATAGTTTATTATTGTTTAATGCCCACTCACAATGCGCAGGCGCATGCCATTGTATGGAGTTTGACAAGCGTTATTCACGCGTACATTATGAACGAGCGGTTATGTTAATATTATTTATATAAACTAACATTATTTGAGAACAACACTATTAAAAATCTCACTCATTGTTAAGTTTTCATGTATTTGTGACGTCATAAAGTAAGTAGTTCATACAAGTTTGCATGTAAGCGCAGTTGATATGTGATAAGGATATATTTTAAAACCCCCACGCAAAATTAAGGGGTTTCTGTGGTACCCCCCTCTATGGGAGTGCTCTAAAAGATAAACCGATTTTAGAACGTGTTTAAAAAAAGAATAAAAGAAGACAAAGAGAAGATCTCCGGTAATATTTCCGTTCGTTTTTATTCTAATTAATTAAAAATAATATAATCATCATTTATATAAAACTATTTTTACGAATCTAACTCGCGTATAATTGAATTTATATTTTAGATTATAAATTTTAAATTTATACCGATATTTCGAATGCTTTGCAGCTATCGTGTTCACGGTGAGACGAGATATAAATATCTGTAATCGATTTTTAAATTTAAAATTTATAATATCAAATATAAATTCAGTTATACAGTAATTGGATCCGTAAAAATATTTTCATTTACCACGTGCAAATGAAACTATTTGTGAAAATCTTAGAAAATACTGATTTGATTTTTTTTATGTTATCGTGAGTTTGACAGATGGAGGTATATAATTTTTTTTCATATACGTATTAGGTAATTATAAAATAAGCTAGAAAAAGATTTAAAAAGCTTTTAAAAAAACACATATATTTAGTCAAAATCAAATTATGTTAATGAAATCTAGAGATCACTTACAAAATGCTTATTTTACTTTATTATTATATCAAGCTACTTCAACATCTTAACCTATTTCAATTCTACGAACAACTTCTCTCACCACTCCTCTCATCTCTTTCTCTCACTCTTACACCAGAGAACTAAGTAAGTCTTTATCATTAGCTAAATCTCTTGTAAACTCAAATTCCTTTTAGTGAGTCCAATTGTGTTTTATGTATTGAATTGGAAAGAGTTTTTTTACAACAATCTACCGCTTATTACTAAATTATTTTGATTATATTTAAGTAGAATTTTGAAGTAGATTAATCTTCTCTGCCTCTGCTGAGACTGAATCTTCGATGGAATTTGAATGATGACTTCCTTTTTTCTGGCTTTTCGACCTCTGCAGATTTAGCGTCTGTTAAGTTATCAGCGCTCTTGGCTACTTGGACACTTTTCCTTCTATTTTTCATTGATTTTACTAATTTATAGAACTTTCCCTTCTTTTTCGTTGGATCAACATTAACATCCGACAGTTCTTCTACTTCTACGCTAAATTCTGACGATATGTCTCCTAAATCTTCTATACTGTGACTTTCAACTTCTTTCACTTGAGGTATTTCAAGTTTAGACTTGGAAGTATTAGGTTTAGGTTCAGCGGGTGGTGGTGGAGCGTCGGGGTCAACGCACTGAAATTTAAAATTAACGGTTAAGAAAACTCACTTAATGTCTGAGGTTTAGTTTAAAACACAAATAATATATAATCTAAGCAGACGCAGTTTTGATCTTTAGTGATATGGTCCACTAATGACCCAATTAAATTTTTACAAAGACCAAGATGAAATGTTTTCAAAGTACCCACATGAAAAATTTTGAATAGACAGTTCGCCGACTTAATATCCCCGAACCAACTCTAGATTCAAATCCTATTGATATTAATGACGTTTTCAAAAGACATCTTTTTGTATTCGTTAATACCCTATTTTTCTTGATCGGGTTTATTTTTGAAATGCGTCAACTTCAAAGACACGTTTCAACTTTGTGAATTAAGGGGTATACTCGCTCCGACTTTTTTCATTATTTCGCCGCAGTTAAATTTGATTATTGATTAAATATAGGGTTGTCAGTTTCATTTTAAAAGCATTTTTTCTTCAGGAGCAGGTTTGAAAATTATTATATGTTCTATTATATAATTTATATGCTGTTCTTTATTTATAGGTTATGAAATATAATATTTGATAGTATTTCTATTTATTTTATAGATTAAAGTAAAGTAATATGATATTATTGTACATCAAAGATTTAGAACAATGTTTCTGCTATTCTACCTGTTATTATTTCTAAAGTTATTCCAATGATAAAAATTTCAATACGAGAATATTTCTACTTCATCATTCAATGGAGTAACTCAGCTTTAATTACGAGATGCCCCGATACAATGGAATTATCACAACTTGTTGCGGTGCTCTTATATCTCGTTGAGAGCATTTCTCCGATCTCGTTTAATTTACCTTTTGGCCAGTCGCCACTTCTTATTGTCTAACTTTTGTTACAAATATTCAGAGCACAATATTTTTCTACCTTTTTTCGATATCGCGGGTATAATTCTAACTAGCTATAACTATAACAAAATATTGTGTTCCTTTCAAAATATTTACTGCATACCTTACAACTGAATAGCATATTTATAATGACATTAATGGCTTTATAAGTATTTTGAAATAATACATACGTCTTCCAAGTTAATGCGGTACGGTGGTACTTGCTCAGGGTTCCTCCAGGGCTGGTAGTGGGGGGTGTCCGTAAGTGCCTTCCAGCCAGGATAGCGGCGGGAGGCTGCGTGCAGCTGGTGCACTAGACGAGGAGCCAGCTGTGCTGTCACTCTGTAAGTCATGTTAGAATTAGTAGAAACTAGTACATTATTATTTGCAAAAATATTTTTTTATGGGTTTGGGTGGCTAACGAGCATACTGTTTAATGTTGTTAATACGTCTGCAAATATGGAAAAATACCAATACATTACCGCCTATGAGCAATGGGGAGGGGTAAGAAAAACTAGGTCCAACGGAGAACGGGGGGGGGGGGAGAGGGTTGGATCATCCGGCTTTCTCAGTCATGTAGTTATTCAAACAACTTCACTCAGAACTTTCGTGAGAGAATCAAATATTCAAATTTAATAAGCATATATGTTATAATCAAACAAATAATCCTTAACTGGAAGGTCAGATCCTTGATAGTTTATGATAGGTACCTGTTAACGAGCCATGCGGGCAGAGCGCCGCGAGGGTCAGACCTGGAGACGTAGCCCAGCCAACTGCCAGGACCCTTCCGTCTCCTCACAACGAACCCCGTCAACAGCGATAGGGCTCTGTGGATATAATATAAGATATGTGTTGTTATAGCATATATAGTATATAGTATATATGTGTGTGGTTATAGTAATAGGATTCGACACAAAATGGACAGACAATGGATCGGGGGTTCGATGGTACCTAGCAACATTGGAATCGAACCAAGTCGGCCTTGGTTAAGTCGCTCTTTGGGTGAGCTCCACCATCATACGTTGATGAGAATGGCCTAAGATAGTGATGAGTAACAGGATATAGCATAAAATAGCGGAGAAGAAGAAATTAAAAGGAAAAGATTATATAAATTTAATAAATGTTCAAACTACAAAAACTACTTCAGAGAAACAAGTCATAAGTATTTTATGTATAGAGTTTCTTGGTAATGTAATCATTGCCACAATATTAATTAAAGCTCTATTTTCCTTCTCAGAATGAGGAAAAAATAAACAATACAGTATAGAATTGACTTGAGCCATTGTGGTGTGTGATAATAAGTTATTGGATCATCTGTTTTCTGATAAGAAAAACGTCCTACACATAATAGAGCTTCCTTTGTAAGAGCTAACCCGCCTCACCATTATAGTTGATTTGTGAAAGTACAAGATAACAATAATGAAGAGCTTTCAGAGTTCTATTTTTAAAATAGTAACTACTAACGGGCAGTTAGTCTTTAAATGTTTTTATTGAAATTAATTTAACAAAAGAATTGGAGAAGAGAATGCAGGAATTAAGCCAAATATTGATGTTTACATATTTTACAAGTATGTGTAAATGATAAATTTCAATTTCAAATTCACAAATATATTTATTCAAGTAGGCATTTATATGCACTTTTGAATCGTCAATTACATTACATTAAAAAATGTCAGTATAGTATGTCAGTATGTCAGTCCGTGAGTAAGCTACCACCAGCTCGGAATGCGGCTCTGCTGAGAAGAGCTGGCCAGAAACTCAACAGTTGCTCTTTTAAAAACAATTTGACAATGTTTTATGTATACATTATACATATAACATTGTTAAATTATACATATACTTTTAATTTTACATTTAAAAGCCAGAAAAAGAAGGTCTAAGATATCTTGTGGAACCCTATTATATATGCGTACACTCAAACCCATAAAGGATTTCTTAACTTTTTAAAGACGATATTTCCGCTTTTTTTATATTGAAACTTTCGTGAAGCATGACTATTATATTTATATTAACCCGAATGTATCCACGTAGAAATTAAGTAAATCGGAATGTGCCCGAATTTCGGACCCATTCGGGGTTCTTAATCTTGAGCTCTAAGCGGGGCGGACTCGCGGCGCGAACTCCGTGCCGCCTCTCTGGGCCCGACGCCAAAGTGGCGGCGGCGGTGGGGGGGAAGATGTAGTAAAGAAGAAGAGAAGAAGTCCTTGCTAATAAGGACGCTTTGTCAAAACGTATGAAATTCGCCGTTTCCGAATCTAAGACGTGTTCCATTATCGCATTGCTGTCTAAATTTTTGACACTACGTATATGTTCGGTGATCCGTATATTAACGTTTCGACGAGTTGCCCCTACGTGATACTTCCCGCATTCACAAGGAATTTTGTATACTTCCGGTCACCTAAAGAAGATGGCACGTCTAGGTTGCCATCTTCTTTAGATGACCGGGAGTAACATTGAACGTAACTTGCAGTGCGCACGAAAGATAGTTTTAATATTATAATTACGACGTAATAAGTACCCTATCCTATCAGTGACTCCTTTAATATATGGTAAGTAAGTAGGTGAACGCGATGCCTCTAATTTAGTATTGTACGATTTCTTACTTACAACTCTTAGGCTTTGACGCCAATTATATCCGTTACTTTCCAAAACCTTTCTAACGTGTTTAAGTTCGTCCTTCACGTATATAGGGTCACATAGTTGTAAAGCTACATTTATTAGCATATTAGTTAGTGCTGCTAAGTGGGCCGGATGGTGGTGCGATTGGGCCTATATTTAATGGTCGGTGTGTGTAGACTTCCTATATACCTTAGTTACTAAGCGGCCTTCAGTCCTTCGTTTCACCATCACGTCTAAGAATGGTAACCTACAATCTAATTCTCTTTCCACTGTGAACTTCAACTTTTTATGTAATCCGTTAAGGTAATACTCTAAGTTTTGAAGCTGGTCTTTGGATACAATCGCGAAAACGTCATCTACATACCGCCACCAGTATCGAGGTCTGAGAGGATGGTTAAATATAAAGGTTTACTCAAACCACTCCATGAAAATATATGTTATCACGAGAGTAATAGGAGACCCCATAGCTACCCCATCAATTTGCATGAAATAATCCCCACGTCATACAAAATAAGCACTTTCTAAACAAAACGTTATCAGTTGTATTGGAGACGGTTCTAAGATGTTTTGAGCTATGTTGTTTATTATATAAATAACCTTATATATTGAGATGTTAGTAAATAGCGACACCATGGCAAAACTAACCATTATTTCGGTGTCTTTGATTTTAATCTCACTGATGAGTTGTATAAAATGTCGTGAATCTTTTATGTAAGTGTCAGTTTTGCCTGTCAAAGGTTTTAAATTAGTGGCTAAGTGGCTACCATGTATGTGGGAGAGTCTATCTGGCTCACTATAGGTCTTAAAGACCAATCCTGTTTGTGAATTTTTGGAAGTCCATACAACTTAGGGGGAGTGGGATTTATCGGACGTAATGCTTTTAAAAGGTCTTTTTTATTAAGCGCCTGCAACAATATTGTTAGTTGGTTTACAGTTCTGTTAGTAGGGTTGTAGTTTACTTTCTCGTAGGGGTTATTATTACCTGATAATAAAGTTATGATTTTATTTTCATACATTACAGTCTAAAACTAGTCCGGCACATTCCGATTTACTTAATTTCCACGTGAATACAGCTAGGTAAATATAAATATAGCTATATTTCCGCGTTGAGAGTTTTTTTTATTTACTATATTATAAAATTTGTGATAACTTGTTAATATTATAAAATTTTTGTGTAATTTACAAATATAATAAATAACCTGTTATATGCAATACGAAATAAAGAAATCGATTTAATAACTGACACATTTGAATCGAGCTGCACGGAGCCGACCAATGGAGTACTTTGCCGAGGAACTATGAGAGTAGCGTGGAGGTGGCATAACAATATTACCATTAAATACCTTTGATCAAATATTAATCAGATCAAACGATATTCGAAGGTTCAGGCACAAATCACGATCAATTCCCCTATTACGAGCTTTGACGTTACAAAACGTTGATAGTTTTCGAATAGTCACGGGACATAATATTGATGGGGATTGGTTTTCTACCAATCAGGGCCATCACATTCACAACCAAGAAAGTTTCGTTACTGCTCGAAAGCTGTCAACGTTTCGTAATGTCAAAACTAGAAATAGAGGTACTAGATAGATGGCCTTCGCGGATTGACGCATTCTGTATCTTATCTGAAGTACCGCGTCGGGATAATGAGAAAACGCCGCCCACAGACTGCATTCCTGACGTCATTTCATGTTCAAAGTTTAATATTCAATTCTCTTTTAAATAAAATATTTGAAGTAGTCCATTTCATTCCGATGTCAGAAGGGTTGTTGAGATTAATTATTTGTCATGTTATATTTATTTTAATATTATATTGTTACCGGATGTTGTTAATTAGATTTCAAATATCTGTCACAGTTATTATGGTTAATAAACTATAAAAATTATATAAATAAACAATTTATTATAAGATAGATAATTGCCTTGTTTGTTCTAAAAATATGAAAATATTAGATTTAAAAATGGAAAATTTTAATATGTTTCAATACGGCTTTAATATATTTTTAGTGAATTATAAATTATTATTTAAAAATTGAATTAAAACATTGAAAAAGAAAATGAAATTGAGAATAATTCAAAATGCTTATAAAAATATTTTAACGAAAAAGTCAAATTTGTAAATATCCTACGATCATGAAGATTTTTTTTATTGGAATCAAACACAGCATCATTTTATAATAAATATTACGACATGACAGGAAAGTATCAAAAGAATAACTTTTACCTGACAAACCCTTTTCTGGGCGGGAAGTCCTTGTGGTAGACAGAGTGGTTCAGGATCATCTTCTCGTTTCCGGTGTCCAGCCAAGACCGCTGCAGCACGAAGTCGCGGTTCTTGAGAGGCGCTGGACAGGACACTGTTAGAAAGAATAGTATTTTGGTTACATATAAAACTGTCATGGGGCTGACGACAGGTTAGAAAAAATTGGTATTTTTAAAAAATAGTGCTGGAAGGGAAGGACGTTGATGGTTACGGATTTTCAGAGTTCACTCACCAGGAACCGAGCGCTAAATATGCGATAAAGCAATTAAATTTATTCATTTCTATAGTAATACAAAAACCTAATTCAATACGTGACTGAACACGCAAGTCGTAGTCAATAAAATAATGAACAGACGTACATAAATAGCGTTTTTATTATACACTAAAAAATGATACTCTATCTCTCACTCACTCTCATACAATCTCTCACTCGACAAATAACGTTGCAGGCTCAGCCTGCGGGCTTTTTGACCCCAATGCAAAAGTAAGCCTTATTTTTTAAACAATTTTTCTCATTGCTCTTATTCTTTTCGGCCTATTTTTTTATTCTACAAACTTATGGCTTATACCAATATATATAATTTAGAAAATTATAACAATTATTTATCTAAAAGTTTTTGTGAAAGCTTTTACGTATTTCTTTAGTATATTCGTGTTTTAGTCAACTCTTGGGGTAATTGCTTATTATAAATATAGATAAAATTTCCCCATTCAAGTCTGTCAGTCTATACTTATCACATTTTTAACCAGTTCCTATTAAATCGAGAAATGTCGTGAAAGTAATTAATCAGCGGGCGGGTGACTGTAGGCCCATTTGCAAAACTTCCGCTAACTGATTAGACCTATAGAGAAATTTGTAAATTAAAAAGTTTTTTTTTTTCATAATATTTCATCGCGTTAAAACATTTCATTTAAAGTATTAAGATGAGGCTTAAATTTCTGACAACTTAATGTCTTAAAAGATTTTCTTTTAAAATTTTAAGAACGAAAATCCTCTTTAAAATGTATATTTATGTTATATTGTAATCTTTCTGCCAAGTTATAACTATTTATTGAGTCATGAAATAAGTAAAATTGATTTAAATAATTATATATTCAATAAAAAAAGTAATTTGATAGAAATTACTATGAGATTGGAGACATACAAAGTTCTATAAATATATAATGTACCCTGTCTGTCTGTGTGTGTGTTTCTGCCTGTGTGTGTGTTATATACTGTCTTTTAAGTGTTAATATAAAGACCGTTTTTTATATAAAATTTATAAACATTTAAATAGACTTAAGATAAAATATAAAACCTCCACATATTTATTAAATAACATTCTTAGTGCAAACCCAAAGTTTTTTTGTAATAAGGAAAAGTCAAAGGTTTATTATAATAAAGAATACAGACGTAATAGAAATCTAAAATAAATGTCCAAATACCGATAATGGAAAAATAAATAACTGCATTGAAAAGATCTGTTTTATGTGACATTCATAAAGACCGCCATTTCTAAATCTCTAAAATAAAGATCAAAAGGATGCTTGCTGAATACTTAGTATATTATATACTTTATTATATTATATACTTTATTATATTATGTGGATGAATAACTCATAGAGCGGAGTAACGTTCAATTGGTGTATTCATGACACTCCTTGAATTATATTAACAAATACTCGTAAATGAGAGAAACGGGAATTCAAGAACACGATTCTCAATTACGAGAGGCGCCGGGTGAAAAAGTAAGGCATAAAGAGCTGACTCTAGGTAGGGCTGTCATCAAGTTGGTCGAAATATCGCGCACGTGTATTTATTAACATTTTATACATAACTGTAGTCTAAAATGAAGTAAAATTTGGTCACCTAAGATAAAATAAATGTATATATTTTTTGTGCTGTGATATAAAATATAAACGAATTATAAACATATCATTTAAAATAATCTTTCATTTAACTTATTTTTAGTCCAACTTAAATATATATATATATATATATATATATATATATTATAGAAATAATTAATGTAAATAATTTTAAAATGTTAATTATTTAATAATATTATTGAGACGGGTGATAGCCCTACGCTATCCCAACATCCAAGATTTGATCAAACATTCGCGGCGCCGACAGCCATAACTTCTCCGTGGCAATAGCATCCAGCCTTTATTTGTGAAACGTGAGTATATTTTGGAGAAAAGAATATAGCACAAGCCAGGAAAACCTACAGATGTCCATATTTACTCGATTCTTTTACAAAATGCTAAAATATTTTGCCGTGTCAGCAAAAAAATGATTGATGTAATACAGATAGGAATCACATTCCACTAACATCGAATAATGACCTTGTTTTAGCGGTATTAAATTACCTTTATGAAATAAATTGCCAAACATATATATATACATACTCACTGGTTAAATGATGTATGTATACTTACTGGTTAAATAATGTATGTATACTTACTGGTTAAATGATAAACTTGTAAGGGAACTTACATTTCCATGATTAATTTCAAAATATCTAAAATATAAGGGCAGTAAATTCGTTTTTTTTTATATGCGCTGAGACCGGATCTGACGAAATTCGACCCTTAAGAGATTAAAGCAGGGTAAGAAAAGTTTTTACGACTGTTTTTACATTTTCGAAGTAACATGGATTTTTTTATTTAAACTTATGATTAAAATTTAAGTGAGAGTGTAAATCTTACAGTTATAGGACACCGTAAAATAGCATTCATCTTATAGAAGTTGGTTGGTTTTGACCCCTCCCCCATGTAAGGACTCCTAAGGTTTTTCAAACTCCTCCCCCCCTTTTTTACGTATGGTTTTCTCTTAAATACAATTAAACGTTATTAGGAAACTGTTAAGTATTTGATTATATTATTATTTATAAATACTAATATTTACATTATTTAAAGATTTTGTCATAGTTATGTATTGTATTTTTCCATGAATGCAGATATTTTTTCAACCAACAATACTCAAAGCTTTATTTAAAACTGTCTAGTTGCGTTGTTGTCATCTAATACTATCCGAAATCAGTTTTATGTTCTTTACTGTCAATATAAAAGGTTTTTTACGAGATAAAAAGAATCATAGGATGGTTTTGACTTTAACGATAAGCCAACAAAATCCGTCTGGAACATTTTGGGTATTGTGCGAATAAACCAACAGACAAATTTACAGAAATATTTTAGAAAAAATCGATTATTTCGATTATCGTCTAAGTATTGTACTGAACACAACTTTACCTTTTTTTTATATTAAATACAGATTTTGCATCTTTACTTATATATTCAGTATTCACTTTTCATTTGAAGGCGCACATTCCGACTTGTAAAATATTACGTAAGGATACCTTTTTACCTCTTACCTCGCCAAAGAAAAGGTCATGTAGAGATTTTTTAAGCCCCTACACACTTTCACGACCCTTATATAAATAATGTATTAACCCTTATTCTATACATTCTGTATGTATTTCTCTTTGGAATTTATTAGTGTTATTTACTAATTTAAGTGTCACTTCTAACATTTATGATATATATATATATATATATAATACGTAATATTGTTTGTTACACATCAATCATAGCGTATTTAGGTTCGGTTCGGTTATCAAGGAAATATCATATTATTTACAAATAGGAGCCAGTCATCCAAATTAATGCACCAAACGTTTTGAACTTCTAAATATGGCGGCGCCAGGTCACGTCCTCGCGCTAAAGATAAACCATTTTCGTAAGCTCTAAAATAATGTTTATATAATAATTGAATTTATTATACATCTCGATATTCAAGTAAGATATGATTTTTAATATTTATTTTAGAAAACATATAAATTCTATGATAATCACATAATTGTCACATTATCAAACTGAAATCATCTTTAGGATAAAAAATACAATACACTACGCTTTAACGAGATGGAAAGTTAACACATATTTGGAGAAATATAGATTATTTAGTTATTCTCATAAAAATATATGTCGGCCATTTTGATATTTAGAATTTAGACACCAGTGAAATTATAATTTTGAAATGTTTCTACAAAGAGATTAATATTACGACAAATCCTAAATTATAACAGAAGTGCCTAACTACATTTTTAACACGACGCCATTTTAGATTGAACCACAGGTTGTTAACTTGAAAATTAATTTCAATATTTTTAAAAGACTCTTGATTATTTTGTATATTAACCGCCTTTTTCTTTTTATAGAAGAAATACATTATTTTATACATCTATTTACCCGGCTTTAGTCACGCGAATTTATATAGGAATGTGCCCGACAAGTTTCCAACCCATTCAGGGTTCTTACTCATGAGCTCAAAGAATACGGACTTGGCGTCCAGCGGCACATTCCGATATAATTTCACGTGAAGCTTACTATAAATATATAAATAAGAAATACATATTTTATTTAAGATAAGAGAAATATATGTTCTTGTAACTTAGATTCATGATTAGTAAATATCTTGGTGTTGCCGTAGAGTAATCGCTGGCCATCAGGTGACATGCGCTTCTCTACTATTACATAAAACGAGGGAACCATAGAGTTAAGATTTTATCTCCCTGTATCTGACATGTTGGATTTAAAATATTAGAAAGTTATCAACTCACTAGCGTAGTAGCCGACGTCGTTATTGACGTTGATGTGCCCGGCGTCTTCAGCGGCCAGCATGTGTGTGTCCCAAACAGACCGGTATTCAGGGTCATGGAGCACGTCGTACAGCGCCTCTGCTTCCACATCTTCAAATTCAGCGACCACCTGTTCATTTTGTCAAATATTATAATCTATCTCAGAATATACATAACAATGTTTTGTGTTTATATTTTAATCTCATTTTTAAAACATCGTTAGAATATCAAAAGACGTAATATATTTAAATGTGAAAACGGCGCTCTTATCTGCTCTTTATTTAAAAGTTGTTATATTTTTTCGTCTTTTTATCTAACGTAATATGGTTTAATGTTTTTAAGTATTTCAAGTTTTAATTTACATAAGTTTTGATGTGAACGATTTTTAAGTTTCAGTGAAGTTTCACAGGCATCTCATTTATGTCAACGATATGAGAATGTATGGATGCCACATAACCCACATTAGAGTAACATTTCCGTCAAGATATAATTAAAGTTCTAAAAGCTCTCTAGCTAGCCTTTATGTTGGTTACGTGCTTAGAAAGTTTCAAACTTCATTTAACGACATAATTTTCATACCAATTAAAAATTAAAACTACCCTCCTATACTAAAAACCTATTTAATTTATTTATTTCATAACCTTATCGTAGAAATTAATATTATTATTAAAAAAGAATTAAGTTATATATTTACGAAATATCTTTCTTTTCTCCAGTTATCTTTCTGTGTGATTGTAAAATAAATCGACCTGATTTTATTTAAGCATTTCTTTTTTAGTGGATTTAAAAACGTGTAACACTTATTTTATATATCAGTTTGATTATAACATATTTTCTGTTAAGCTTATTTTAATTAATATGAAATGAAAAAACCTACAACACGCTCAGAACGCGAACCTGTTACGTCGTCACGTATTTTATATTTATTTAACTCAACTATTATGTATGAATTTTGTATTTTTTTGAAGCGTAATAAAATTTACATTTGAAATTTTATTACGCTTCAAAAAAATACAAAATTCATGCATATCTTCATTTCTTGTTTATACCTAACCCACTAGGGAGTACCGTTAAATAACTTTTATCTTTATTTCGAAAACGAAATACCAATTTTTATTTCGTAAACGAAATACCAAAGTACGTATTTGCTTTTAGAATTGCTATTTACCTTTAATGCCAATTTAACCCCCTAAAGAATTTTGGATGATGTGGCCTTATTTATATCATAAAAAGTATACCTATTCAAAAATAAAATATTGAAAAAAGATAGTTTAACTCTGTAAGCCTATTTACACCTGGCTCATGCCTTTTAGGGAAAACCCATTTAAAATTATATAATGCTAACTGCGTGTTATAATTTTGATGATGCTTCAACTTTTGGGGTTGGGGTTCGCTAATCGAATTAAGGGTTAAGAGAAATAAAATATAATATTCGTTAACTTTTTCAAAATACTAGTTAATATTACACTAATTACAGTTCTAGTTTATATATATTAAATAAAAATGAATTATACACTACACTACATAATGTGATAATATTATAAAACATAAAAAAACAATTTTTGAATAGAAAAGTAAAAAAATCAGAAAATTGTTATTTTCTATGCTTTGAAAGAGATAGTAATTTAATTAAAATCAGCCATGTTTAAAAAGTTTAGTATAAAACAAAGATTTTTTCCAACAATGCAGTCTAATGCGACGCAACAAAGAAGTGGGTTCAATAACCCGTCGCATGAAAATCTGGAACATTTCCAACTTTCAGCCTCTTTCTTACAGAGAGTACACTATTGTTCTATATAAACATATTGATGACCCTTGTTTGTCAATTTATCTATACACATTATACTCTAGATATATTTATATATATCATTAAATTTCAAGTCCTTAAAATTCAATTTAACAAACCGATCAAAAATATTTAGAACTTTTCTTGTAATATTAAATTTTTATCAAATATTTAGATGTCTTTCAGTTAAAAACGTCTGCACTAAAGCAATCAAGCACGGTAAGATTTTCACTTTGTTTTTTTTTTAGTATCATCAAAATTTAAGAATTTTCTTTTTAATATAGAAAGCAATCCATCAAACAGTAGAAGGAAAGAATTCACCATTGCAGAATAAGTTACACGTGAGTGCGGGATGTTTGATGAGTAGGGTTGGATAAAAGGAGCGAGAGACAGAGACAAGAGAGGGCTTGCTTTAGGCTCCCTATCTCTCTTTCTCTCTCTCTCTCTCTCTCTCTCTCTCATTTGCCGATCGAAATTTAGCTATAATAGCTGGTTAACACTGTTCTACCCCGAGGGTCAGTACTACCCTGGAGTGTTAAGACTTGAATACGATATAATAATAATAATTTTATTATAAATATGATAATTGAGAACAGCATTTTTTTTTAATTTTTATTAAATATTATTATTAAAGTAAAATATTTTAATTATTATGAGTTATTTGCAAAAACTTTTTGCAAAGCTAACATGTCTTATCGAAAAGTATTTTCTAAGATTTTCTATTTTTTTTTTGCCAAAATAACATACTTTTAAAACAGACATTTATATGTAGTTTTATAATTCATAAAAGCAAGCCATCTGTATTAATAACCTTCGCACTTCAATAGAGCAGAGATAGCCAATATTGGCAATCTGCTAGGCTTGTTAAAGAGTTCAGTCAGTTGGGGGCTGTAATAGATTTAGCCTCTTTTAAGAGGCAATTTCCAGGCCTCCGGAGAGCGGTCGCGAATTCACTCCATTAGGAACGGACCTCTTTAGTTTGATAAATTCATTTGATGCTTACCAGCTTGTGTATAATGCGATTTCAGATGAATTATCGGAAATAATTATACTCGTCTGTATTGAAATGTCATTATTTTAAAAATAGTATGTCTTTTGAAATTACATTAATATCAATTTAAATGTAACTCGAGTGAAACATATGAATGAATGAAATATATAATATATAAAATAAATAAATAGATTTATTGAAGCCAACGACTAAGCAATGACAGTTCTTTCTATGATATAATTGGACTAAAAATCTTAAAGCGAGTGCTAATATTTTAGTTTGTATATAAATTATAAGTTACATTTATTAATCGTTCTGAAAATTATATCATAGTTATATATAAGTTATTTAATACAATAAGTGTTTATATAACTTAACGTTCAAAGCCTCTCACAAACATCTGAACAATTTCAAAAGCCTAATTACTAAATGAATATTTCAGGCTGTAACTTACAATCAACTTGGTAATTTATACTTAGTGTAAGAATTTAAATTTGTTGCTTTCTAGATTGTATGTTGATATAAAAATTTAAGCATTTATTGTGTTTTATAAACGGTATTGTAAATATTCATAAACCATCAAAAAATATTTTAATTTTAGACTATTTTGTTGATATCGATAAATATTCAGAATTCAAAATTTATAGACAGATTTTGATTTAATATTATACTTATCGTGTAGTAAGTTTATTATTTTCAAATTTTTATTTATTTAAATTATTAAAGTTAATTATATATTATAGGATAAAAATACTAGAGCTAAATAACTTTATTTCTAGTATTATTATTTAATTTCGTAATTTAAACAGAATAAAACACAGGCTGCAGGCTTTACGTCTCTTAAATATATTTGGAGAATTTACATAACCAATTTCTCCCCAGTTTAAACTTAATTTAGGTAAATTACAAAATATATCAGTATCATTACCTTGTAATCATTGTAAAGTATCATTACCTTGTAATCATTGTAAAATTATTCGTATTGTTAAAATATATTTCAAAAATACAAGATGGCCTCAGAGAGAGAGAGAGAGAGTCTGAGAGAGAGAGAGAGAAAGAGAGAGAGTATTTAGCAGAACCTAATATATATAATATAAGGAAATATCAACCAGTTTCTCTAAACATTCTAGTTTTTAATTATCGTAGTTCTCTTTTGTAGAGCAAAGACGATAAAAAAATATATTCGTAGCTTAATTCCGAACCAGTGGACTGAGGTTATTGTTAAAAAGATATAAGCATACAATGCGTACTAAAATGTATTTCAAAAGAAAATATATAGTTTTTTTATCTATGACTGGCCACAGTATAAAAAAATATATAAAAACCATTAACTACTATCTACGTATCCGTATAAGATATATATATTTTAATACTTGTAACGTAAAGAAAAATGTTGTTATTTTTAACATATTAATATATTTTATTTAACTTACAATTAATTTAAAAAAATGACAAAGATGTGTGGAATATTTTATCGTAATTCGATTTTGATTTCGGCTAGAATCAATGAATTTCCTCCCTATAATTTATTTCTTGTTCATAATTAATTCTGTGTAGTAAACATTATTTTGAAAGACCCAAACGATGACGTATGTAAAATATATACATTTAATATGCATACAATGTACGTGTTGAATAAAAAATCATAGACAATTAAATCAAAAACTAATAACAGTTGTATTTACAACATTTAAAAGTATTCAGTAAAACAGTTTAAAAAGAAAGATAATTACAATACATATTAATGACCTACTTTTCAGTTTAATAGCTTTTCTTTTTCTTTTCTTTCAAACTTTTAACAACAATCAATACGAGGATGTGACGTATCCAATGGCAGAGTTAAATTTATAATATTTCTGCGTTCATTTGAAAATTCATTTTTCATTTCATTTTATTTTATTGTTTTGCTTTAACCCTTGTGGTTTGTTGTTGAATAATATAGCATTAGCCAATTATTTTCTATTGGTTTGGGTTTTGGGTAATTCATATATATATGTATATACAAATATTCCGCTTCAGGGCGAAATCCAATTTCAAAGTTTTTTTTTATTTACGGCTTAATTTATTGGATGAATGGATTTTTGAATAAATCTCATATTTGAACTTAATATTTCTGCAAATTTCTATAACTTGTAGTGAAGAAAAATATAACGAGGAAGTAAAGTGAAACCGAACAAGGTATTTTTTATTTTCATTTTCTAGTTTCTAGAATTTCTAGAATTTTCTTCTTTTCATCTAAGTAATGAAATAAGGTTCTAAGTTACTAAAATAAACTATAATAAGGAACGAAAGTTTTGTAATTTAAAGCAACAAACTAGTGATGTAATGAATGTCACATTATGAACGTCATTCTTGTTCAAAATGTGACATTCGCGAATGCGAATTTCTAAAATAATGCGAATATCCGTTAATGCGAATGTTCGTTATATCACTGCAACAAACAGATAATTTTAACGACTAATTCGTTTATTTTTTCAATTATATAAATCACGAAACTTTTGGATACAGCATTTTATATTATAATACGTTTAAAAATATGTACATTAAATCTCATTATAATAACCTTCAAGAAAACTTTATTAATATTTATAATCCTACAATTGTCATCAAATTAACACACACAAACAAACACATACTTACAGACACACACAGGCATAAACACAGACACACAGAGATAAGCAAACATACACCCACACTACGACACTACATAAAAACACATTAATAATTGTCATTGTAATATCTTAATATATTACTAAAATAAATTAAGTAACAAACATAAATAATAAAAATAATTAGAGTAAAAGCCATAAAAAGTTAAAAAGACTCACTTTCTAGGTCATTGTAATTAAAACTTTAAATATTTCTAGGACAGAAATAAAAACAAAATATTTGTTAGAATGATATGATATGATGTGATAATCTTTATCATATTTTTATTCATATATTTTTTTAACTATACTTAAAATAAACATATATTAAAAATGTTTTAAATATTAACAATTTTTTGTAGACAAAGAAAGGAATTCTTATTTCTTATATATCATATAATTCAGCATATATATAACGTTTCATTTCGATCTTTTTTAGAATATAAATACTTAATTAATAGAAAATTAATAAACCTATGAATGACATAGATGTTTTAATAAATTATACAACTTGTTGCCAGCGACTTTGTCTGCTAGATTCAAGTAAAAATCATCTTTAATCACAAAAAATATAAGCAAATCTAATAAACTTCAGTATCTTTGTAGTTAAGGCCCAGTGAAATTTGAGGTTATTTTTTAGCATTGAAAAGTTTGACCCAAGTACTAGGGTAACTCCACACTAAATTTAATCAAAATCAGTTCAGTAGTTTTATAATATTGTAGTATGTATAAATTGTGAATATTCTAGTGTAAATAGAATTGCTATTATGACATATAATACAATGCGTCGACCCTAATAATTCTAATAAAGGTAAATGATATTATAAAGAGAATTGTCTTGACTGACTGTCCAATTGAACGTAACAAAATTTACAGTAATAATTGAAGTATTTTGTTCTTTTGTAACATTATTATAAATATTCTCACTATAAAATTTAATCCGCAAAGATGAAATGTACTTCAAAAAATATATTTTATTTTATCAATATTTTTTTTACTTTCAGCATGGACAATTAACTAAACACAAATACTGGGCAGAGCTTTAGTGTTTGTTTGTTTGCTTACTTGTGCGTACGTATGATTAAATGACGTCCAAACATGCTTTAATACGGGTCCTATAGCACAGGTTTCATGATATTATAAATTGTATATTTGTTCTATTAAAAACCTTATTCAAATTTAAAATCACAATATTTATTTATTTTAACTGATTGCCTCTCATTTTTTGCACAAAATTTGCTGTTTTATATTTTTTATACTATGGGGAATTAATTTTTTTTTTTTATTCAATGAAATATATATTATCTGTATAATAATCTAATAACCTTATAAAGAAGACGAAAGATGGCAAATGGCAATAATACTATTATTTGGTTAAATGTCGGTCTGTAATAATCAAAACAAATAAATAATAACGATAATAAAATACAATTCCACAGTATCTGTACCCATAAACAGTTTTTTTTTCATTTCAAGGCTTATAAAATATTTTTTTCTTATATATTAAGCCGCTTAGAGATTCGAGGACAAATTCTCGGATATTTAATATTATTCATTCATCTCGCTTAGCTTTTTTGAAGGTAACGTGCAATTTATGAATTCCCAAAAAATAATCTTTGTAATAAATTTATATTATAATTGTAGATCTAGAATTTTAATTACTTAAATGTATGATACAGGGACCTTTGGGAAATTAACTAAAACTGTATAACGAAAAAATGTTCTGAAGCAACTTGATACGTACAAGGAATCACGAAGTATAACACGCTTCAAGCTAGTGTTCAACTTGACAGACCACTTGAACAGATATCTGATTATGTGTGAAATTCAACCGTAGGCAGATAAAAATATGCCTCATTATCAGCTAATCAGGAATCCACCAAACAAACCTTGACGGTCCGGAGGGCGCCGTGAGCCGCGTCCTCTGCCCACACTTTGACCCCGTCCTTCTCGTACTCCAGGGTCCATCCATTCTCAGAGGACAGCAAAGTCTTTAGGGTCTCGAAGTCCGAGTCGTCAGCTACTCGCGCCTCACGAGTCCAGCCCGCGCCACCCATCCGCGCGGCATCCCCGCTAGCCTGCACGGTGAAACTGACAATCTCCTGAAACATCGATGGTGGTACCTTTTCCGTTTCCTGTTTATAATAATCCTTAACTGTAAAGAAATAGAAATCAAAATCGATTGTATAACCCAGGTACCGGAGTTGGCGCATGCGTGATCTGATCATCTTTTTTCGACCGCGTATTATTGTTTTAGTTAACGTATAATGTGAAAAGTCGTTGAAGCGTTTGAGCTTAAAGTGGGGTTTGTCACGAGAGCCGGTTGGCGCGATTTAATTACAGCCGGGTTTTCTGATGACACATTGCATTATAGCGAAATATGTTAAAAAATAATTGGATTACATTTATATGTTATATAAAACAAAGAGCCTCTTGAGTACTTCATGTAAATTGAATATATACCTACTTCGCTTTGCTTTTATAAATGCTTGGCAATCGATTGATTTTGCTTATGCAAGCTAAACACAAGCTACAGATTTCTCAAATTCACAGTAAATTCTAGAATTAAATCTAACGTAAGCAACTATTTATTATGAATATAAATGTTCAAGACATTGACAGTTTTTTAAATTCTAGATCTTCTAAAATGTTCTTAATTTTTCTTTCGCATCACAATGTAAGAATATTTAGGACAATAAGAACATAACGCAAATACAATTTTGAAAAAAATATTTACCTATATCAAAGCATATTACTAAGTGCACTAAATGTTTTTTTGCCGCACCGATAAATGGCGACACGGCAAAACGCCGCGCTATTACAACAATTTGAATTAATTACATGTGCACTAATGTGCAAAATTGACACTAAAATGACATACCTTAACGATTTTTACGATAAATTACAACTTTGCCGCTTTTTTTTAGAGCGATGGCTACAATTAATGTTATTCAGATGCGGCAATATGCCGTAGTAAGCCATCTGCCTGCTTCTTGTCGCACGGAACATATTGCAGATTACGCCGTCCCGCGAAAACATGTAGTGTGTAAGTTATAGCATTCTAAATTGAATTTATACTATCTTATTCCATAAGATTGAATAAAATTAAATTCAGACATTCATTTGTGTAAATAAGTATACAAGATATAAAAAATATAAATATAGGCCTTGGTGATATTGTCGCTACATTATTGTGTAATTGATTTCCTTAAAATAATTTTGATCATTATAAGATTAATTATATAAGTTGACATTAAATTCTGTAAATATGTGATAAATTTAACAATCTATAGCCTTAGAATATATTTGTTATAATGTAGATGCAATAAGAAAGAAGTTAATGAAAGCAAGAGTAACATATTAAAAAAATATTACAGGTTTAGTAAAATTGATTACAGAGCTGCTGCCAGTGACTTCATCTAAACCTTTGTCCACCTTCCTCTACTTTGTCCCACTCACTTTGAATTAATATTTCCATTTAAGTGTATCGAAGGAAAATTAATTGGTAATTTCAGATGTAATGGGCGCTACGAATCAGCCTAGGTAAGTACTTAGTAAATTCAAATTAGAAAGTCTTCTTAAAATATTGACAAACAGAAAGATAAACAATTAAAAAAGTCTCAGTCGGTCGAAGACCGTTGTCGTACGTGGTTTTGTATATCTTTGAAGCAATATTTCTGTTGATAAAGATCGCTGTACGAATACAAAATATTTTATAAAACCTAACTTGATACTTTACAGTTTAAACAGTATTCTGTATTGTCGACTAGATAAATTATTAAACATTTTTATATTTCCATAAATTTTTAGGAAATATATTATTTTGCTACTAGTACGTAAGGATTATTATCAATAAGTATTGACTGCTCGGCGTGACCTGAAGGGATACTGGTGAATGGACGCTACTGAATCTCCTAGACGAATAGGGCTAGGTGCGCCGAGTTAAGCTATGTTATGTTAATTCTGATAAGATCTTACCGTCGGACTTGATTGAGTGACCTTGAGGTCTACTGGTGGATTGACGGTAAGATCTTATCAAAACTAATAAAACACTACGTATTCTTTTATGAAACGTATAAGTTTTTCGTTTACGTATTCCTACACGAAACGAAAACGTTTTTCGTTTACTTATTCTCGAATGCAACGAATACGTTATTTGTTTAAAAAAAAACAATACTAAACTCTGCGCACCTAGTCCAAACCTTCTAGGAGGAAGCACCCATCCACCAGTATACCTCAAGGTCACTCAGTCAAGTCCGACGGTAAGATCTTATCAAAACCAAACTAAACTCGGCTGATAGCCTTTTTCGCCTAGTAGATCAAGTTGCAGCCTTAAACATTTGAACCTATATATACTAATATCTATACTATAAATACTAATATCATAAAACAAAACATAATATTTTACATAAAAAAATAATTTAAATTATTAAAAGAAGAAATAATAAACCCAATAAATTCAAATTATCAAAATTGTTTCATGTAGCCATTATTTCGCGACTATACATGCGTATGTGTGATGCGTATGTGTGCGTAGTCAAGCTTTGTAAATGCAGTTATGTGATCTGCGAGCTTACCATGAACTCTTATAGCAATATTACAATAATCTTACTTTCGAATACATTATTAAAGTAATATTACTTCAATAGTGTTTTGAAAAGAAGTTTTGATGACGTCATCCTAAATCAATCGGTCTTTTACTATTGGAAACATTATTAACTCGTACCATGAAGTGTCTTTTGACATTTGATATATTAATGTTATATTGTTTTTATGTCAAATTTTGTCATTTATAAAGAAAGTTTCAAGACGGATTTTCGTAAACAGGTATTTTGCAATAATTATAGTCACATCAATTTAATTTCAATGTACAGAGTAATACGGTATAATATAAGTTGTAACACTTTATAATTGTACTGAATTTATAACGTTTCAGAACTATTTGTTTTTTTTTTATTATTTAAAAGTTAAACCAACTAATAAATAACTCTTATAACAAACACGAAATACAGAAATCAGTAAAGTTTCCATTGAATATAAAATTAATTTATAAAATACTTCTTCCTAGTCTCAGGAACCTACTGTTCCTAGGAACAGTGAATTTAAATTCAGTGAAGCTAAAGTCTAAGCGCATTCTGGTTGCATACTCGACTGTCTCCCCTCTCCCCCCCTCGCACGTCTGTATATACTACATACACAGCCAAAATACCACTCACTGACTACTCGTGAAATATTAGTAACGATTAAATGGGAATCATGAATTAAATTCTGCACGAGAGTTCTTTGGTTGTTATGTGTTAAGACCGAAGGTAACCGTTGATCTTTGTGTCGTTTGGGTCTGGTATGGTCTTTGGCTACTCTCAAATAACCGACGGCAATAACCTCTTTGAATTAGGGTTACCCATAAATTAAATGATGTTCCAAAGCAAAAAATGGTGTGAAAGTGTATATTGGAGCCGACATTTTCGAAGCTTTTTGTTTTTGATTTTACATTGACACATTTTTTTTGTTGATATTGACTTGTGTTGTTTTCTCTTTCTTTAATAAACTTCAGAAACTATTTTCATTATTATAATATTCAACATCATAATATAATAAGTGGCTTCAACCCCTCTTTACCCCCTGGTAATTTCAGAATGATGCACATTCAGAACGTATAGACGGATAGATAAACATACAAAATCCATGTTAAGGGAGGCAAGATAAAAAAAATCAGTACTCACAGTGAAATACATATAATTATATTATGTAGTTGTTACCTCTATGCTAAGGTTAATATTTTAATACACACATAGCGGTCCAAAATTACTTTGCTTAAAAGCTTTAACAACTTTATATATACAGTACTGGTACATATACACCAAAAGTTTCTATTTTAAGCACCTTGGTGAGTGCGCGATGACTAACTTACGGACACACTACGACACTAAACTAAACAAACTTTTGTCACTGTCGGTACAAAATCATGTTCTCTGAACGTTATAGTAGCTTTACATTATTTAAATTAATTTAATAAATAATTATGGTATATTTTTTTAATTTTTTACTCTATAGCATCGATTTTAACAGAATTGTATTAAACTGGAAAAGAAGGAAGCCTGTGGGCTCGATTTTTTTAACCTTTCTACTCTGAGATTATTTACGTCATAGCAATCCTATCAAAGATATGTCATATGCTAATAAAATATAATACGATTTAAAAAGTATACAAAACATTATTTATCTATAAAACATTTAGGTACACGCCCAGACGCCGCGAGACGGCTCCACAAAATGCTTATAATATGGTTCATACTTACGCTCTGTCTTATAACATTCTTGTGTAAGCATGCCTTTATATTATGAATACCAAACGTATAGAAACCTCATACTACGCTATAACACCATCTTTAATCTAAATCTTTGTATTTAAGCACAATAATCTAGAAGTCACAGGCTATCTAATCTTTGCTGGTAAATAAAAATAAAAAATTTTTTTGCTGAAAATTAACAATTTTTCGGTACATGTTAATAGAAAATTAAACTTAATGTAATAAAAAAAAATATTGCAACGGATATAATGTTTCTTGATATTTATTTCCTTGAAAAAAAAATTTAGGTATATTGATTAATACATGTCACTGGATTAGGCTTGCTTTGATAGTTTTAATAAGATCTACTTTATCTCCTACACTAATAGAGTTCAGGTTATTGGTAAGCTTCTAGCAGGAGCTGATATCAGGTAGGCCGCTCTGGCAGTGGTTCTTCCAGCCGTACCAGGCGTTGAAGCCGTGACGCTTGAAAATCTTCTTGGCACAGGTTGAGGCTTTGCTGATGTCGTCAGTAGTAACCTCTGTAGGCAAATTATACAAATATATTAAGGAAACACTAAAATAATATTCACATATAATAATATATTATATGAAGTCTATTTCACATATCAAATTGTTTAAAAAGGATCGAATAGGTGACACTGTAGTCAAGCTATTTATAAATTCTATGCTAGTTGACTGAAATGGTATGAAAGGCAAAATGATTTTTGTGGGATTTTAGTTTTAACAAACATGACTAGGCCGTTGTAGAGAGATCTAGTCTAGGTATATAAGTTAAACGAGTCGAGTGCCTCCAGCTGGCTACAAATAAAAGTATTTTACCAGCGCAGGTCAAATTGCAGTCCTTGCCCCTGGTGCTAGTGTTGCTGCACCAGTACCTGTCGTTTATCTGGAAGAGACCATAATCCCGGGATCCATTTTGGTTGACTCTACCAATTGCGCTTGTAGACCGGCCGCTCTCGTTTTCAACTAGACACACCCCTGGAAACAAAAAATAATTTTTGACCAAAAGTAATTTGAAATTGTAGTGTATGTCATTTTTTTTTATTATTATATAAATCATAATTATGAGTATAAATGCAGGGTAAACTTTAATTAATTTAAATTTTGAAAGCTTACAGTCTCGCATCTTATTCTCAGGAAATCCTTGTCTCCTCAGCTCCCTCACGAGCTCGCATCTTGTAAACGTTTTACCTTCACTTTGTACGAAAATAAAAGCACAAAAAACAAAAAATGCAATGCTCTTCATTGTAAAATGGTAAAATAGTATCCCTTAATATTGTTTGCTCAGACGTTGAGACTTTTCTGAAGGAATACTAGAAAAAATACGGTTTATATACCTCTACTCAAAAGTGATAAAAATAAAAGGGGAAAACTTGTTATCGGATATATGAATGTAAAATAAAAGATATATACATAATGAGTAATTATGTTTTAGTGTGAAAATAATAAGAACCTGAACATCGGAATCACAATCGCTTCATGTGTTGACAAAGAGTGACGTGTTTTACATAGTCTCGAGTGATTAATTGATATTCAACCTAACGTCTTACCCATGAAAGTATATTTTGGAACGTGACCATATTCTTTTTATGGCTCTTCGTACAAACTGTCATTAGTAGTGTGTAGTATACGCTGAAAAAAGAAATAAAGCAGCAAACTCCAAAGTCTGGACACAATACTATGTATTCATCTCATCCGAATCTTTTTTTGGAGCCCCAGGAAGATAGAAAACTAAATAAAAATATTAACCTGAAAAAAAGAATACATGCAGATTCAGTCAAATTCAGAATTTGGAAGATTCTCTGATGAAATCTCTAACAGAAATGTTTAATTTTGAAATTGAAGGAAAAAAAATACAGAACAGCCAAATTCCAAATTTTCCGAAAAACGAACTGACAATTTCCAAAATTGTGATGACCTCAAACTTTTCTCAGCACCAAACGTTGAGTCCTACTTTTTTTCCATAACATAAATAATTGATGTGACATTGACCTTCCTACTTAAATTTGCAGCAAAGGAAAGAATGAAATACAAGATGGCTGGATTTAAAATTATTTACGTTAAATCTATCAAACATACATTGAAAGCGCACACACTGAGAGGTTCAAAGAAATAGAGTAAAGCAGTCATGAACTGATACCCCATATATAGAAAGTGAAATCGAGGAGGACAGTACAAAAGGTGGGAAGGTGATATCAAAGCAATTTCTTTCTCGAGCTATTCTCCACCATAGTCAAGAATAGCTCGAGAAAGATAATATTGGAAGAAGTTGGAAGAAGCCCATGTCAGCCAATCGAAAACGGTCGGAAACGGATTTTAGAGATAAGTTAGTTATATAAAAAAGAGTCCGAAATAAAAGGCTTATATTATTATTATTGTATCAAACATTAAATAAACCTTTAGCCGAAGGAACACACTTGAACCTAAGTCTAATTTTGTGCTGAAGTGTATAACGGCGCATGACAGTAACTGTTGCAATACGGAAGAGTATAACTGCTGTATTCTATCGACAGCTAGTAGTGTAAAATACCTAGGTGTTGAGATAGACAATCAACTAAAAAAAACTAAGAACACTGAAAGATCATGAAACGAATAAAATATTTTATGTAGCCATATGCCAATTTATAGTTATCTACGGCAATTCTACTTACAGACTTTTAAGGTAATCCAACCACGCAATTTTAGGAAGACTTTGGGGTTCTAAATACTGGATAGTTATTCATCAAAGCAAACATACTTCGGCAACATATTTATAATGAGTTTAGTAATGTATCCAGTAAGAGAAAACAAGAGGTGTACGAAATCCCACCATTTTTTTCTAAAAGTTTACCTTTTTTAAGGGGGAACCATTCATGTATTATCGTATAATCAAAAGCCTTCCAATCCAAGATATGATTTAAGTGCAAATTTTATTGTAGTAAGTAATTGGAGAAAATTTTGAGTGATATAGACTATTAAATGAAGGGAGAGCTCTTAAAATTGTTTAAATAAATATACTTATACGTATAAATGTAACTTATTGATTAGATACACACATATGCGTATATATTTTACATGTGTGTATGTGTATATATATATATATTTATATATATCAGTGTTAGTAAATAGGTATATAGTTTTAAAACGATACCTTTTTAATCTAAGTTGACATAATTAGGTATAAAGTTTATCTTTTTTATAATTACTAAATAAAAACACTAATTATTACAAAATACAGTTTTTTTCTGTTATCTTTGAGTTTACTACATGTTTACATTTAGCTCGCCATTCTATATCGACATCTATTGTGAATCATAAAATGCTCAAGTGTATTGACATATGTCTCCCTGTAATAATTGAGATAGAGTGTGTATTTCTTGAGCCAGAGTATATCCTTGCGACTGGTACGGAAGGTAAAGAAAATCTGTATAGCTTATATTATTATTGTTAAATTAATAATGTCATATTCTTTTCCGTTATATAGAACATAATTTGAGATTTGATTTTAATTTTAAATGGACACTTAAGATAGAAGTATGATCAAAGAAACTTTGAATGTTTAATATTATTTTTTAAATTTGATTGAAAGTTTAAAAACTAGAACAATTTCGACGATAAGTTTTGTGTGGAAATTATAGCATTTTAAATGGATTTTTGACGATCAGGGGATTTAAAATGTATATCGCGAAAGGTCTCGGTGATTTCAATGCATTTTTCTAATTGGTTTCATTTAAGTTATTTTACTGATTATTAGATTAATAATATATATATATATATATATATATTGACACTTGGTAACATAGTATCCATTTATCGCTGACATAAATGCCATTAATTTAACAATGTATAGCCTTCGAATATATTTGTTATAATGTAGACGCAATAAGAAAGAAGTTAATGAAAGCAAGAGTAACAAATTAAAAATTATTACAGGTTTAGTAAAATTGATTACAGAGCTGCTGCGAGTGACTTCATCTAAACCTTTGCCCACCTTCCTCTACTTTGTCCCTCTCACTTAGAATGAATATTTCCATTTAAGTGTATCGAAGGAAAATTAATTGGTTATTTCATATCTACCGGGCGCTACGAATCAGCTTAGGCACTTAGTAAAAACCAGAATGTCCCATTAGGATCGGTGAAGCGGTTTCAAAAATTATTTTAGCAAAAAGAAAAGAGAGCGAGAGAACAATTTTGAAAACGTTGGCTTTGGCTCGATATCAATAGCTATGGCCACCTTATAAGACCATTATCATGAAATCTTATACAGACACTTCAATTTATTAACATCTGCCCATGTTATGTTAAAAATGTAACATGGTTTAAAAAGTATACAAAACAATATTTCTCTATAGAACGTTAAAACTTGAGGTACACCGTGTCCAAGACACCGCGAGACGTCTCTACAAAATGCTTTCATATAGTTCATACTTTCGCTCGGTCTTATAAAATTCTTGTGTAAGCATGCCTTTATATTTTGAATTCCACACCTGTGGAAACCACTTACCACTTTACCTTTATTGTATTTCAGCGCAATAATTTAGAAGTAACATAGACAAGATTCCTTCCAAAACTTTGTTGGAAACTATAAAAAATACATGGATATTTTTTTTTGACATACTTATGGCCAAAATTATCAGATTTTCGGTACATATTGCTACAAAATCAAACTTAATATAATGAAACAAATAATTTCAACGGATAGAATGTTTCTTAATCTTTAGTTCCTTGAAAAAAAAACATTTGTTTTTTACATTGGATGGATAGTGAATTGGAATACGTCGTAAAGAATAGTGTAATTCAAATAAATTTTCTACCTACTTAGACACACGACACCTACAACAAGCCTAAACTCGGCACACACAGATCTATTCGTCTAGGAGATCCAGTAACATCTATCCATCACTGTACCTTCAGGTCACTCAATCATGTCCTTCAGTAAGATCTCCTCAAAACTAACAAAACAAGCCTAAATTCGGCGCATCCAGCTCTATTTATCTACAGAATCCGGTAGCAGTCTCCGACATTTGCACCAATCAGGTCACAGATAATACTTATATCCAATTATAATATATTTACATGCATAAAAGTGTAAGCATATTCAAAAAAATACGAGGAAAACAATAAAATTCAAACTGTCCAAATATATCCGAGGCTGTAAATTCATGTGTGCGTAGTAAAGCTTATTCAATGTAGTGATGTGACTTGGTACCTTTCTGTTTTGTAAAGGTGTTATTTAAGTTTTTTTTTATTACCGTTTGAATGCTTTATAGCAATAAGTTATCACTGACTTATTAAAAAAATAATAATAATAATTAGTATAGTATTGGAATATTTATATTTATAGTTTTACTTACATAATACAGGTATTTTATATTTGAAGTTCAATTAATAAATAAAATAATAAAATATCAGTTATTCAGTCTTTAAGATTATTGGTTAGATTCTAGCAGGAGCTGATATCAGGTAGGCCGCTTTGGCAGTGGTTCTTCCAGCCGTACCAGGCGTTGAAGCCGTGACGCTTGAAAATCTTCTTGGCACAAGTTGAGGCTTTGCTGATATCGTCAGTAGTAACCTCTGTAGGCAAATTATACAAATATATTAAAGACACTAAAATAATAATCACATATAATAATATATTATATAACCATGTACTAATTCGCTCACGGAATAGTTTATACATGTTCCAAAAGGTGGCGCTGTGGTCAAGTTATCCATAAATCTTTGCTGTTCATTAATGTCATAATTTGAAAAATGATTTCTACTGGGTTTTAGTGTTCAAAGAGATGATTTGAACATACTAGAACGTCTAGATCTCGCGAAAACATGGAAGGAGTCACGTATGTTTTCTCTAGGTACATGGAAGGAGTCAAATACCTCCAACTGGCTTTAAATAAAGTATCTTACCAGCGCAAGTCACATTGCAGTCCTTGCCTTTGGTGCTGGTATTGCTGCACCAGTACTTGTCGTTTATCTGGAAGAGACCATAGTCTCGGGATCCATTCTTGTTCACTTTGCCAATCTTGCTTGTAGTCCGGCTGCTCTCATTTTCAACTAGACAGACCCCTGGATACACAAATAAATTTATTAAAAACCAATAATAAAATGGTTATGTTATGTGAAATTAAACCTTAATTCAAATTATTTATGTTTAACACGCTTTTATTAGTACGTATGTATGGTACGTACGCTTTTATTAGTACGTATATACTCGTGTATAATTTTTAAAACTATCTATTTCTCTTCGTAAAGGATACTTTGAACGTAAATTTAGCCGATTTTAAAACGTCGCATCCATTTAAATTTAACATACTTGCCGAGGACCGAGGTATAATAATATAAGAAAAGACAAAAAAAAATAACAAAAAATGAGAAATACATTATAGTAAAAAAAAAAGAACACGCTTTTGTTACAACAATAATATTTATAACTAATTGGTTTTTTTACTATTTTTTTAATCAATATATATCATAAAAAATATATAATTTGAGGGTAAACGTTAATTAATTTAATTATTTAAAGCTTACAGTCTCGCATCTTATTCTCAGGAAATCCTTGACTCCTCAGCTCCCTCACGAGCTCGCATCTTGTAAACTGTTTACCTTCACTTTGTACGAAAACGAAAGCACAAAAAACAAAAACTGCAATGCTCTTCATTGTAGAATTTAAGCAAATTATAGCTTTGTATCCTTTAGTGTTGTTCGCTCAAACGTTGAGACGCTTCTGAAGGAATACCAGGAAAGTATCGGCTTATATACCACCGTTCTAAACTCATAAAAAAGGGGATTCCTTGTTATCGAATGTTTAATGGATGAATGTGAAACAGCGTTGATAATATTAATGAGTAATTATGTTTTAGTATGAAAAATAAAAATAACCTTAACATACGAAATAAAAGATAAATGGATCAGCTGTTTAGTTAGCAATTCAAAAAGATAAATAAAAAAAAATGGGCATGTTAAAGTAACTTAAGAAACTTTTTTTTTTTATAAAACAAAAACTTTAATCGCTATTTAATTGAGAAATCGTAATCTAGTGTTATTTCTTTGTGTTGAAAGAAATATCTTTATTCCAATTATTACTTATATGTAGATATATTTTTAATGAAATAACTTGAATAATAACCGAGTGATATATAAACGTCCATCCCCTATAAAACCCTAAAAAGGTTAGAATTTATAAGAATGGTATATTTGTGGTTACGACATAATAATATATACCGTCCAAATGACAAGTCATTAACCCCAGTGGTGAAGGATGTAAGTGCTTTTTTTAAAATTAGACTGTCAGTACATATATATACATTAATATACAGATATATGTAATTTTAAACAGTTATATATAGATGAATAATATTATTGCACCGATACCAAGCCACACAACAGGAAAATAGAAGCATATGTGGCAACAATGCTATCAATATGTCTGTTTGTGTTGTTTTTAATGCCTCACTAGGTATTAATATTTATAATAAAAATGTCAACATGCGATAGATAACAGATGACCTCAATTTTGCAAATAATCAATGCAAGAAATTGCAAAAATGTAACTTGCAAATTCGTAATATAATTTAGAAATTTATTCCAGGACATTATAATATTTATAAAGATAATATAATAGTTTAAAAATGTATACATAAAGAATTTGTCAGGAGAAAATAAACTTAAATAATCGATAAACTCAATGATAAATATGAAACACATGTGAGAAATGTCTTGTAATTTGATATCTTATTTATTTAACACTTGACCTCGTCTCGCTCACGCTTCTTAAATATATTATTAAATATTCTGAGCCCGTATTTAGTCGGTACATCCCCGTCCCCAAATGGTATGAACCAGAACCAGTAAACGTATGTCTTGGTATGAATCACATCCGTCATTCTAAGGTTTCATTTTGTTTTGTGTTGTATCTTAGAGGTAGCGTGTTTTAGATGGGCCCTGTATCAAAATATTATGTGGGGAGGGTTAAGGACGTCCATTGTGCTGCCGGATAGAACCCCATAACCCATAACCGTGTCACGAATCTTGATCCGGAGGGTTAAGCATTTACCAAGGTAAAAAAAGTTGCATAGTATTTGAGTAGTTCTTTGAGAGGAAATTAAGACTTGAAATACATGTAAATATAAATCGATATGGACAGCGATTTGAATCCTCGACGGTTTTCCAGAGGAGTTTGAGTTTGTTGAGTTTATGGTGATGAGTGATGGCACCCTGTGATGTAACTTAGAACTTACTTAACTTAGAAGAAGTTACCATAATATATTATGACCAGCTGTTGCCAACGACGTCGTCCTCCAAGACTTTAAATCACAGAAATTATAAGTCTCTTATATCTCTCTTTCGCTCGAGCTTTATTTGGCCATCTTTATTTTTAAATTTCTCTCCACTAAAAGCTCTGTTATTATATCAAGGGCGTTATATAATACAGCTAAGATCCAACGTGAAAGTTATTTCTAAACAATTTTTAACATATTTTTAGATTCGAATACGTTACTTTGAAGATTTCCTTCAACAAATAAACTTACAAAGGTCAGATATTGATGCCCCTGCCCCCCTCCCCCCTCAAGCAGCGTCACCCGCTGCCCTGCGCGGGGCGACCCACACCGCATTATTTTATAATTGCATTATTTTCTTTATTTTTAAATACGTTGTATCTTTTGAATTGAATGTTCTATTTTCATAATTTAAAAAATATTTTACAGATATTGAAACGGTTATAAATAAAATATCATTGGGGATACATTGGGGATAAGGATTAATACAGAGGTATGAATAATATGGTTTTATAGTTGTCGGCACTTTTAAAATGTAAAAAGTAGTTACAGTGGCGTAATAGTTGGACATAATATGGTATCGCGGACTTTTTAGTAGATTTTTTTTTGTTCTATCATTCAGTTTCCGAAGCGCATGCGATGTCAACTTTTTTATGACAATTTTTTTCACACCTTGTGTTATATTATTGCATTTTATTAGGGATCCCTATTTGTTTAATGTAATATAGCCTATGTCACTCAGTGAAAATGCAGCTTTCTAATGGTGAAAGAATTATTGAAATCGAGTCGTTTTTAAAAAACACAAATGAAATGCTCTTTATATTATTAGAAGAGATTTATAAAGGTTTTAAGCAGATAGATCTACTACTCCAATTTCCATAAAAAGTAATTCCAGAATGGCGTTAAGTCTAAGTGTTACTAATTATATTTATTTAAGACTTGACAAGGTTAAAAAAGGTATACTTAGTTAGATATTATTACAGATTCTTATGGTGTTATTATTCTTGTTCAATATATTAGATGAAGTTTAATATTACGAAATTAATAAATATAATTGTTTGTCCAGTGATTACAGAATATTCGTCTGAGAAGTATAAAAACACTTAATTTATAGGTTTGGTTACTTTATTGGCAGAGCGGGAAAATTTGCAGTCTGGCAAGTGTCAAAATATTTATTTTACTATTCTGTATTCCTGGTATTATCAGACATTAATGATCGGCATTAATCTTATCGTAATGCTAACTTTTTGTAATCTGTATTTAGCTTTAAAATGTTTGTGTGTGACTGTGTGTGTTTGTTAACGTCACTCTAAATTCTTGTTTCTCAGACTGTCTGAAAACTTTTAATGTTATCCATATTAATGCACAAAGTATCCCGGCTCATTACTCCGATATGCTTGCATCATTTGAGTCCCCGAACATTCACGCAATCTTAATTTCAGAATCGTGGCTTAAGCCATGTCTGCCGTCTATTCCTTATACACTGCCAGGTTTTTATCTTATCCGTAATGATCGCGTCGGTAAAGGTGGTGGAGGAGTGGCTATCTATTTACGCACTCACTTTCCCTTCAATATTGTAAGCTCGTCGACTCAGCCGCCTGACTGTCATGCTGCCGAACATTTATTAATTGAAGTTACATTAGGTCAATTTAAAATCCTGCTCGGTGTTTTCTACTGTCCCCCTTCTACTTTAGATTATTTTAATTCTTTTGAGAGCCTCCTAGAAAAAAATATTCCGAATTACAACCATTCTATTTTAATGGGAGATTTTAATACTTGTACTATTAAAGAAAATTACCGCAGCAAACGATTACTAAATGTTGCTGAAGCCTCTAACTTGCAAATTCTACCCCTTAGTGCAACACACTTTTTTCCTGGCAGTGTCCCCTCTTCTCTTGACCTTATTATGGTATCCTCACCAAGTTCTGTTTTTAAGCACGGTCAGTACTCGGCTGATGCGTTTTCCTATCATGATTTGATTTATCTCTCCTATAATATCCGTCCTCCTAAACTTAAAACTAGTGTAGTTTTGCAACGTAGTTTTGGAGGAATTGATAAGAACCGACTCTGTGAAGATGCTAGCCAGTTGGATTGGTCTCCTGTCATAGACTCTGACTCCATTGATGCTAAGGTTGAAATATTTAATAATTTGTTGACTCAACTTTACGACAGACATGCCCCTGTACGACCAATAAAAATGAAACACCTTCCTGCACCTTGGTTAACTAATGAATTGAAGACTTTAATGGAGAAGAAAAATAAAGCAAAATATAGATTTAAAATAAATAACTCTGACTCTAACCGCAATAAATACCGTGAAGCTCGAAATCGCTGCAATACATTGTGTAGAGATTCCCGCCGACGCCACATTCATAAATCCGTTAAAAATGGCAATACATTAAAAACATGGAAATTTCTCGAATCGTTAGGAGTTGGTAAACCTCCAAATACTTCTGTCAATGTTGACATCGAATCCCTCAATAAACACTTTACTTCTTCAGAAAATATAAACGATTCTGATAAGGAACGCATTCTTAATTATCTCTCATCCCTCCCAACTCCAGATTCTATGCATTTTTATTTTTCTCCTATCGCTGAATGTGATGTTAAGAAGGCGGTTCTATCCATTTCTTCGAATGCTGTTGGTGCTGACGGTGTAAGCCGTAATATGATTATACCTATCCTAGATGCTATTATTCCTGTACTATGTCACATCCTTAACCAATCCATAACCACTGGTAAATTTCCTGATGCTTGGAAAAATGCTCAAATTATTCCTATACCAAAAAAGTCTAAACCTTTAAGTATTAGTGATTTCCGCCCTATCTCCATTTTGCCTTTCCTTTCAAAAATCCTAGAAAAAATAGTTTATGAGCAGTTGAGTATGTTCGTCAACAAGCATCAACTTTTAAGTCCTTTACAGTCCGGATTCCGTCCCGGTCATAGTACGGTTACAGCATTAGTTAAGATCACCGACGATATTCGGGCAGCAATGGACAATAAGCAGCTCACAGTGTTGACACTCCTAGATTTCAGCAATGCATTCAAATCTGTTGACTATGACATTTTGCTGAGTCTGTTACGTACTCTTAACATATCTCCATCAGTGATAGATTGGTTTCAGAGTTACCTCAATGGCCGGCGACAGCGCATTCGGATGGATAATAAGTCCCTCTCGTCCTGGTGCAATGTCTTGGCTGGGGTACCTCAAGGTGGCGTTTTATCTCCTTTACTTTTCGCAATTTTTATTAATTCTATCACTAGCTATATATCTTCTCTCTATCACTTGTATGCAGATGATATTCAAATTTACCGACACTCAAAGATTGGCAACCTTAACTCGACTATATCTGACATTAATGATGACCTGACTGAAATTTTAAAATGGAGTAGCCTCTATGGTTTAAAAATAAATCCTGCTAAATCACAGGCCATTATTATTGGCAGCCCCGGCATGATTGCGAGACTTGACAAGCAAAATGTCCCTCCAATTTTATATAATGGTACAATTATACCTTATTGTGACTCTGTTAAGAATCTTGGTGTGTACTTGGATCAGACGCTATGCTGGTCTGTGCACATTAAAGATCTTAGCAGGAAAACATTCGTCGCAATGAATTCTCTCCATCGACTGAGATATTTTCTTCCAATTCCTACCAAAATTATGTTAGCACATTCTCTTCTTCTTTCTATTCTGGATTATGCCGATGCAAGCTTCGTTAATTTAACTGAGGACTATTTAAATAAGCTAGAGCGACTTCAAAACATGGCAATACGGTTCATTTTTGGCTTGCGCAAATATGACCACATATCTCAATTTCGTCAACGGCTCAAATGGCTTACCATTCGTCGTCGCCGGGATTTACATGTTCTTTCTCTGCTGTACTGTGTATTATTCGACCTAAAAACACCTTCCTATCTAAAGGAAAAGTTTGAATTTCTTGGATCCCCGGATGATTTGAGATCGCCACAATTACTGGTCATCAAAATACCTGTCCACAACTCCAAATTTTATAAGCATTCTTTTACAGTAGTTGCTATTAAACTTTGGAATGCACTGCCTCTAGTTATAAGAAAATCAAGAAATTTAAAATTATTTAAAAGGTCTGTGAAAGAATACTATTTAACTAAAGACTCAGATGACTTATGTTAGAATGTGTATTATTATATGTATATAATTATTTCAGTTCCCACATTTCCCGTTTTCCTTTTTTTTTTTTTTTTTTTTTTTATTAATAAATAATATAAATAACTTACTATTTTATTGTGCGTTTATTTATAACTATTTTTATTTTTATATATACATAATATGGTTTAGTTTATTATAGGTATGTTTAGAAATCTATGTATTAGTGTGTAGTTATTAGTAAGTATGTTTATTATTATTGTTACTTTATGCCACCTACCTTCAATGAAGATATTTATTTGTCTCTCGTACTAACCCTAAGGTTGTCTGGAAGAAATCGCCTTTAGGCGATAAGACCGCCTGTTGTACTTTTAATATGCATTTATGTTTGTAATTTTTTAATTTTGTGGTGTACAATAAAGAATAAATAAATAAAAATATTGTTCCAACAGTCACCTGCCAAATAGTTTTATAAAACATTCATCTGATTATTGTATGAATAATAATCTATTATTATGTTAATTAAAAACATATTATTTAATTATACGAAAACCACGTTTATTTTAATAGAACATAAGTATTCATAATACATTACCTATATCGATAACATAATATAGATTTATTTAGCTTAGTTCCTAATATATATTTTATGTAGGTATATTTATCAAGTATTCAAAAATTTTAACTTAATAGTCAAAATTTTTAAATAAGTTTGAAGTTCATGTTTTATATGTCGTGTTTAGGTTCCTACTTCCTACATTTATACAAATAAAAATCAATTGCTGCATGTGTGTAAGATGTCACTTGCTAAATTTAGCAATGGTGTTTGTTGCTGACAAGAGTTGTTTTTAAAAAAGACGTGAATTTCACCGGAAAAATCGAGGATCTTGATGGTATTTCTTTAGATAACAGTCTTTTATTTTTCTCATTTTTTACTAAACACACCTCCTATTGTTGCGTTGTTAAAAAGAAGTTAGAAGACGGGTCGGTCGGCTTAGTTGTATTTTTACAAAGTGCATAAGCAAAAGTTTAATTATTTTGTCCATAGATGGCGCTGTTTTCTATAAAATGTAAAGTTATTTGTTTTGTACATTCATTCCTACCAATCATTTTAAACTAACATTGTGTATATCATATTATTTTATTTATAACATTACTCATAATATATGTGTAAAATTGTATACATTTATGGCTTTTCTTTATTGCACTACTGTCACTGTCACTGCCAGTGGATAATTTGCATGCAAAATGTCAATTGTCAAAGTAGTTAAGTCTACCGCATAAGAAAATAGTAAAATAGACACTTTATTGCTTTGAGATAAAGTATATGTAATAAGATCTCTTGTCTTGTATCGAATTGCCGATTTACTGAATAGTGACTTTATAGTACTCTGTGATAGTGACTACTAAGAGCTAATCAATGATCGATTACAGATTTTATAAATACTTTTGTATAAGGAAGGTCACTTGCAATTCATTCTCAGAAGATAAATCGTTGTTTTAAAGTTTTTTGCTGAAACATTTAACATTTAGGAAGTACTAACTCTTTTTTGTTATTTAACAGACCGGCCTTTATTTTATTAGTAATATCTAAAACAGTTAACACATCTTTAAATTATTTTATTTAACGAAAATGGGTGAGTGTAAAAGTGGAGATATAAAATTGGACACGGCTGTACAGAACTGGTTAAAACATGATAAGGTAAGTTAATTTACAAAGCATGTACCTAAACCACTTAAAAGATGTTTTATAGTAATGTATGATTTCTCAGAAGGACTATTTAAATTATGATATAAATATTTTATTCCTATGAAAGCTGTTTTCAGTTAGTTTACTGCATTACAATTATGGATCAAAGTATAAGAAGACAAATAATAACAGCTATATATAAATTACCCACAAAATGTCCTTAATAAACTTAAATCAACATATTTGAAACAATAACATTTCAATAATAATTTTAATATATAATATTCTTATGTATCACAGTGTATCATAAAATTAGCAGACATCAAGGCTACTTTAAAAAATGTTTATTGGTACTCATTGTTTGCTCAAAACATAGTATATTCAGTATGCAGTTATAAGTGATATGTTTGCTTAGCCCTGAGATAATGTTATATTAACCAGATCTGATCTTAAAGAGTCATTGCATTATCCAATTTTCAAGCGCTAGATCAACTAGTATACTGGTTGTTAGTGAATAGGCTGTAGCTCCTATCTAATTGGTGGAGAATCTCACTATTTTTTGGGGTGAAATATTGTTTTGTAAATTGGATATTGAAATGAATGCATCAATAGCATTTATTTTCATTTATTTACCACTCGAAAAAACTAACAAAGTATCTTTAAAAGAATTGCCCAATGAGAACTAGTCTCAGCTGATGATGAGTTAACCCTATTAGGTCTAACAGTATTACATATCACATGAAAAAATAGTAACAGAAACAAAATAAAAATATATGTATAACATTCATAATAGCTTTCAGGATCTGGGTTTTAGTGTACCTTTATGCTGAAATATTACATTACAATTACATATAAAACAATGCCTGGACAGGTTTGAGCCATGTATTTCATAAATACATGTATGTATTTCTCACACAAATTTTACAATGAAACGATCTCTATCCATGGAAAATGTAGAAAATGAAGTATATAATAACTGTATTGTATAAAAATGCATAAATATTTATTAATGTACCCTCAATCTTAGTATCATGAACAAAATCCTTGATTCATAAAATCTACTCATTATTTTTATTATTTGATTATATTTATGCAAAAAAATAAAATTTAATGAATGAACACTAGAACCCAGTTACTCGGAACGAAGTATTGGATGACATAGCCAACTCGAGATGGGATCAGTTAAAGAAGACAATGCTAGGTCGTCAAAAGTTCGGCACGGCCGGGCTGCGCGGGCGCATGGGGGCGGGCTACATGTGTATGAATGACGTCGTTGTGCTGCAAACTGCACAGGTCAGTGTAGATACAAGATAGATTATGCCTTTTTTATAAAAAAAAAACATATTATTCTAAGAACAGCTGTCTTGCAGGGTATCTGCTCATATATACAAAAAGTATGCAATCAGAAACAACTTCATAACGGAGTTGTAGTTGGATTTGACGGGCGATATAATAGCAGGCGGTAAGTATATATAAATAAAAAGTATTAATAAATAAGTACATATATAAATAAAATAATCATAAATGGAAATATCTTTTAACATACGTAGCCATAATAAACTATTTTGATTTATAAGTAAATATAGAATGTTCTACAAATTGTTAAGTTACGGTAGCTCATTTGGTGGAGCGACGGTTTCCAACAGGTCGCGGGTTCGAATCCTTGTCCGTATCGGTTTATTATTCATTCTGTATGTATCATTAAAATTATCGGTTGCTATGTTATGTTAACCTAAGTTGACATAAGTATGATGTAATGACGCAATGACATACAGTGATGTATTCAACGAACATTTATTTATGTAATTGAAATACAACTATTTTGGCTTTTGATAAATAGGTACTATTTTCGATACCTATTCGTATTCGGCCATAGAGGAATATTTTCAATTAAGCTATTGAGTGGCTTATATATTTTATAAGAAAATAATTTTGTCCAAGCTGTTTACTCACTTTATTATTATATATCTAACCTTTGTTAAATTGTTTGACGTCAACAATTATTGCCTAAAATACTTCGGTACCTTATCTCAAAACAAAGTTATGAATTACGTAAAATAATAATATAAACAAAACGCTGCTTAAAATGTATAAATTATATATTTATAAGTTTCTAGTTTTCTCGTTCGATATTATTTATCGTCGTATTGTTAATTATTATTCTCAAATGACAGCAATAAATAATTTTATAGTCTCGAGTAGATTTTTTAAATATACAGTCTTTATAGCGGAATGTGTTTGTATATATTTTTTTTACTCCTTACTACTTAATTCGTCGTTGTTAATATTAACAGCCTGTATTCCATTTCATGTGTTTTTAGCTAGAGACTTTATTTTTTTTAGCAAAACTTCTTCTGCCATTTATCTTACGATCAAAATGTTTATTAATAATTAAAGAAAATATTGCTTACAGAACTATGAGCAAATAACTAAAAATATATATCTCTAATTTCACTTTTTGCGTTAAATTCAAAGTCTAGAAGATTCTAGATTCTATTATTACTTATATTTGAAACAAAATAATAATAAATTGTTAATACATATACTTAAAATATTTACTAAAGGTTTTTTGTTAGTTTAGTGTTGCTTTGGGAATATGATAATTTAAACAACAAAGAAGATGTAGACATAAGACTTAAAATAAAGCTTATATTAATTTCAAGGTTCGCGGAGCTCACATCAAAGGTATTCATATCGTCTTCAATACCAGTCCATCTATTTTCTTCCGTCTGTCCGACACCTCTCGTTTCCTTCGCCACAATATTATATGGGGTGGCTGTGGGGATTATGGTGACGGCATCCCATAATCCCAAAGACGACAATGGGTACAAAGTGTACTGGGGCAATGGGTCACAGGTAATAACGCCCCATGATGATAACATACTGGACGAAATATGGAGCTGTTTGGAGTAAGTATGAGTCATTCATCAAAATATATCGAGTCCTTCGAAACATTCATACAATACCTAAAATCATTGTTTGTTTGTTTGATAGAATAATTATAAGAATAAATATTTAGAAAATACCTGATTCCTTCGAAATGTTTAGTGAAATTTGTGAAAATAAATCAAATGTTATAAAGGTTGAGAATTGAATCAATAATATAGTTAAGTGGAAAATTTCAAATTAAACAATCTAAACATTTATCTACGACTGTACCATACATACTTATATACATACATACATACCTATATACATATATAATTCTAAACATATTTTAGCATACCAGACGAACACTGGAATATAAACGAAATCAATAACAACGAACTCGTAAAAGACTGTTCCGATGAAGTCACCTCGAAGTACATGGAGTTCATTAGATCTTGTTTACACGAAGAGGTTCTTGAAAATAATAAAGTCGCTGAAATACAAACAGTGTACAGCGCCATGCACGGCGTTGGGTATGAATGCATCGTTAAAGCCTTCGAAGCTGCCAATTTGAAGGTTCTTAGAAATTTATTTCTGTAATGTTTGTACTGTGTGTGGTATCAGGTCAAATTTCAATATAAGCGGGTATCATTAGCCTTAAAATTGACTCTCTTGAAACTCTTTAGATACATACAGAATATTAAATACAAAATGATTTGCTTAATAAGATTATTTTTTTGGTCAATTCTATGAAGTTATAATATAAATATCTTTGTTAGCCGCCAATCAGTGTGAAAGAGCAACAGGATCCCGACCCAGACTTCCCAACAGTGAAGTTTCCAAATCCTGAAGAGAAGGAATGTTTAGATCTCAGCAAGAATTTGGCCGAACAGAAAGGAGTGAAACTAGTTCTTGTTAACGATCCCGACGCTGACAGACTTGCAGTGGCTGAATATAATACTGAGTAATTTAAATATTATATATCAAGTCAAACAAAACACAATTTGAAAACAATTCTATTCCACCAACCTGTTCTAAGAAAACAAAATCCTAAAGAATTTTCAAAATCTTCAGAACAAAATCCTGGAAAGTGTTCACGGGGAACGAAATGGGATCGCTGCTAGGATGGTGGATCCTGGACCAGTACAGCTCCCACACTACTAGTGATGAGGAAGTGTATCTATTGGCAAGCTTCGTCAGCTCCAAGATGCTTCGTGCCATTGGGAAGGGCAAGGGAGAGTTGGTTGAAACTCTTACTGGATTTAAATGGATGGGTGAGTTCTTCAAATTTTGCAAATGAATTTGAATGCTCCAGAAATATTCTGAACCAAACTAAACAGAATATAAGTAATATATTTTTAGTTCATCTTAAGACTTTTAGATCGCATTGCGTTTTTCATTATGCATTTGTTTTTTCCTACCGTCATTTTTATAACATAGATTAATATTAATTGAAGAAAAAACTGTATTCCAGGAAACGCGACACTCCTTCTCCTCCAACAAGGCAAAGTCCCTCTGTTTGCGTTTGAAGAGGCCATAGGCTATATGTGTAGTCCGAGAGTACCTGATAAAGATGGCATTTCTGCTGCTGTTCAAGTTAGTATGATTTTATAAATAATTACTACATCTTATATAATATTGTCCTTATAACCTATGCTAAATAATTAAGAAATTATAATTATTTAGGTTATAAATAATATATATGTTACAAATTCAAAAATTACAAATATCCTATTATTTAATTCTACGTTTCCGATATAATAATAATAATGGAAAAATCAGTGACATAATAAAAAGTTCCTGATATTATACTATTGTTAAATTTTATGGTTCAATCTGTTAAATATGTGTCACAATCGCTTTATCAGCGCTGCCAGTGATGAGATGATATAACCCACTTTAACTCGTTATTGCTAGTTTTATTTATTGTTCATACAACTAATAATAAATAATACTTGAATACGAAATTATTATTGAATTCAATCTTTATACATTTTAAGGTCGCATCCTTAGCATCAAAGTTATATGCCAAAGGTTTATCGCTCTATGATCAACTACAAGCCTTGTACAAGGAGTACGGCTACCACGTCTCACATAATTCATATTTCATAGTTCACGATCAAGCCGTCATTCAGAAAATATTCAGTCGGATAAGGAATTTTGACGGACCTGGTTTGGTAAGATTTATTTGTTAAGACTAATATCATTTATGTATACTAGAAATATAATGGGTACTAAAAGTTAACCCTGGGGAACACCCTAGTAATTTGTGTCAAATATATGGAAATAATTTTGTTATTAATAATATTAAAATGTATGTACTTTTCTAATAAATTTGAATAATGTTCTCAAATCACAAAGTTTATTCATTATTGATTATGATTAAGTTTATTGAAGCGGTTAGCGATACGGTAGAGCGACGGAATTATTTCCTAGAGGTCGCCGCTGCTAAACCCTGGTCTTATAAAGTATTATTGTTGTAGTATCCGAAGAAAGTGGGGTCACGTGAGGTTATTTCTATAAACGATTTCGCGGCAGGAGTCAAAATACCAGAAGAAAATCATAAAGATGGACATCTAAGTGAGTAATATTCTGTTATTTAAATCTGCAGTCGGAAATAAAAGTGATACCATTTAATTAAATTGTATTATATTTCTTAGTTTACTTGTTGTAAGTGTAGTATTATTTTGTAATTAATTTCGAGTGGTGTGGCTCTACCATGGTGTTTGGTGTCGTTGCAGAGGTGCTGGGCACGGGTCTGGACGGCGACTACACGAGCGGTGAGCTGGTGAGCGTGTGCTGCGCGGGCGGCGTGTCTGTGTGCGTGCGCACCAGCGGCACGGAGCCCAAGCTCAAGTACTACAGCGAGCTCGTCTGCGACGCCCGTACACCTCGGTGAGGACTTGGGCATTATTCAGCCATTCATTTTCATTAATTCATTCATCGATATTTAAATTGCATAAATAAACATTACACAATTCCTTCTATTTTTATGATGTAGGATGTCTTTGGATCATAAATGGCTCGGCTACTTTTGGATAGCTGCTGCTAGGACATTTAAATTTTTTATCGTTTAGTCCTTGTTGAGTGACTCACGTTTGTAACGGTGTGTAGAACTTTTAAAAATGCTCTTGACCAGATTCAAATTTCACAAACGACTAAATAACTACACAGTACACACTACTGCATATTTTTTTTAACACGCCTTGCTGCGCTATTGCTTACATAATCTCTGCTTTTAGCAGATTCTGGGTAATATTTTTTTGCCTTTTTAATGTCTAAGTAGTCTTTAAGGAGACAAGGTACTAATTAAGCTAAACTTGCCTTTTTTTCATTAAATTTAAATATGCCAAAGTATTTCATTAAAGTTGTTAGTCGTATATGACCTGATAGTATTTAACTTTAATTAACAAAGATGAATCACCATTATTGAACCTGCCTTGTAAAAGTCATTAACATGAATAGGGAATAGAAATGGACCCAGAATTAAGTCTCTGGGAACACTCTTAAGAGCGAACCAGTAACTACTTGTCATTTACTGATACTTTATATACACTAATATCATATATTATTATTTGTAAGATGTAGGACTATACATAGCTCTCCTATATATTTTTATAGGTTCACTGGTACCGTCAACAAAAACATCTGTTTTGAATATAATTAATTTAAATATTATCTTTCAGGGAACAAGAAGCAAAGAAAATCGAACTGGAACAAATTATGAAAGAATTTATCGATGATTTAATACAGCCGAAAAAACATGGGTTGATTGGTTGAACTTAAATATATATTATTTATTAATAAGTCATTATATTCGTGTATTAAACACATATTTATTTTGATATTTTAGCCAAAGGTTTCTGTGATAACTATGTTTCCATTTAACGTACATTCGACTTGTTTGTTATAAGTTTATAATTATATTTAACGATGTCAAAATCTTTCCTTATCTCGCATTTTATATAACCGCTTTTAGAATTAAAAAAAACTATGGCTGTTATATTAACGAACGATATTAATAAATGAAACCTTATTCAATAATGCCTTTTATTAATCACAATTTCAGAATATAAGAATAATTTTAACACAAAATATAAAGCTATTGGTTTTCTTTTTCAATTATTGCCTTCCGCTGCCTCAGCTTCAAGCCGCAGTCTTTCTTTTTCTTTGATATTCTTTTCTATCAAGTCGTCCAAGTTAGGACTCAAGAGCACGGACAGACCCGCCGTTATTGGTACCTAGATTATTTATTAAAATTAAATAGTAGTACGTCGAAAATATATTTTATAAGTATTGTAAAAGTGGTTTATTTGTGTATTCTTTTTGTACTGTTTAAAAGTATTTATTTTTGAACAGTTAACTGATCTGCTAGTACGGCTCCTCTATCAGTACCCCGCCAGGTCTGTGGATTTGGTGTGCCAAATTCGGTGAAAGTAAACTTCCTTATCAATGGCACTACTTCCTATACTTTTAAGCAAGAAAATAAGCAATTACTTAACTAGTACAAAAAGAGACCGCTATATGTATGTAATAAAAACAAAGAAACCAATTCATGTTAAGGAATTCTTGTTGCTGAAGAAGAGATGACTGGAGTCCGTACTTTAATGACTATTTAATCGTAATACCTCTGCAAAAATGGGCTTAGAGGCGTCCCACCTCTCGATGTGGTTCTCTATGATCTTGATACAGGTTTGTGTCTTTGGTATCATTCGACATAGAATGCTGGAAAATTCAACACATTTATACTTTTGGACCAATTTCATTATCCAATCCGCGATAAACAGTCTCCACCTATCAGATGGTAGCTCACTATTAGCCTTTTCACAATGCGATATTAGTACGCTAGTTGACCTAGCACTTAGTAAATTTTATTACGAAATGGCTGCTTTAGAGTATATTTTGACTTATTATTATGGCACGTGAACTTATTTAAAATGTCGAAATAAAGAAAAAAAATGTTTAAACGGATGTCAAACTAACTCATATAACGGAAGACAGGTCATGTTTAAAAACTGTATTTCCAAATCCGGTATGAAGCACTTCTCTCTGTCCATGATGCTGACGGGCAAATCTCCGCGACTCTTCTCCAACTCTCCTTGCTTGAAGAATTCTGTCAGAACTGCCGCCTGAAGTTAGGAGAGAAGTATGTTCAGCTCGCCAAAGAGTACAACTGTACAACAGTAGAACTGTCCTATCACAGCTAAGACCGCAGCGGACGGGGGGGGACGGGGGGACGGGGGGTGAACTCAAGACGGTTTTGTGAAAGTGCCAAACAATAAAACAATTCCTTTAAATCGTTTAGTGAGTCAGTCATGTCAGTCAGATTGAAATAATCTGACAGTAAACGAGAGTTTTCAATCCTACATCATATTTATTTCTTATAATTATCAGAGTATTATTAAGTCTCCTGCTAGAAGACGGTATATAATAACCGCGGTCTTCTTGACGCTGCCCCAGTCCTTGAGCTGGTCGCTGAGGTCTGCGGCCGTCATGAGCAGCGCGTGCAGCGCGGTGGTGTGCGCGCGGTTGCCCTTCTGGAAGTCGAATGATATTGCCTTGAAGTCGTTCATATTTCTGCGGAGATTATTTATTTTTTTTAATTTTTGGCTATTATCAGTTTATTTTTCATTCAGACAAATCCAACCATCACAATAGTCTCACTTAAAGTAATTAGCCAGGTCTGTAGCGAGGATGTAATCCCTGAGTAGCATGATGGCCCTGTCGTAGTCTCTTCGGGGCAGAGCCTCCAATATGTCGCACCCCTCGGTGTTGAGGACGCACATGGCCTGCGCCAGGTGGTGGCGTTCCATCACACTACCTTCACTGGAATACAACGCAGCCAGGGTCGTCTCTGCGAGTCGTTAAGAAGATAACACCACCAATATATGTTTAATGTAAGAACTGTATATTTTACATATTACATATTATTTAATGAAAAGGTACTAACGGCCTTGTATTTGAAAACTATTCGTTGTGCCGCGGTGATCCATATCGTGTACTAAACCAGCAATTACGTACATGAGTGCTTGAAGCTCGCTAAAATGATATTTTAATGATCTTCCATTACCCAATAAACCTAACAATTCAAAACTTATACGCACGTGTAGTAACCCTGTGAAACGAGTTTGTAGTTGATAATGGCGGCATAAGCCCACTGCCCTACGTTAAACGCATGTAACCAGCTGTGGTAAGGAACGTCGCGGTAACCTTTCTTAACGTGCAAGATAAATCTGGCTAACTTAAATTTGTTCAAATTAAATCTGAAAGTAATAAGCAATATCTTTAAAATTTCGCAGTTCCAAGCAATGTAATAAAGGTCTAAATACCTTAGGGTTTTTTCTGTACACAACTAACAAGATTCTAAATTAATTTACAGCCTTTATAGAATAGAATACGGAAAAAAAAATCTAGAATTAAACCTCTTTCCTGTAACCTTCACAAAAGATTATCAAACAACACATAACCTCTTACTAAGCCCTAGGTCCGAGAACATTTTAAAGACATAGCACGGCAGTTCCCTCAAGGGTATAGCTCGTAGGTTGAAATGCAAGCTAGTGATGTGCGCTTGGTTGTGGAATCCCGTGCATTCCAGCAGTTTGCTAACTTCAGAGTCACTTACCTTAGAATAGATAAATATTATTTTATGAAGAATCGAATATTGAAATATTAATAGTGCAGCATAATATTTATGTATAAATGTGTCAAAGAATAAATTTATAACATTGGAATCGGTCAAATTAAAATGCCTGTTATTAAAAATATATTTTTTAAAAATCTTTACTTTTTTTCATACTCGTGTCTGCTAGAATAGCGTAAATATATTTGTTTGTTTTGCTTTAACTACTTCAGCTGCGGATAACGCATATGTATCTACGCTTTAATAAATTAATTGATAACTATATGTTACTTTATCAGAAAATAACCTACCTTCATGTGGTACATGACGAGTTCGTTGGTCAAAGCGTTTCTAATATGGGCCTCTTGTATTTTCTGGTAAACGACAGAGTGCATGATACAGACCCCGCAGTAAATGCTAAACGCTAACGCCATTTCTTCGTCCATGGCGTCGAAATACGGATCACCGATCTTATTTATCAACAGACCCACGCCTATGATGCCAGAACGTTCACAAATTGGAAAACAAAGTATGGACCTAAAATTTATAATTTATAATAATTATGTTTTGAAAATATCTACAAACATATGCCCAACTTCTTATTCAAAAAAAAAAAGAATGAATAAGGCCTAAAAAATGTCAACACCGTCCCGATAAAGAAGTGGTCTCTACAAAGTGTACCGGCAGCTCAATTCGTAGAGCGACGGGACGGTTTCCCAGAGGTCGTGGGTTTGAATCCCTGCCGTTTTATTATTCATTCTATATTTACATAAAATTTGATAATAATGCCGTTTATTTCAAATTGTAATTTTGTATAGTGACAGAATGGGATAAAAGATATTTACATATATACAATATATAATATATAAATAAATAAATGACGTTATCCTCCCAGAACATACTTGCAATCGACTCCGGGATAACAGTCAATGGTGGGGTTGTAAGCGACGTGTTCTTTGGCGCTCTTGCAGTTAATAAGAGTACCAGTTTTGATTACTTGACCGGTTATACCGATGTTCATAGGAAACCTTCGCTCTGTTGCTTCGCTATTATCCTATAGTTTAAAATATGTACTATTAAAGAGTACAAAACTCATTGATTTTGGTTAGGAATATAGTTATATATAGTTTGCAAGGCCTGCCTAGATATCCTCACCTCTCCACCTCTACTACCTTCATGATTTTACCCAATATCACCACCTGCTCTGTGCTGAGTAGATTGAAAAAAGCGTCAAAAAAAAAAAAATTTTTTTTTAATAATGAGAAACCGGAAGCAATACTTTATTAACATTGTGACTAAATTATTATTTTAAATAACAATGAAAAGATGTTCTAAATATACATATGTTTGTATATAGGTACTACCGCCAGTGATAATACCAACCCCATCAGCCACATTTCCAGGGTGGCACCTCTCAACCAGCTCCATGTGCTCCACGTCTACCAACATGACGGAACAGTACTCTGCTTTGGTCAACTGCTTTGCTTGTTCCATCGCTATTTGAAGAAGCGTTTCTAGTGACGCTACCTTTGAAATATCATTGTACTCTTTAATAAAAAATGACGATTTTACGTTAATTGTGAATAAATTTGCGTCTTTTTTTTTTCTTTTTCAGTTCGCGCCGCTAGTCCACCACGCTCAGAGCACATTCCGATATAATTTCGAGGTGAATTCAGCCGGGTAAATATAAATTTGCTTCATTTAAGTTTACTTTTATAATTAAACAAGTAAAAGAAACGTACTTGGGTAAACAATCTTCTAGCGACGCGCAACAATTGCTGACATTTTTGTTTTAATGTGCATTCGTAATCAAGAGCGATGGTCTTTTTAAGAACAGGCCACACGAATCTGATGAATTCAAGGTATTTTACAATTGCTGTAAGCACTAGCAGTACGATAATTAATACTGAAAATTATTATTTACTTTGCGGTTTATAAAAGATTTAGTAAGGACGTAACAATATTTCTTTATTCTATTTGTCTTTTTGTCTATATTTATTTGTTTGTTTATTCGGGCATCACGCAAAAGTACTAAACAGATTTTGTTAAAATATGGTATTCTTTTATAGCATCGGTTCACAAATTGCAGCGTGCAGACATTGTAACACAAACACACAGACAGACTGATGTATAAACGCGAATTTAAGTTTAAAATCATTCCTCATATACTAGCTCTATAGGTAGGACGTTGTAGTACGAGGTTTGATGGCATGTAAAATTGTTTTCGAGCAGTCAGAAACGAGTTCTTGGTTGTGATTGGCTTATTACGAATCAGAACCAAATAACAACCAATCACAACTAAGGGAAATTAAACAACGTCCTATCCATAGAACTCGTATATGAGGAATAATCTTGACCTTAAAGGGTAAAGGATCCAATAATACTATAAAAGATATTTTTGATATGCGAATTCTCACATTTTCACAGAAAAATTTACACTACTGGACACACAAAATCAAATTTGGTGTCGTGTTTATTGTAGGAGTCAAATATATGATGCTTTTGACGTAATCACGTAATTTTTTTATTTGTATTACGTACATGAAACATTCTTGTATAAGCAGACCGACTTGTTCTTCTAGAATCTTCGGCGCCACTGTACACACGATTGTCGAAAATGGCTTGTCTATTACAGGAAGCATTATCACACGCTTTTTAGCGTCCTTGGATACGTACTGTGAATAATTCACATATGATTATTAATTTCTCAATTTCTTCTCTATCAACGGTTTCACCCAGTGGCGTAGCTACTGCAGCTAGACGGGGCTGACCCCCGGGCCCCGCAAGCTCAGGGGGCCCGTCAGAGACTGACCTACAAACTATAAATTGAACTAGTAAAAATGTCTCCCACATTCTGATTATAAATAAACCAGATTCCAGGAGTGCAAATATAATAATGGCAACTTATTCGAAAAAAAGGGCATATATCAAACATCTTTGTTTGAAACTTGCGGGAACTATATATTTAGGCTGGTTTTAGAGTGACGTCCTCGAAAAAATAAATTTGGTAGTTGAACATGGAAGAAACGATTTTAAAAAGTTTGGTTGGGGTTTGGGCCCTCGTTTATTTTTTTCCCAGGACCTTCATTTACGAAGCTACGCTGCTGGTTTCACTGTACTAATGAAACAAAATCTTATTGTGAACACATTATTTTTTTCAGCAAAAAAAATATTAGTTGTGACTTCAGCGAGATAGAATCCGAAGTATGTAATTAAAAAATATATATATTTATCCTTTGCTATTTATATCAAAGCAAAAAATATATAATATCTAAGCAAAACTGCCTTTAATGAAGGGAAAGAACGAAAACTAAAATCTTCCATTAAGGAAGACCAATGGATAGTTTAAAATTACATCAATTTACTAACTTGACATACAATTGATTGAAAATCCGAACCAAAATTCGATAATAGTTCAGTTTGTTCTGCGGCCAATTTCAGGACATCAGACAGTCGTGACGTCATCTGCACTTAGTAATAGATACAATTATCTTATTTGGATATTAAAAATATAAAAATATTTTTCGATTCAAGAAACAAAATAACGTACGCATATTTTAAATTTTCGTGCTAAGGGTGCTGCACCAATAGCTTCTATAGATGCTTCCACGCCTCCTCGGACTACGATTAAAAACACCTTTTCTGCGTCACATTCTTCTTGTAACTATGAATAAAGTGCCTAGTAAGGTTTACCCTAGTTTTTGAACCGAGATTTTTTGATATCTCAGCGTCAAAAACCGATAAATATATTCTAAACTATATATAGCTAGTTTAAATAAATTATATTTAAAAACGCGCGGGTCTTATACCTTCGACATGTGCAATGTAAAATTCATCAAGGCAAGTTATATATGATAGTTCAGTCGATAGAGCTATGGAAACAAACTCCTAGTTTCGAATCTTGCTCATATCGATGGTTTTTTTTATAAAAATATTTCCTTAAGTTTGGTTTTAGCATAACATGGCTGACATGTGCTTCGACACTTTCAAAATATTAAACAATATTTTTAAAATTTCAATGGATTTGTATTGACTTACATATGTGTTTATTTTTATTTGCAGTTGAGCACAATTATCATCAGTTAAATTCATGACCAAATCTAGTATTTTTCCCGGATCACTGTTTTGGATATTTCTCCTTTTATTATTCTTCTTTACAGTTGTCATGTCTATTAATCTTCTTAAACAGAATATTTAATTAAATAATATAATGCATATAATTTATTCATAAAAAATCACACATCAATAAGAACGGGATAAAACGTTACTTTCAATTCAAATCGACAGATTATAAATTATGCTTAATTGAAAACATGTTAACCAGATTATTACCGCTGATTAATAATAAAATATATTTTCTTGATAGTAGTTTACTGCGAAGAAGAATAGAATATTATCTGTCATACAATTGACTGGTAGCGTGAAAGTATTTTTTTTATCTGTAACTTTTAAAAAATAAGCCAGAAAAATCAAAACAGCTGATAAGTGATGAAAACTTATTTTCTTAATTTATTCTAATTTCTATATATCACACTCATACTTATATTGATACCCAATATGGCAGAAATTCAAACTTTGATTGAGATGGGATTTCCAAAAGAAAGAGCGTAAGCTTTTGTTTATATTTTTGTCAAATTTTATTTAAATACTTAGGTTAAACTAATAAATAAGTAATATCTAACATTTTAGCGAAAAGGCTTTGGCAGTAACGAATTACAAGGGTGTAGAGCCAGCAATGGAATGGTTGCTAGCCCATGCTGATGATCCTGAACCCAGTTCAGGATTCACAATTGCCGAAACACCGGCTCCAAGTAGTAACGAACCGGCCGCCGATATCCAGTCCACTGAATCAGGCGAAGAAGAAGCCAAGTCGTTTAAATGTGATGAATGTGGAAAGCTTTTTAAAAATCAGGATGAAATGGAGTTTCACGCCGCTAAAACAAACCACAGCAGTTTCTCTGAGTCCACTGAAGAGAAAAAGCCGTTGACTGAAGACGAGAAAAAGGCCCAATTAGCTTTACTTGAAGAGAGAATGAAACAAAAGCGTAAAGAAAGAGAGGAGAGAGAGAAGGTATTTTTAGTTTATTGTTTTGCTACTTCAGACCCTTGTCCATTCATTATATCTATATATTTTATTTATTATGTGTGTGATAGAAATTACATTAAAACTAACCTGTGGTTGCCGATAATTTGCCAGACACTAAATTTATTTCAGTATTTTCAGTAATATAATTATAACCTTAAGGTGTACCTGCCATTGCCAATCTTTATTTAATTAAATAAAAATACTATACTTTATTGTCTATATTATGAAATCTTATTCAATTCATATTTAATTGAGAGTTTTTCCCCTGACCTTATTTTGTATAAGATATTTAATATTGCATTTGAGAAATGATTGATTTTGATAAATGTTCTATAAGTATTCATATATACAAAGTAAATATAGTGTTTAAAAACTTAAACATTTTTTTTACATCTTTTGATAAGGAATATATTTTCAGGCTGAAGCATTAGAACGTGAAAGACTACGTATTAAATCAGGGAAAGATCTACAAGAGGCTCGGTTAAGAATGCAGGAGCAGGAGATGCAAAAGGTAGTAGAACAGAGGAGACGGGAGAAGCTTGAGGATCAAAGAGCTAGAGAAAGAGTCCGAGCACAAATAGAAGCAGATAGACAGGCTAGAAAGTAATTTAATATATATATATTTTTGTGTTTATGGGATGGAGTTAATGAAAATTGTTTGCTAATCTAATTTACAATTTTATAATTAACCATTCCAATTTCTAGACTAGCAGCATCTGGTCTACCAGCCCCAGAGCCGGTGCCTACCCCAGCACCAGCTCCAGCACCAGTTTTAAGCACACCCGCACCCAAATCATATGATTCGGCTCGAATCCAACTCAAACTCCCTGATGGACAGTCGATATCACACACATTCAATGCTAAGGAACAATTGGCCGCTGTTAAGTAATATCTCCTTTTACAATTCTTATTAGTTTTGATTATATTATTGTATAAAATAATAATCTCTCAACAGATTATATCTACAATTGAATAAGCCAGAGTTTGCAGATAATGAGAACTTCAAGATGATGACCACATTCCCAAAGAAGATTTTTACTTTTGAGGACTATGAAACACCTTTAGAATGTTTAGGTAATGTTGTTTTGTTTATATCTATAATATTGTTTGTCCACGCTGGAAACAGGCAACTGATCAAATAATTTAAGTAAATGATGATGATAATGATAAAAATATCATCTTCCTAAACTTGGATGCAGCAAAAAGTATCTATTAAACATTTTTAATTTTGGCAACCCCTTAATTATTATACATAAGTATTGTTAACTTTGTATATGTTATGTATTTAAAATAAAGTGTTGTTCAAATTGTACTAAATTTCATATTGTCAACAGGTCTGGTGCCATCTGCAGTTATAATAGTCTCAAGAGGTTATTAATGTTCCAAAGTTTATTTTTTAAATGGCATCATTAATAATATGGATATTTTATTATAATAATATGATTTCTGGAGTTTCAAGTTTAAAACATATGCTATGTAAAACTCATAATTTCTTTGAGGTTATAATATGAATACTAATTTAAAATGTGTCTTAAAATGTGGGTTACATTTCAATAAAAGCAAATTAAGTCTTTTTATTGTAGATTATTTACATGCTTAGGGATTTGGTAATTGTCCTTGATATGAGTATGTACATATATTTTGTACTATATATTTCTTTGCCTTTTTCTTCCATTTTTTATTTTGCACTCTGTAGTAACTACAACCGCAATAACATATAAAACCTACTTTGAATAAAACACATGACCTTTTCATAAGTAATGTAGCTTTGTTAGTGCTTCATGTTAATTTTAATGTTTAAGTTGTGAGTACGGAGATCCACCCCTATTGACAGTCATATTTTATATTATTAGGATAGAAATCAACATCTTTCATCAAAATACCCATTTTTTTATTTTTTTACCAGTTATTTATACTTATGTTCATTTAATTTTCCTTTGTTCCTTGATATGGGCAGACATCTAGCTACCATATCGCTCAATTGGTATTGTTTTCAACGGTTTCCCAGATATCGCGGATTTGAATCCCTATCCATATCAATTTAATTTTGATTTATAATTTATTTAAAATTGAAATAAGCTTAACATAGCTATACATTTCTATAGATATTTTCAAATATTCATCCTTGGTATGGTATACTGAGTTATATTTCATTAAAAGGAAACCATTTTCATGTTTCTAGCTTCCTGATCCTGTGGATTTGACTTTCATAGTCATAAGACTTATAGAGTATATAGACTTACAGACTAATAAGTCAATCAGTTATCATTATAAGATTAATAAAACATTTGTTTGGAAATTTACTTTAATAATTTACCATTTGTTAATAAGATACAGAGTGTAAAATAAATTTGAGTAATATGACAAAATGAAGTGGACTTTATCATGAACATAAGTATAAATATTAAATTTGCAATAAAATCTCCTGAAAATCCAGTCTAAAAATTTTACTTTGAATTTAATCATAAATAAAAAAATAATATTATTTAGGTATGGTATCACTATTATAAATTAAAAAGAAATAATAAATATTACACCACTGGTATTTTAAATTTGTAAATAACAAACATTTTAAAACATTAAAATAATACAAAAAAAATTATGCACATTTCTGTATAAATTGTTATTTCACTGTATACTGCAATTAGACGAGCCATATTAACTACATCAGTACTTTATAGAGTGAACCACTGCAGCCAGGTTAGCAGTTTGTGTAATTCAACATACCAAATGTACTTCTTGTAAAGCGGATATACAACATCTTTTGTTACATCACAATTGGTCAGCATTGAATCGTAACCAGACTTCTGAGTCATAACCCCATCACAGTCGGTTAGCTCTAATTCTTTTGTGAAGCAAATTCTTATTTCCGATATATAATTCTCTCTGCCTTCCTCTTTTTTACACTGTATCTCAGGATCCTTTTTAGTTCTTGATTTCACAGCATTGTATATCTCTTGAATAGAGTATTTTTCATCATTTGTTGGCACAATGTGGTTTGCCTCAAGTATATCAGTCATGGAATAAATTTTAATGAAATCAAGACCTTTGAGGAAATAATTTAGCTCTGAATTAAGAGGTTTTAGAATGGCAGCACAAGTTCCATGTTTTGACCATTCATGTGTCCACAGACCATATTCTGGAGTACCTGCAAAGATTTATTAAAATAAATAATTAAATGAGCAAACTGTTATTTTTGAAACCATAAGACGTCTTTTCTTTATAATACTCAATTTATAATTTATTATAAATATAATTTGACCAATCAGAAGATTACAGTACACAAAATTTACCTCCATAAATATTTGGCCATTTCTGCATTAATTCTCCTTCAATAGGTCTTATCTTTTCAGGGTCGAAATACCAAGAACTATTACAGAATGAAGGTCCAATAGTTCCTATTTTCGTAGGCCAAATGCCGTGTATAGTCCAGCTATTTGTTAATTTTGGCATTGAACATGTATGCGAGGGATTATGCTTTCTCCATTCCTTACAAGCAGTGGCAGGCCACTGCTGCGTAAAAATTAGCAAATCAAAATCAGATCTTCCATCAACGCTGGAAACTGCCAAATTTAGGCTGAAAAGAGTTTAAAAAATCATCGAATATCCGATTACTGACTGCAGAGTTTAGAAATAGGATGACATACCTTAAAGTGGTAAATACTATAAAAATAAATTTCATTTTAAACATTTTTAAACAGTGTTAGTTTAATATGCGTTGTTATACATGCCAATAATAATAATTTGTTGATAAGAATATCATTTATGGCATAGAATAGTACCGTTTTATCAATAGTCACTTAAAAAAGTGACGTTTGTAAACCGTCGTAAACACGTAAGTCAAAAGTCAAAACAAAACGTTGGGGACAGACAGAAGAAGATATAGATTATAATAAGGTATAAAGATAATTAATAGACATATTTTATTTATTTTTAGATTTAGATTAGGCTGTATTGTTTTATTTTCTAACTCAATATATGTAGTTTTTGAATGATGTAGGTAATATTATATTTAGGGAAAAATATGATTTAGCCGTGGTTGAACCGCAAACCACGATAGAGCAAGGATCCATAGAGTACAAACTTTGTAGAGCTTATAGCACAAAAACATATTACTGAAATAAGATTTTTTTCTATTGTTCTCTTATCTTTGAGTGAACCTCGGCCATGTAGCTAAATATATTTATGAGGTTTTTGTTAAGTCTGGCTTCATAAAAGTGAGTCAAGTCGAGTTAACTTATGACTTGTGATAGCACGTATACTGAACGTTTTAAATTCTAATTTGACAGATCCTCTTAAGATTTTCCATTTAGAAAGATTTAGAGTTAAAATTATTTGTTTTAAGTTTGAATATTTTTTAACAATATTTTTATTGAAACTCTAATTTCTCAGAAGACGTGCCTCTACCATAATTGAAAGTTGTTTTATTGTCAAAAAGTTTTAATTGTTTAATGAAATTTTTTTACTGCCAGGTCAAAAAAAAATATTTATTATTTTTTTAATTATAAGTATAACATCTTTCACTTAATATAAATAATAAAACTTGACGTTACCTGGCAGTAATCAATTATTCCCTGGATGCCTGATGATGCATGACTTTATTTTAAACTTGTCCTGAGCTTCACTTTCAAAATAAAGTTGCAAACCTAAAATAAAAAGTCCAGGCAATTCAGTAAAACTAAATATAAAAAAAGCTTTCCAAGAATGTGATTTCAAACAGTTATACAGTCGACACTCATTAATTCGAGGGACTATTAAAATATTACGAATTATCGAATGTTTGAAATATCAAATGGTTCGAAACTTGTGAGAGTAAATAAATAAACCTTCGAATTATTAAGTGTTCACCAGTTATTATTTATTAATCATCATATGAGTTAATTATGTAATCTTTCGAAAGAACTCTGTTATACTTTTTTGCTTCAAAGCTCATTGCTGCTGGTCAGACTGCTCAATCATTTTTTTAAAGAGAAAAAGTGCTTTTTCATCACTTTCGCCTTGTAAACAGAAGGTTTTTAAGATATCTAATGAGGATTTTGCTTCCTTAACTGACACCTCTGCCAGAGGTTCTGATGTAAAATCCTCATCTTCATCAATACTATTTTCATTTGTATCTGTCGCAGATAAAATTTCGCCATCGGTTAGTGAACCTGAGACAGCAACGTCTGCATCCATTTGAACAATGTCAAAAAACGTCACACCGCTGATGTCAATTAATGGTTATATTGCTGTTTTTTCGTTATCCATAGGTATTCAAAGATTTTCCTGATCTTCTTTTATGAAACCGGATTTTTTGAATTATAACACAAACCCGCACATACCAATTGTGTCAAATAGTCAAACTACTCATAACAAAAACAAAGGCTTCTTGTTACAAGTTTGAACGGTTCCCCAGAGGTCACGGGTTCGAATCGGCCCTGCCCGTATCGGTTTGTTTTTCATTCTATATTTATTAAAAATTTTAGTCGTAGCATGCTGATTCCTTTTCTTGGTATTGTATTGGCTGTTATAACACACATTTTAAACCTTGCCAGCTCCCTGGATATCAGCTCATATCATTCCTTTGCCTAAAACCAATATTCCGAGTTTTCCCTCCCACTTTCGTCCCCTATTTATATGTTCCTATCCAAAGCGATTTTTTTTAAACATAGCAACCTCCTTACTCCTTTCCAATTCGGTTTTTGGCACCACACATAGCACATCCTCTGCCTTGCTTGAGCTTACTGATGACAGTCAGGTATTCCATTCAGTCCAATAACGTTTCCCAGTATTACCCAGTAGCCACCCTAAATGTTCCTGCGTCTTAGTAAAAACGTTTTACATTTCTTTCTATAAATCTAATCTTTTATTCTAAATCTTTTACTATGTAAGCATTGTGGTTATAAAAATATATAATTATAAAGTTCTCCTTACCCATTCTCTATGCCCGCCTGCTTGGGTCAGACAAGCAAACCTAAAATCATTTGGAATTGTCATGAATCAAACGATGACATCAAACTATATACATTTCTAAAGGATAATTTATAAAGCATAGCATAGCATAAAAAATCAACGAGGAGGTTGCTAAGGCAGACCTTCTATAGGCAGAAAGAGCTCACATTAGTTTCCGCCAGAAGACCATCCAAACCCACACGAGCGGTCTTTTCAAAAGATGGGGTTTCTGAACTATTGCTTTGTGTATTGTCTTAGAAAGCACAGCCAGCTGACGTTAGGTAATGGCTCAGACTCTATTATATCCTCTATCATTTTAAATCATTCTTTTTTTTTCTTACATTTTATATTTATTCTAGTGGTATTCTATAATATTTAATAATTACAAAATCGTGGATGTCAATAAGATTGTAAACAAAATAAAGCAAGTTGGTTATAGTCTCTAGACTGTGAGTAACCTAAATATTTGTTTACTTCAAAATGTATAATTTTGCAGATTTCTATTGTCAAATCAATACAATAATAATTTGCTATTTGCAAATAAATAAATGCACACACATACTAACACACACACACAAACACGCATTATTCACAAACAATGCATATTTTGTATCTGCAAAATTACAATAAAATAACTTAGCTGTGTTATAATTATCTATTCTATATATAATTACATATTTTGTGTTGTTTTTGTCATTCCTAAATGCCATTGTATTGCGTTGATATTTGTCTAATATTTAAATAATTTATTTAGTAAGCTGAGCGAGATCTTGTGTCGATGACTTACAATTATATTACCAACATATTATTATATATTATTATACAGTATGTGGTTGTATTTACAATACTGGTAAAGAATTTAAAACTCATATCAAGCACAGGTTTTACACAAATATGAAGATTGTTTTTGAGTTTGAAAGCATTCTTTAAGAGTTCCTCCTCTCCCAAAAAATGGTAACAGATGGTCTATACAAACAAATAATTAAAATATGAAGGTGGTATTCATATATATAGGGAATTTAAAACAAATCTGGTTTTTTTCTCTCCTTCACATTGTATCGATTTTAGCCGCGAATATTTACAAGACACGACACGCTACATTGGTGTCTATATATGTGTAATAAACTATATATATAAAAGCTTTATCCACGATCTGTCTGTCCGTTTGTCTGTCGGCTTAGTTCTTCAGCCTTCTAATTAACGTATTTTGTAGGTTTCAATATTTATTTTTTAAATACACAACGCTCGAAGGTCATTATCGTGACTTAATTTCTTATCCTATTTTATTTCTTAATTAAATATTCAAGGTAAATATGTAGTCATTGGATCAGATTTTTTTTTCTCAGTAGTATTTAAGGATTTCTCCCTTAAATGGAAAAATATACATAATAAATAATACTTTTTATTTATGTACATTTTTAATATAATAAGAAACTCCCAAATATTCTATGGTAAATTTGTATATAATACATCGCAAATATATCCGTTAACGAAATTCTTTCTTTGGTATATTATTATAAACTTAGTTATGATCTAAATAAACAAAATAAAGGTATTTTCTGAAGCTCCAATTTTGTTATAATATTGGAAATATTGAAATGATTCCGAGCTACAATCAACGAAGATTGCTCTTTATTCTTCAGACCACAGCGACACGTGATGATGACGAGGGTCCAGTGTAGTTTGATCTCCTTTGACACTAGAGCTGTTCGCGAACTCATCAAATAATAATTCGTTAAATACTTCAGTATAGCCAACTTGAAAAAGAGTTTTATTTATACATTAACATTTAATTAAAGTGTAAAACTCTGAATAAAATATATTACTTAGTTCATATTACAAAGTTTCCCCCCAAGAAGTTCAACTTACCCCCTCCCTTTAAGTATTTCCCCGTAAGTTGACAGACAGACAATTTACTAATTAAGATGTTATCAAATAATTTCCAAACCTGAATGTGACGAATATATAAAATTTCCAGAAGTATTTAATTACCCAGGTTTTAATAAATATAACGAATAAACAAACTGAAATGGAAATTATATAAAAATAATTGAATTAGATAATTAAAATTGGGTGAATCCTTTTTCAAAATGGAAACTCAAGTAGGCTCTGATCAGTCCTATTATGTACTAATACAATATAACATTTAATTAATACATAACTTATTATAAATGGCCATAAAATACAGACTCGTGTATAAAAATGATTCTAGATTAATTTTACAATGTACGTACAATGTATTATTGTTATAGTTAATTTTATTATAAATTATATAAGATCATTTAAATGTGAGTGCCAGAAGTGAAGTCTAGATTCCCATTTACTAGAAAGTTCCTGCAAAGTGCATGGAGTATTGATTGTTAACTGGCGCATGGTAGTTGGGTAACTGCGACATTATTCCCGGGTACCTAGTACTCTACATTTCAAGACTTTAGATTTATTATATATATATATATATATATATATTATTTATATTATTGAGTTCCTGGTCAGCTCTTCTCAGCAGAACTGCATTCCGAGCTGGTGGTAGCTTTCTCACGGACTGACATACTGACAGTTTTATGTGATAGTTGACGATACAAAAGTGCGTGTAAATACCTACTTGAATATTTTGAATTTGAATATATATTTTATTTTATTAAATTCTACGCATTCTAGATAAATATATTAAGGATCCATAGGGAATTCTCCATCTTTATATTCTATCAACTTAACGATGGCTGCATTTATTCTCGACAACCTGAGAAAAGGTATTATGTTAAATGTATAAAAATATACAAAAAAATATAATAATGAAGGCTGAAAAATTATTATATTTAAAGCTTACTTTATTATACAATATAAATAAATGAAGAAATGAAATTTGTGGAACTTAGGTACATTTTTAAAGTGTTTTTAGAATTTAATAAATATGTATGAGATGTGGGCGTCGCTTGTTAGCAGTGTGTCCCATCCCATATTTAAAAAAAAATATGCCATAAATTGTAAATTGTATTGTCTTTGTTCTGTTTTATGACTCATACCTATTTTACAGAAATCTACAATCTTACTCTGAATTTAATCCGTTTAGAAACTTGTCTATAAATTACATTTATTTAAAGTTTATTTATTGTGATCGATAACTCTTTCATCCAAAATTCCATCAAAAAGTTTATTTTTTTAACATTCATATATTTATTTATCTATGTAGTTACCAGGAAGTAATATAAATGACAATGTATGTAAGATAAAAGAAATTCAAAAGACTTATCTCTTAAAACAGATCTCTACCAGAAATCCTTGAAAAATAGAGCCATCATCGTGCTATTGGCGGTATACGGAGGTTGAATAAAGAACAAATAATTAAAAATATACACGCTGTTATTCTATAATGAAATTAATTTCCGCAGAAATAAATAAATTGGACAATAAATTTCCTATTATACCTTTACAATCTTAATCAGTCTTGAATAAATTAATGTATAGTAAAAAAAACTGGTCACACATAAACGATATCTGGATATTTCTACGTCCATTAAACCATAAAGTAATTATATAACGTTGTAAAGTTGCAACCTTGCTGACCTGCGTTTTTCTTCCTACAGTTGTAACCTCATTTTATATTTTTCTTTGAGTCGCTTCGTTGCACGTGTCAAAAAAAAATATAATAGCGTGCGTCACGATACAATGGCCAAGTATCTCCACAATTACTTGAGATGCATTATGGATCTAGACTTAAAGAAATTATAGCTCTGGGATTTGAAGAATGCTAGATATCCAGATTTCGTGTTCGTTAATTGTCAGGTGTAACTGAAATAGTCATCATTTATAAGTATTTATTTTCCTGATATATTTTTTAAATTGTAAATGTGACGTAATTGTTGTTTTAATTGGAAGCTTCTTTACTTTTCCGTCCGAAAACAATTAATTTAGTTATTCAAGTCAGTTTATAAGAAGCTTCCAATTTAATATATTTATTACCAAGTAAATAATGTATTCGTCTGTATTGGTGAAATCAATAAATTCTCTCAGAGACAGTATATTTAATGTAGGACACCTTCAGAGTCCTTCGACCGAGCGACCTTCCCTCAAGTAAATTGAGTTACAAACTAACCTTGAATCGTACAACCCTGGGTCATACAAGTCTAGGTCACAACCCTCAACGACCTAGGGTTGTTTAACTTAGACCCTTATATATTACTGTCAGACAGAACTAATGTTATATTTTATATTGTCTTTTATTAGTCAAAATATAATCGTTTGTTTCGAAACAATGGGTAGAAAATATATTATATTATGAAGAAAGCTATATAAATGTTTGAAAGTCTATAAACATGTAAGCCATGTTACGCTTATTTAAATTTTAAATTAATATAGAGTGCTTAATTCACCGAGTCTGGCAGCGATACGGTAGCTCAATTGGTAGAGAGACGGGACGCTTTCCCGGAGGTCGCGGATTCTAATCGCGTTCTGCCCATATCGGTTTACTTTTCGTTCTATATTTATTTTAAACTTTAAAAAAAGCTACATAAATGTCAATTATTGTTCTTAAGCCAATTAAAAACTCGCTGCTTCTTTTGTAAAACAACAGTTATTAATAGGTTTATAAATAGAAAGAAATTAAACCTCCTCATAGATTACAACGGGCGTTGATCTCAAATGCATTAAAATTAATGCAATAACAAAAACTGAGACGCGTGTGTTTCCGGGCACGCGAGCAAAAACCCGCAGCTTTTCTCCGTGACGCGTTTTTCTGACTAATTAACTGAGCGATGCGCACGCGCACGCGATCTACTTGAAAAGGATTTATTGGATCGTTACGGTGCGTGGTGGGTGATCTTCCGGCACAGAACTTCGATATAGAAACTGTACTTGGATCTATGTGTCGTAAATTATTTATAAATTACGAAATAATTAATTAATATCAATTAATATTGTGAATGTCAAACAATTTTCATTTCTTTAAATTATCCGATCTGTTTTTTTTTTTGCTATAGTATACGGGAGATAATCTTTGCCAGTTTTCTATTTTAACAGAGTCTAAAGAGTCAAAGAGTAAGATAGATATATAGATAGAGTAAGAGAGAATAATTAAGAGCGTTATTTACTGATTATAACTTTATATATAACAAATCTAAATAATATCTCATGCTACAAAAACCAATAAGAAAATAATTTAACAGCTTAAAGTGTTCAAAACACAATTCTGAATTAAATATATAAAAAACTATACAGTAGAATAGGAAAGAGGCAAGGCTTCTTTACGCGATAAAAAATAAAATTATTAATTCATTAAATGTATTTATTATTAAGTATCAAACGAAGGCTCACAATTAATATTAAAATGATCTTTTTCTTAAGGTTTGTTTGAATTATACAATGTCATATACATATACATAAATTATATAAACTTTATATACAATATATAACAGTATGGTGTATAATATCATGATATTGAATGACACTAAGAAATGTTTAAAGAATGCTATAAATAAAACGTCAATTCCTAATTCTATTCTAGTCTAGTCTAGTCTAGTCTAGTGATTTACAAATTTGTCTGTTTTCAAATACTAAAGGTAGGCCTAATTTTATGTATGCATCTATTTTAAGCTCGTTCTTGTCACCTGCGCTATTGTTCAGCGAAAATCAATATGAAACCTGTATCGTGATCTGATTTATAAATCTGATAGTCTATAATGTAATACTTTCGGCCGAATTTCACCAGCCGTGGTCACGGGATGACTGGTGTCAGATCAGCGTCGTCTGTCATGGCGCGATTGTCAGTCGGTGTTTCTTATATTGACAATCTTAATATAATTTTATCATTTATAAAGTTTTTGAGTCTTTGAGATGGCCACAATTATATACTATAATGCCTCGACTATCATAAAGTGTATGTATTTCTTTAAATCTCAGCATCTGTAGGCACTGTACTGTATTATTATTGGAAGGAAATAATAGAATGTCATGGTCCTAGATAAAATTTTATAAAAAAAATAAAAGTAATTACAATATTCTATTCTATTCTAATATTCTCTTCATTTAATTATAACATTTATATGTTATAAAAGTTAATAATAAGAAAACGGAATGTTTGTCAAACATTAGACACGAAGACACGTTAGCTGTACAACTAACAACTAACAACTAAGCAAACTAAAAACCCGTGACAAAGTGCATGAATCATAATCCAGGCTTTCCAGTGAAAATTGCAAAGTGCAAAAAATTACACCATAAACGATGGCATTTATTTATAACAAACCTTACATAGAGCGGATATTGGCCATAAAGCACTTCTGTCACTGCTACAGATATAAAATAATTAAATCTTATTAACTAAGAATGAATTAACATCAATATAAATAGTATTATTTTTAACATTACAATCTAGATTGAATCGTTGCACTTATGCTTGATATATACGTTTTAAACTATAATATAAAAAAACTAAGAAGTGGTCACGCCATTTATTTCAATTCTTAAACGTCATTAAATGACGTATTAAACTTGTAAAGAGAAAGTGGTTTTGAATTGACATGAATCATTCAATTGATGTATTATATTGTTCTTCTTCCATTGTTGTTACTTTGTTTTATCATTTAAATGAAGAATGAATGAAATAAAATGTTGCAAGCTTTCATTAAATGTTTAATTGTTACTCTGGTTTTGGCTTTATTTTTTTTTAAAACAGATGAAGACATTATACGTTTATTTATTTTTTTATTATAATTGCTTTGTCTTAGACGTAATTAAAGCTACTAAGTATGTCTCTATTATAAATTCAATAAAAAATTGCAATCTACATTTACGTTTTTTTAAGATCTTCGCATCACTAACTAAGCTTCTTTATTGAAGTAGAAATAAAGAACTTTTTTGTTACTTTGTACATTTTTCTACACCAATGAATTTTGCTGTCAATTACTGTGCAGTCCGGTCCGACAGAGTGGAGCGTAAAATATATTTATTTTTAAATAAGAGTCCGTATGTACGGATATATTAATAACTAGCTTTTTTTTAATACACAGTTTTAACAAAGCAGAACTTACTAAAGTGGAACTTATCAAAAACTTAAATTATTCCTACAGATAATGTGAAGAATATCGCAATATATTAAAGTGCAATGTATAATTACGTATTTCTTTTTAAGTATATATTTGAAGTATATACTTTGTTCTAAGGTTAAAAGTCTGCGCATGCGCACACCCCGTGACGTCACTAGTAAGAATCCGCTTCGGAAATGAGTCAATGCCTGAGTCAGCTCTCAAGTCGCAGAGAATGTTCCTTATAGACTTAAGTTTGAGATGTTTTATTTTGTTTCTCTTAAATTATATCAGGATAATGGATATTTTAAATTAAACTTCTATTTTAAATATAAGGCTTACGGGATTCAGAATTATTTCGATAATAACATTTTATGTATAAAACTATAAAAAACTAAACTTTATATAAGACAGTTCTTGCATCAATGTCAAAGTGACAGTTCTCTTTAAATATGGCGCTGTATACTCATATTCATTCTAAATAATATTTTGTTTACCTAAATTTTAATTAATCTAGCTAAACTATTTTAACAAGTATAATTAATAAAGTGATTGTTAATTTATTCCATATTTCCTCACCCGGACGCTCGTCCGGTCGCGTCATAGGTACTTCCACTACAACCTCAAAGCTGTGTTCATTGAAATCGTATCTCATAGCATGAAGGTCTATATTATCTAGCTATAAAAAGTCTCAAAAGTTTTGTGAGAATAAATACCGGTTATTTTTTGGAGATAATTTTAATGTATTTTTGTAAAATTATCTTATTTTATTACCAACTTAAGCTGTGTGCTTAAGTAAATAAATTTATTTTTACAAAATGAGAAATAGTTATTTCTTAATTTTGTTAAGATATATTTGTTTAAATTAAAGTAAATAAATATTAATTTCTATGTTACATTAATATATAACATAGAAATTAATATATTATTATATATGTATAGATTTGAAATTATTCAATATAATAATATAATGTATAACGTAGTAACAATGTTAATTTGCGTATAATAGCACCCAAATTACTAGAATGATAAATTAGATTTGGGTTATACTTTCCATGTTATTTTAGATCTAGGCCTTCAGTATGATCTAGGTTACACGCGCCAGTGTGACCTCACCGTGGCATCACTACTGTGACCATGGTTCTTTGCTCCAAATTGATTGACGTCACTGACCTTGAAGACCGGTACTGGTTTGAATTTGTAGACTATTCAGATTTTAGTATTTTCTAGTATAATCATTTCAAACTTCACGGCTTGGACCGAGTTTTGATATTAAATTTAGTAAAGATATATCATTTATGTTTTTGGTCTGTATCTTATAAGTTAACAGATAATTATTATATGTTTGATATTAGTATTATATAGAAAGTATTTGTTTGTCTTTTATTGATAATTTAATAATTAAAAAGCATTCCCCGATAAGCATCTTTAATTAACAAGATTTGAGTCCAGTCAACATTTATACTCGTAATGTTGAAGGAACGCAACTCGGCCGTTTTGTTCACACGTCTCATTAAAGATAATGTTATAAAATAATATAAAGATATTATTAAAAAATACTTTAATAATAATAACATATTATTTTGAAATTTATAAAATAAAATAAGTATTTTATAATTATTAACAGTTTTATCCGGATTTGAGACTGAAAGGTTGGTAGCATTGATGACTGGAGCGCGCCAATTTAATACACAATAGACAATGTTATAACCATTTAAATAATGCAAAAACATATATTATTTTAATATAATATGCCTATTGGTTATTTTTAACATTTCCTTATATAGTATTATATTATTAATTAGATGTTCAGAAGAAAATAAATATTATATATATGATATGGCGCCATATTTTTTTATTGTTCATGCTTGGCTTAGAATATGTTTTATTTTCTGTTATTTAATGTTAATAGTAGCTTTGTCTTTATTAATAAGTGCGTCGCAGCGGGGGACAAAATTAGTTTTGATATAATTTCTTAAAAGTATCTTACAGGCGATCAAATCGTTTTTTTTTTGTTCGCACAACGGGATCTAAGACTTCAATTGACGCATCTCAGCTTAAATATAGAAAATTCGGCCATTGAACTTGTTACTGTGACGTTTTTCCCAGATGACTCTTGTGTTGCCAGACAACTTAAATAATTTGAACTTCCTCTTTAATTTCTATGAAATGAGACCTTTGTTGAAGGTATTGTATTTTTTATAAGTCATTATTTAGTATTTAATGTGTAAAAAGTATGAATATGATTATTAAAGGAGTTTATATATGTGTGTATAATATTGAACAATATTTATTAGTGTAATTACGACTAACCAAGAAAGTAATTACTATTCAATTAGTCTTTTGAATGACCCAGTTTAAACTAATTCGTGATATAAGCTGTCTGACGGGTATCTGTTTTTGTTTTACAGTATTTTTAATGTAATTATTATTTTTAAAAAGCTTTTTAAATATCACTTAAGTTGAAGTTAAAGGTTCTTTATAAAATATTTTAATTGTCGTGCGGCGGTTAATAAAAAAACAGAAATATTTTTTTAGAAGTCTTTTTACTTACATTAAAATTGTTGAATAACATTATTCGCCCAAAACTATGTATGTTGTTTTATTATTTCCTATTTTATATACAATTAGTAATATTCTATGCACTAACTAAAAAAACAACAATTAATTTGATAATTTGTTATTTAACTTTAGGTACTATTAATGTAGGTTTGATATTTGTTTCTAATAATTGAAATCTACTGATAAAAAGAACTACTAAATTGAATGCTAGAAATTATTCCAAATATATATTTTTTTTAATTACGTCTAGTTTTTCGTAATAAAGTGTATTAATGAATCTAATAATTTTGTTTTCTAAAATTAAAAAAAAAACATTATTCGATAAGCTTTAGACGCTTATATAAAAAAAAAACAATTTTGATTTATTAAAAATGGTTTCTAGACAAATATGGCACAAGGAAATGTTTCAGTTCAGTTTATTTTAATCGCAAGTGAATAACAATAAAATACATATTACATACAACGATATATTTATATAATAGATGATGAACAGACAATGAACGAAAACTATTATAAATATACAATATAATTGTATATATTTCGTAACATAATATTAATATGGATCTTGACGAAATGGTTCTTATATTTTTTTATTATTCAAAGAAATTCGTTCACGCATGTATATACTCAGATAATTTAAGCAATACTTAGGAATATTTACAGTAGAGATATTTAAGGATTACTTAGAAATATTTACGATAGAGATATTATATTACATTGATAATAAAAATTTCTTTGTAAAGTAAATATACATATTTCTAGAAGGATATCTTAGATCATGAATAAGGCTTCGATTCGTAGCGAAGCGTAGCCTGAAGTCGTAGCAATACTGCGGCCTGAAGGATTATTCAACTAAAGTTATATTATTATTTTAAATCCGCGTCTTACGTTTAGAATATAAAAGTGAAATAGAAATATAAAAAGGTATTAAAACAAAAAGTATATATTACGAAAGAATTATTATTATCAAAAAATATTTACAAAAATAAATATTGTTTGAGCTATATTTACCTCAAGTATATAAAAAATAATATAAGACAAAAGAAATGCAAAATACAAAACACAGAGATATTTTGTTAAAATAAATTTTATATTAAATTAAAAGACAATATATTTGAAAATATTTCGTCCAATTGTCTTCGTAACTGTATAGTTACGAAGACGGAGGTCAGGTTATAAGAGTATTTCCATAAAAGGTCAGGTTATAAGAGTATTTCCATACGGAAATACTCCGTATGGAAATACTCTTATAACCTGACCTTTTATATATATGTATGTAAAGACCGCTTTTCCCTACCAATTTTGATGAAACTTTAAATTTGTGTTCTATAAATGCCGGAGCTGCGATGGTGACAGAACGAGGAACATCTCAAAATTAAGATAAGAGTTAAAAAAATACGTAACTCGAGAACAATCAAACATATTGAGAAAAGTGAATATACATTTTGTTGTTTTTAATGTTTTATTTTTCATTTAACTACTTTTTGAGTGAGGACTTTCAACCCCCCTCTATTTCATATTAATTTTTCTCTTTTAACTTATTTTATTAATAAGTATACATGCAATTTCTTGCTGGCTCTTTACCATGGACTATCATAAGTGCAATGTGTGCCTATTTGAAAAAAACTTTGGTTTATGTATATATATATATATATATATTGATATTAGCTTAAATTAACTGTCATTATTAATATACATAAACAATATTTTGGATATCGCAGTATCAAGAACGTAGCAGCAAAAAAAATGTCATCTAATTCCAACGAATTCCTAGTTTGCAGGTATAAAGTTCAAAATTAAAACGGATTCAAAGATGTATCTGAGTATTTTATTTTGCCATTACTTAGATTGGGATTAAAATAAATTGCTAATATATTAGATACCAAATTGCTAGGAAAACTACTAAAGGCCACGAGTTGAATGACCTGAGGCCTGATACCTTGGAACTTGATTGATAGAGCCATGATAACTCATGTACGAGCTCTACACGACTTATAAAGAAATACAGAAATCATTAAATTGTTCGTGTTTAAAATCATAACTTTAAATGTATTATAAAATATACATTTAATTCTCTTTTTCATATTTGTAATATAATTTGAGCCTGTTTTAAATTATTATCTGTACCTCGAGAGAGTTCAGCACACAGCGTGTCTCCATAACCTTGGATTTTGTTTAGTTTTCTTAGTGTTGGTCGTAATGAGGATTTTAAACTTAATACAGATAAGCTAAAACAATAATAGACCTTTACATCTCATTAAAAACTCTTTTGTAAATTTAATTATGTTAATAATTAATTACTTCAATAATTAAAATGTGACAGATGTCAACAGTTGTTCGGAGTCCATCTTGTATTTCGAGCACAATTTGTTTCTATGTAGGCGTGGACATTCAGATACGAAGCAATTATTTTAGATGCGGTAAATAAGGGTTTTGAACTATAAATAAAAACAAACAAAAGTGTTTACAAATATTTATTAATTCCTATTATTTAAGTGTTACATGAATTGATCAATATCCACTTCCATAATAACTTATTATAATACAATTATAAATATTTAAAGTATTACATTTTTATGCCTTACTGAAGCACGCAATTCTGTTTGAGTATATTTATTAATCTGTATTCGTTAACAACTTTCAACTTTCTAAAATTGCATGACATAAATATTATTTTCGTATCATAAATAACAGCAATAATAAGCAACACTAAATTAAATAAACAACGTCCATATTAATTGATAATTTATAAAACATAATATTTATTTAGTCGTTCGAATCAACATTAAACGTCCGCACTCAGTGTCGTTGAACTTATCAGTGAGAAATTGGCGAGCAGGCAGCACACTGGCGCGAAACTGATCGTCAACTGCGCGAACGCAATGTACCGTATACATGGCTGGTGAAGCACTAGAAACATTTAAATACATTGGCTAAATTCAGCAATGGATACGGTTTATTACAGGAGTGCAATGAATCGGTTTGTAACCAGTACATGCCATAGTAGAGCCGTCTCGGACACAAGGTCGCGGCGCCTATAAATACACAGACATGCAAAAATGTGCTGCATAAACATTTGCGGGATAAAAGGTAGATGAAAGGGTAGCAGTGGGTAGAGGAGGAGGAGGGGAGAGGAGGACAGAGGAGGAATATGTTAACCACAGCTTTTGTAAGTTAGATATGTATCTCAGCTTAAATAGACTTTTTTTTTTAATAATGTATTTTAAGGCATAATTAATGTTTTTAATTAATTTCTTTTAAGCTTTGTTGTGTAATGTTATTACGTGGGTAGCAACTGCCAATAAATACTCGTGTGGTCGGTCTGTCAGTCCCCTGTCATTGTAAAATCACACTAATGACGATAAAAGTAGAGTTTATTTTTGATATTTGACTTTGCTCATTTTTTTTATGAATTAATTTGTATAAAACAATATATATACCGTATCAGTATAAAAATATATGAATAGAATAACTTATGTCTTGAGAGATTTAAGAAACTTATTCAGATAATTTATTTATATTATAAAAATATGTAAAAGTACATATTACTTAAAAATAATAATATATTCTTATAGCCAAATACATTACACGATCTAAGCCATACGATTTAACCTTGAAGAATAGCTAATAGGCGTCTCCACCAATCAGAGAGAAGCACTAACTCACTAACCGCCATTACATTATGCGATTCTATTTAGACTACTTGAAATAGAGAGGCTCAGATCGTATAATGAAATTTGGCCATTAATTTAAAATGATTCATAATTAATCACTTTGTCACAAAGTTAGTTAAAGCTTTTGTCTTTGGTTTAATTTATCGTCAAATTCTACGAATTATATATATACAAACATTGCCTGTAGTTTTTGTGGCAGTGGCGGTTATGTATTACAGAACAATGAACTCTTAATATATAAGAATTACATTAACTTTAAAATACATAATATTTTTATTTCTTTTAATTTCATAGTTTTCATTTAGCCTTATAATATTCATGGTGTCGACACTAAGACAGTTTCCCAATCTCTATCTCTACTCAATCTCCTGTTCTCTTGCTAAGTGTAAAGAGAGTCACACTCAGTCAGGTCAATGCCATATGTAAAATATTATATATATAGATATGATATAATATAGTTATTATTTCCTTATTTTGGAGTCAAATATATGTCAACGTATATTCAATACAAAGCTATCAATAAAAGAGGATATAGGGACATCGAAATAAATAAATTAAAATTTCTGACAGCTACAATTTTTGCTTAGCTTCAAATAGTTTAAATTGTAAAAATATTAATATTATCTATGACATGAAGATATATTTTTAGACTGTTATCAAATGCCGTGCATATTTTTTTATTTCTAGAGTTCAAACCTTATGGTTGAGTAATTAAGAAGTTGCCACTTTGACTTCTTTGACTAACCTATCACTGACATAGTAATTTTAAAAAAACATTTATATGTCCATTGAATTTACAAATAGCTTAATCCTTATTCCTTATTTCTTTTTCGAGTCACAGAACCTGTGTGCCCTTATTGCCCTCCACATATTTTAGTGCCATACTAAAAATCAAAGGGAATACTGGTACCAAACAAAAACGCTGTTCAAAATCTTCGAACTCTGTCTCTCCCAATGAGGAAAACAACATAATATTGCAGCGGAAGAATAATATCGCTAGGTTGCTATGCTATATACAAATAAGGACAAACAGACAAACACATTTACAAAGCATACTAAATTGTTCATATTATTGAATTCGTTGGCAAGGTGTATCAAAATCAGTTTCATTTAATTGTCAGGAAAGAAAGATTGATCAAATTACATTTGTCTTAAATATCCTTAATATAATTAATTGTACAATAATTACTTACACATAAAAATCAATGCAAAATACATTGATTTTGTGTAGGATTTCAATGACCTTGTCAAAATGACTATACCGATTTTGATAAAATTCGTGAGAAGGAAATTTGAAATGATGTAAAAAAATTGCAAATTAATACGTATCGGATCGTACTTCCTCACCTTGAATAACACGTTTCAAACCATAACATTAATTTCACCATTAATTTTACCATTTACATGAAATACAAATAAAAAAACTAGCATTTGTACCAAAATATATTAACCGACACATGTTTCCAGCTTCCATCAGTGAACCAGTTTCAAGTCTAGCAGAAGCACTTTTCTTAATTAGAAATCTAAAGAATTTTAAACTATTTTATAATCTTTCCTATAATGGACTATCAACTGCAAAAATTATTTCAAGTCGTAGAAAATAATAAATATAATGATATATAAATATTTAAGATTCTAAACTGGAAGTAATTTGAGTAGAATTGACTACATTTCTTTACTGAGTTAATGGAACTTGCTATGAGTCGATTGAAACCTATCCCGGATATATTATTAATTCCACTCTCATCTATCTGGTTGTTATTATTGAAACCAATAGAGAAGGACCTCAGAGGCTGACAAAATCTCATTTGGTTAGTCAACACATGTTATTATAGAGCATTTGATTTTAATAGATATTTTCAAATATAAAAATTAATAATAATAATTAAAAGTTAATATAGTAACAAATAGAACATGGCAAAAATATTAGTGTTGAAATTAATGCTTATATATTATTAATTTATTTTTTTACAAGTGAGGTGTTGCCCGCGAATTTGTTAAAAAAAAACAACTCAGTGAATGGGCTCTACATATTGTTACTTTGGCACTAATGTATAATGTCTTCTTTATATTATTATTCGTTAAAATTTATAAACGTCTTTCGAAAATAGTCCTGCACTATAAACTTGAATACAGACTGGCATATAGTAATATCGAATCTAATATATATTTTAAGTAACACATATAAGTAAATAGACCAAATATAATTTGTACCAATGTTTTTTTCTCTTACCTTTTTCATATATGGAATCTTAAGCTCGTCTGTATATTCTCTTTTTTATATTTATTTAGCTTTCATATAACTTCTGAAAATTCTGAAATTTGGTCTCAAAAATGTAATAATTTCGTGTATGTAATGAAATATGTATTTATTTAAATTTTATAATATCAACCGAAAAATAAACAATACAATGAGCGGACTAAATGTCTTTTGGAGGTTACATTAAAGAGATACTCGTAAATCAGTGTATTTATGTAAACAACTTTTTTTTTATTTATATTTTTGTTTTTCTCATTTATTTAGATAATATTTTAGCGTCAACATATTTACTGACGAAAAATCTCTTATTTGAATCGGAAAATTCATCATTTAGTTTTCCGAATCGACTGAAAGGAATTCGGTAGAAATGTGATTGTATTACTTATAGAGCTTCCCGCAGATGTAGAGTTAGGTAATGGACCTAGTAAGAACATTTGAACGCCTCAAATTTCGGATATACGCTTATTAAACCTTTTAAAGCATGTCTACTTAGGATTTTAAGAAGAATACTTGAGATCAGAAAAATGTTTTTGTTCATAAATTGCTCACTTGACGTTTGTAAAACAGTGATCACAATAAAAAAACCCGGCGGAGTTTGTTGTGGGTTTCTTCTCAGACAGGGCGCGTGTGGAACCTTCGTAATATTGTTTTAAGTTGAGACGTGTCCTTGCAGAAGGGTTTATTTCGATAAGTATGATATCAAAATAGGCTCCTGACACCTCCATTTGACGTACACAAGAGATCACTGGTAATGATTCAGACTGAATAAGATTTATATAAATAAATAATTACATAACAATACAAGCAAAATATGTTCTAAAAATAGCTTGAAAATTGAATCCAGTAATAGTTTATAATTTAAGTTACATTTTTATTTTTATTTGAGAATAAACTTATTTTGTATTTTATATGAATCTTGTGTATATTTATTATATTTATAATGAGCTTGTTTTTTTTGACATCGTTGCCATGGTAATGCTATGTAAATTTATCAACTAGTTCCAGTTTGTATGATAATTATATCATATTTATTTATCTATTCATCAAATCTAAGTTATTTATATCCATAAAGGGCATACATAATGAAACTTAAGCAATTCAAAAGAATAAGCGTTCTGTAAAGTTGAATCTAAACTTAGAATTCATGTTATATCTTGTACATCACTAAATATTATATAGGTACTTTTGACAGGTATATTTAAATGACGTTTTACCTAAACGTTTCGAAGTTTAGACATATTGTCATGACAATACACGCTCTACTGAATATGAATAGAATTATTTTACAGCCAAAAATAATAAGTTCAATAATTATATATAATTTTGGGCTTTTGATATCATGACATATTTTACCATGAAATTACTGCCAAGTTACAATTTATTGCCATGTTCAAGAAATCAGGAAATAATAACCAAATCAAATCAAATAAATCATTGAAATATTACTTAGAATATGTTTTTTGTATCAAGAAAATAAAAAAAATACTTTTGCCATGGACGTAAATGGGGCAGGTTCATCCTAATATAAGAATCAATATTATAAGTAATATAATTAAAAAATGTAAATAATCATACCTCTTTGTTGTTTTCGCGTAAACGACGCTGACTGGCGAAAAAGGTTGTATTAGTATCGTAATTTTATTGTTGTATTCCTTGCAACGTATTCCATAATGAAGACACGTGTAGCGTTCCATGGTAACGTCAAACGTCACGTTTCCCGCCGTTAATATGACAGCGCCGCGCCTTTTTGGAAGTAGGTTACATATTTTTTTCGTTTTCTTGATTGTTATTTTCACTCTGGTATATATGATTATAAACCCACGTTTTATCCTTTCTAAGAAATCTGTAAAAAAATCTAGGTCAGCCTCAAATATTTCCAAAAAGTCAAATTCGCTCTTCTTCATCTCTTAGTACCTAATCTGCCAAATCTAGCGGATATGTTAAGACGGCTAAGTTTATTATTTATTATGATGAAGTCGAATTGACCGCATGGTTACATCTTTACTATTAAATAATGGCTGTTCATTGGTGAGTCTCATACACCAAATTATCACGAATACTTGAACCGTGAGGAAACCCAAATGCCGCTGAGAAACAGACAAATAAAAAGCTTCGATTACACATACATATTGATAGTTCCGTCTTTTATTGATCTTGCTTAATTTCTGTTGAAATGTGTTCGAATATGGTATACGCCTCTTTATGAAGAGGCTAGATGCTCGTGTAGAATCCTCGAAGACTATTTTTAAAATAAATTGGCATAGTTCATTTTTATATTTAAACTTTCGTGAACCATGACTATTTATAGTGCAGAAAATAAATCGGAATCAGTTCACGCCGCGAGTCCGCCACGCTTAGAGCTCATGAATAAGGACCCCGAATGGGTTCGAAACTACAGTCGCGTGCAAGTAAATCGACTCAAGCCTCAAGTGCGCATAAAAAGTGATATAACTTAAAAATGCCTTAATATACCTCTATATAATGTTTTACATAATTAAAGCCTAGTAATTGAGCTTTAAAATGGTGCAAGTTGCATGAAAATCGATTCAGTAGTTTAGTAAAAAAGGTTAATGCCAATGATAATGTAAAAAATGTTGAAAATTCATACAATTTCACAGTATGGGGCTATTGTGTTTAAATGAAACAAAATGCGCGTAAGATAAAAAATTTATTCGTGTCAATATTTGGTATTTCCTCCTCTAGCTCTGATCACTGTTCTCATGCGATTCTTCATCGACCTTATCAACTTTTTAATGGATGATTGTGGTATTCGACCCCACTCTTCTACCAACGCAGTCTTGAGCTCATTGATGTTTGTCGGAGCTGATTTCCTCGCTCTAACTTTCCTTTTGAGCTCGTCCCATATGTGCTCAATGGGATTTAAATCGGGGCTGAGCGGTGGCCAATGCATAGTGTGAATTCCAACTTCGTTCAGGAAATCACGTGTGGCCCGAGCAGTGTGACATCGGGCATTGTCATGCATCAAGATGAAATTTTCTCCAATAAAGCCTTGATAAGGGACAACTTGATCCAGTAGAACATTTTCAATGTAACGATCACTGGTCAGACCTCCTCCCCGGCCTCCCCCAGGAACGAAAACAAGCTCCGTTTTGCCTTCTAAGGAAATTCCGGCCCACATCATGCAAGATCCGCCACCATATGCAACGGTTTCCACAAAGCAGCACTGTGAAAACCGTTCACCGGGACGACGGTATACCCGACCTCTCCTGTCGCTGCCATGGAGACACATCCTCGTCTCATCTGTGAACAGGACTGACTGCCATTGCTCTATGCTCCAATCCAAATGCTCTCGAGCAAAGTGAAGCCGTGCTTGACGATGAGCTGTGGTCAACTTCGGGCCTGTAGCGGGTCTTTTCGGAGAAAGGTTAGCTTCTTTCAACCTTCTTCTAACTGTCCACTGACTGACAGTCACCCCGCGAACTTGACGTAGCTCCTGCTGCACATCTACGCCGGTAAGGTGTCGATTTCGGAGAGAGGTCGAGACCAAAAACCGGTCGTCACGCTCTGAGGTGCACCGGCGTCGGCTGGTATTAGGCCTCCGAGTGAAGGCACCAGTCTCTTGAAACTTTCTGTATACTCTCGAGACAGCGGACTGACTCATATTCAAACGACGAGCGACTTCTCGCTGGTTCAACCCTTCTTGCAATAGGGCAACGACTTGAGCGGCTTCCTCAGGTGTTGTATCCATAATTTTCTTCAAATGACGGCTTTAATTTGCAGAGATGTGTTCAGGTCAACGTCTAATGAGCGACTGATAAGAAAAAACGATTACAGAGGGTTTTTATAGGGGGTTGTGTCGCGCAAGTTGTGTATAGAGCGCAGAGCAGTTTACGGGAGGTTGCGTTCAGTTGCATTCTAAGTACAAGTGTTTATTTAAATTACTGATATTATGCTACCATTTGAAAGCCTAATTACTAGGCTTTAATTATGTAAAACATTATATAGAGGTAAAATAAGTAATTTTTTAGTTATATCACTTTTTATGCGCACTTGAGGCTTGAGTCGATTTACTTGCACGCGACTGTAGTCAGGCACATTCCGATTTAATTTCTGCGTGAAAACAGCCGGGTAAATATAATAGTATATATTTTATATATTTTTTTTTCATGTTCCTATTATTTACTTGTTTTTAACTATATTTCTATGTTTTTTTTGTTTGCCACCCTGAGCGCTGGCTACGCCCCTGATCGTTCTAGATTAAAAGTTATATTTATAACCTATAAGTTTTCCACCCAGATATAATAAAATACAATATTAATACCAACAGTATTTATATTGTATTTCCTTTAAGGAAAATAAGTATAAATAAATATATTCGGTCATTTAATCACAGCGTTATCTGACCCCATACTAGGCAAGGCTTATAATACTGTTTTTATACATATTTTTAAATAATTTTGTATATAATACACATAAAGTACACACATCGTTTAAAAATGGTATATTATTAATGTTTTTATATAAATAACTGTAAATGCAATAAAATTAACTTCTATCTAGAGAAGAATATAACTAATTTTAAATTGACAAAATAAATTATCTGCGAAAAATCATAACGAGAAAGCTCTATGTTAATCTAAGTCATCATGGGATGAACTAATCACACAAATAAACATACAAACACATACATATAAATAAGTCTTTTCAGCTTCTGCCCATAAAAGTTAAAATGAGTGAATTAATTTTAAAAAGCAACCTCCCAATTACAAAATGGCCTCCTTAAAAACTTTTGAAACAAACTTCTTTATTTTTTGTGGCATGAGGAAATCCATAGACACGAGGCGAGACAGTTTTAAGGTTTAATAAAAGATTTTTCAAGTTTTTTCGTAGTAAGATTTCACTCAATACGAACATTTTATTAATATTTATATAAAGTAATGACTTGATAAGGAATAAATGTATTATTATTTGTAACTGAAATTATGACGGAACTTATTTACATATAAACATAAAAAAAAGATTTTTTCTTCTTCTATTCTTTTTTTTGAATATCAGTAGCTAATTATTATTTTCAAAATATAAAATTAAAAAAAAATGTATCTGCAAATCCAGGAGTGATAAATATTTCAATAATATCAAAATAAACAAAGACACAACCTCATATTTTCTAAATTCTAAAACAGTCCTAATTATATTGTTATAAAAAACATAAGAAAGAATAAATTTACATACATGACATTATAAAACATTAAAAAAATACCATCCAGTATTGACATTAGATATTTAAAATAATATTATTACAATATCTGTTTTCATCTGTGAGGATGATTTTTTAAAATCAAATTCATAATATCTTTATTCAAATACTTATTTACACGCAATTTTGAAATGTCAATTATTACATTATAAAACAGTCTGTATGTCAGTCCGTGAGTAAGCTACCACCAGCTCGGAATGCTGCTCAGCTGAGAAGAGCTGGCCAGAAACTCAACAGTTGCTATTTTTAAATTAATCTAATGTTTGATGAATATATAATTCGAAATGTTTTGAAAATATATTAGGTATATAATAATCTTACTGGCAGACAATGGAATGATAGCAGAGATTTCAAACCGAGATAAGTATTCCAGGGTGCTAAGAAAACGTTATTGAATACTCCACCCTTAAAGGGATGGGGAAATGGGGGTAAAGTTTGTGATATTATTTTGTAATCATCCTGATATAACTAAATCCGAAACGCGTTTATTCGTGGGATTTGGGTGGTGATACATTTTTATATCTTATAGATATTTTGATTATATAGAACAGTTTTGAAATTGTTCAGGAAAAATTTTTCAGGAAAGAGATTTTAAAATAATATAATAATCTTATTAACATTGATCGTCTCCTAAACTTCTATAACGTAAATATATATATATACATATATATATTCTATAACGTAAATAATACCAACAATGTAAACAGATTTAGTTTCTTAATTTATTTTGAAAAGTAACCAATCTCAGATTATCATGAACTTCAGCCCTTTTCAAAAAGCATCAAATGTTTCATCATCAAATTCAAAGTCTGAAAATCGATTGAATTTTGTAAAAATTCATTTGTGTCCAACTTTACATTATCGTTTAAAAGCTGATCAAAAATACAGACGCATTCCGGAACCGATGCCAATTCAATACTTCGTAATCTTTAATGTTGTTTAAAAATATTTTACAAACAATTGAAATAATTTCCCTCAACGCAAATTATAAACCAAAGTTACTTGAAAATGTATTGAGTATTATATTAAAAAAAAAATTGTAACAATGTTTTTGAACGTTAGTGCCCAGACCTTCCACTATGTTAGCTCTTATTTGGGACCCCACTTGGTCTTTTAATTTGAAAACATATTCAGCCTTTTTAAAGAAATAAAACCCTCACATTATAAACGTATAAGTAATAATGGTGTTTGAATGTACCAGAGACCTTAAATATAATAATATCGAGACATTTTGTTTGATTTCAAGTTTATGTACTCAAAATGATTTCAAACAGTTTTATTTCATTTGACAGCATTGCCATCTCGTTTTATACGCGTATGAGTGAGGGAGCAACCGATAATTTGAATTGTTCTTTAGGACACTCACTACACAGAACTAAAAGCTTTTGCTGAGTAAAGGCAGCCCAAGGTTACTTGAGTTCAGTCATTTGATTTTTGAGTTTTTTGAAGTTGTAGAGTTATTTTTATGTTTATTGCTAGTCCTAGATCCCCAATTCCGTAAATTTTGTATTCTATTTTTTGAATATGATTGTTGAATACAAATTGTTTTCTATTTTATAACATACTTTTAATTTGATATAAACACAAAAGCCTTCTTAATTTGCTAAAGCAATCAGAATCTTGAGACTTTTGGTATTTGTATGTTAAAAGTCTCAAGATCTACCTCCCATGTGTTTGGGAGGTAGACTTTGAAACAAACGTCAAAGAATAAACGCATTATGACTGAAATGCCTTTCTCTGTTAAAATGTGTAACACAGATATACTAAAGTATAATACCAACGCGAATGATGTTCAAATCAGAATTATATTCACATTAACATACCAAACATCCAAATAGCGTAACCAATTACATTAAGCCCAATTCATTGTCTTAATGACCACGCGCACGCCCTAGCAACAAATAGTAGTTTGTCCCCAGTCTGGTGCTGACCTTAACGCTCTTGAATTCTTGAGGAAGGTCGGCGAGACGGAGGGCGGCCCCCGATACCTACGACATGAAGGGTGACGGGGAATTTTATATTATAACCTCGAAATGCCCTTAAGAACAAGTTTGCGTATCTCCGCCGGCCGCCATTTTGTGTCTACTTTTAACACAGGTCGGTATAGTCATTTTTCGCGCGAAACATTGTATGTGTTTTGTCTAATTATTTTTTTTTTATTGTGTTTATTTATATCTTCCAACCGTCGTCTAAATAGATTTTTTAGTTTAATATAATTTTGAATAGCGCTGATTTGTTTTTTTTTTCATATTTTTTGTTCGATTTCAATATAATCACATCTGAATTGAAATGGAATGTCGGTATAAATTAAAATATTATATGCTCAAAATAAATTACCATTCAAAATACTTTACGATAATGGATTGGATGGATTTTTACTTAAGTATCATAAAAAATGGTATTTAGTAGTTAATACGAGTAGGCTGGCAACACTGTCAGTACTGTATTAAAAGAAGAAATACAAAGACAAATTTTACTTATATTTAAAATATTTATGAAAGTTGATATTTTTCAGGCAATTTAATTGAATTCCATGGCTATTGGTATCAGGTTATTTACATTTACTTATCATATTGATAAAGTAGATTACTTAGATATAATATTCTTAGTTTTTAATTCAATATTTATTTAATTTAAACATTAGTTGTGCTAAAGAAATAGTAATTTGTAAGTTCATGAAATATAAAAGCCTAAAAAGTAATTTTATTAGATGTTAATTGTTACCTAGAAGACCTCATTAAAGATATGTGCTATTATTTCTAACAGCAGAAACAATACAAAAAAAAGTAGGTTTTATTATATCTCCCCTACTACTGTAATAAATAGGTTAATAAATTAGTAGGGGATTTAATTTTAAACCAAAACCCTAAAACGTTCTAAAAACAATAATTGTATACAAAATATACATTTCAAATAAACGATAAAGAAATATAACAAAATCATCCATTTATTATTAATTGAATATAAAGTATCATCGAATATTAGTTTTAAATTAATATTTCAAAGCGCGCTTCATCTCACAATATGCAAAATAAAAAGTCAAACATTATCCAGCATCGATTTAAACTTCCAGAGCACCTATTCTGGGGAAATCAAAGAGGCTTGTTATAAAAGAAAAATTATGTAATAACCGACAGTTATATAGCTTTTTTTGTGTTATTTTTATTTTTGCTTTAATGTCTTGAGTAATTAATGAGTCTTAAGTATGAATGTAGATGGTTAAAAGAGAAGACAACAGAAGACAAGATAAATGATATTGCAAAGACTTCATCTGAGTTCGTGACATATGATGGAAGAACGTGGAAGAATTTAGAGTAAGGGAAGATGTATGATGATGATTTATTTTTCTTAAAACATTTTTTTTCCCCAAAAATAATGTAAGTATCTAAATAAGCACAAATATAAAATTTCTCAAATTTCATACAAAAATTCTTCATGCAATTGCTTAGATATATTGCTTGTTAAAATATCAATTTAGTTACTATTCATTATTATTAATATTTATTTATTTTAGGTATTTCGTCAATTGTTACGCAAAATCTATGCCAGGTGTATGATGGGGGACCGACTTAGAGAAAATATAATAATTCTTTGATATTCTATAGTTATTAGTTTCTATCAACTTATTATTCATTTTATTTGTGTATTTTAAATTTAAAGCTTTACTCTTAAACTTTTATTGAATGGCGTTATACTCGTAAAATAACACGGCGTAATTTATAAAATATTATGACATATTTTATTGTGCTATTAATTTGTTTTTTTTTTAACTTTTATTTCGCTAGAAGGTGGCGAACGGATTCTTAGAAAAACTAATAATATCACCAAATCTAAACTCAGAAATAGGCTGTATCTGAAATCTTTTTTGACAGTTACAAGTTTTGGAGTCCATTTTGTAATCTATCAAATTATAAAAAAAAAGAAAAATATTAATTTAAAAACTTCAATCCGTCTTGTGTCCAATATTTAGATAAAAACATAAATGACGTATTATTATTATTTGACTGAAAGTTATCTTTGTTTTTTGTACATTTTATCACATTTTAATACGACTTACGATAAATCAACCTCCATCAGGTGGTTGACTGAAATATATATACTACACTTTGAATAAAACTACTTATGCTAAAACAATAGATTTGTACAAAAATAGATATTTTTTACAATTATTATATATTGAAAATTTCTTTATTATTATGTATTAAATATCACATCTTATATAACCTTGTAATTTTTATTTCTATCGACAAGATCTTCTACTGTTAGTATAGTTGTATATTAGTAGCCATAATACTAAGACAAATCTTATAACATTACTAAATAATCTAAACGTTAGTATGCTAGTTTCTATTTTAAAGCTATAACAGATGATGCAAAAAAAAATAATTATAAATAAATTCCATAAATATTGAAGAGCAGTTGTGATTTAGTTTCAAATAAAAATTAATGGACGACAACACATCGCAGGTCGTGAACAAAGAGGTGACGATGAATACCGTGACTTATGATTGTATGTTTTGACTGAATTTTTATTGTATGTTACTTAATGAAGTTTGTTTCATTGTTGGTTTGGTTTAGGTACCTTGTCATTATTTTAATAATGATGCCTGGTAAGGTCGCTGATATTTAATATAAGTCATGCTGTACAATACAACTTATTACAAAAAACTAAAGATGTTATTTTTTTTATTTTTTGGAAAAGGAGAGCAATAAAATGCACTTGATAATTTTTTTTAATAAAAGTATTGCGTTTTATTTTTGCAATAAAGAAGTGCAAGGAATATTTTTTTTTTTAATATTTCATTTCTATTTGGTGAAGAAAAATTTACTGCTTTGATAACTTCGTAATAATAGCTTGAAGATTAAATAAGTTATCTAAACTGGAGTAACGCATGGTTTGTTAACACCATGAAAGTAGAGATCATTAATACATTTATAGTATAATTATGTAAAAACGTTAGGTCATTGAACTCTTAATTAAATGTAATCAGTATTTAAGGCCTTCATAATAAGATACATAAAATAAAGGCCTGGTATAAGCATTTAAACAATTTGTCTTTGTCTTTAATTTTTTCAAATTCATATCTAAATTAAAACTTTCTACTAAATTCTGCGAAATCGTCGGTATTATATTTCTTAGTATTCAACCGCAAGGTCGATAGCTAAGGCCGATATTAGAAATCAGAATACAAAGAATAGAACCATTCACTGTGAGTCAACAGTACTAATGCATGGCGCTGTATCAGAGCCACAAAATAAAACGAAAATTGATAAGTGACCTCATCGGACGATGTCAAAACAAAAACACTCACGAAGCCATCTGAATAGAATGTTTGGTGTGGACCTTTGTTTAAAAGATATTTCAAGTTTTAAAAAAAATGCATATATATCCTATAATATGTGAACAATTAATAATATATTTTCTTGATGGTAATTAATGTGGATACAAATTCAATATAAACGGGACAATAATAGGTAATTTCTCTTTAATTTGAAATCTAACACGAAGAATTTGCTGCGACCACATCGACAATTAGACGCATTCCAGTGACTCATCCAGCCGAGACCTGAACTGTTATTGGCTCTTTGCATTAATATTACAGCGATTTTACACTCAAGACAAACATATCTCTACCCGCTGATCATATAGTTTCATTTACATTAAAATCCTGTCTCATAATTTATCGATGCAAAATGTTTGCGAAAGCAACTGGAATTGAGAGCCGCGGCTCTGGTGATAGGGCTAATGAGCTGGTACCAGTTAGATTCTAAACGCAAAATTAACTTATCAAACAAAAAACAATATGGTGCTATACAAGAATCAAACACATGGTTTTTAATTGGCGTGTCATTTGCCTCTATTGCCATATTATCAATGTCATTAATATAATAGATTAAATCCATCAGATATCTTATGTTACTCCGGTTTCACTTTTAGCGAGCCTTCGGCGACTGAAAATAATTTTTATATTTCGCACGCGACCACAGGCTCATAAGAATTGTACAGGAAAACGGCGCAGGCGGCGGTCGACGACGAAAAATACGAAAACCAGTTTGAGCCGCCTTTGTTCAGTCTTTCGGCAGGGAGTTCGATGACCAATTGGAATAATGTAGAAGCGAGTGCGAAATTTAGGTGCGAGGGTGCAGCAAGGGAGGGGGTGTCCTGCGGGGGTCATCAACCTGCGTGATTAACGCGTGACTCACCGCCGTCTTTGTCTCCTTGCCCACGGCTTACCTTCACACCCTGGCCGCTCCGCCACGCGCTCACTGCACCACGTGTCGCCACCACCACAGACGAAAACCGCCGACACGGTAAGTGTACTCCAACAAGCGCCTGGAACCATTATCACCAGAGCACCTGATGAAGTACAATGGGCGTGCGGCGGCCACTGGGCAAATTTGATATTCCTTTGCGATGCTGGTCCGAGCGGAGGCACCGCGCGCTACTTCAGGTACCTGACTCGGTGAGAACAGCCCCGGCGCCGGAGTAGCGCGCGGCGCCACCCGCTCCTATTAATAGCGCGGCACGGACTGGAGAAGCGTGCGTCTCCGATGGAGTGCGAGACTCGACTGCACCTCGGAGCCGGCGACGCGTCCCCCGCGCGTCGCCAGACGTCAGCTGACCGCTGCACCGGCCCTGACATTGGCGCGCCCGCCGTCCCCCGCGCTCGCGCTCCACCCCTCGCCGGCCCCGAGGTCGCTGACCCCGCCCGCGGAAGCCTCCTCGCGAATCTGGCGCCCCCTCCCCGGCCCCTCCCGCCGCCGACGGCCCCCACCCGCCACGACGCCTTCCGACGTCGATCCCCTCGCGGTGACATTCACCAACTTTGGACTTTGAATGATTGTAGACTCCTCGTGCACCGTCTGAAATCCTAACTCATCTCTACGTAGAGTCAAGGTGTATTAACATTTTTCTTTTACTTGATAATAATATAGATAAGCATATTGACCAGTCTACGTTCACTTATCTACTACATATTATTTGCATTTCGCGTTAGTAAGATGACGCGTTAGCGACGTAGACTTTAAGAGATTGCAGGAGGCGATGCTGCGTGTCATACAGCGTGCTAACACAGCGTGAATCATCGTCAATTCACAAACAATAGAAGTGTGGTCGTGTACCACTTTCTTAATAAAAATATTCTAAATATATTCCACCTATAGTTTTCAAACAAAATGGCATTAACTCAGAAAAAACTTTTAAATCCTCATCAATGTTATAATTTCGCAAAACAAACAATATTTACACCAAACAGTCCACCGATAAGATGACGCCGTGAACAACTGAATCACTATAGTGATATAGAGCTGATATCTTATCAGTACCAGTGACAATACTAATATTACACCTCCCGCCATTATGTCACTTAAATATATATATAAATACAATTATTAGTTAAAAAATACATTAAAAATAGAATCACAAACAAAACACCTCAGTTTAATCGGTTAAACCAGAGTTAAGCCAGCGTTTATTTGAAAATATCAACCAAATATCAAAACTCATGGTGACATTTGAATATAAAACAAATTTGACAATTGTTATGGAATAATAAACGGATAAAGTGGCTCTTAAACATATAACTTCATTTTTTTAACCTTTTCATTTGTGGGTAATATGTTTTTTTATTATTTCGTAGTTGCGCTGTGTCGCTCTATATTTTTTATTAAAGCATGTAAGCGGCTCTTTATTATAGCATTTTTATTTTTAATCAATTATAGAGCAATTGAATTCTCTATCCGTCTGTGAAGGCTCACAACCTGTAGAGTATTTGTGAGACTTAGACTATGTAGAGCTAACATTGTATTTATTAGCTATTTAATATAAATCAAGAGTCATATAATATATCATCATTTTAGGACAGATAAAATGACAATATCTTTACTTATATATAGAGCATTACCGGCACATTCTTTTAATATACATATGCAATTTTAAACTGCCACATAACATTTAAAAATATCAGAAACCTATATCGAGTTATCAGCTTGTATAAATGTGGTTGTATTTTATTATCAGCCGCGTAGGTAGGTTTTGACGTCAATTGCATATTTGTGGATGAAGACTGAAACTAGTGATGGGATTACATTGGTTTTATTGAATGATTTTAAACGAATATATGATAATGATACATTACTAGCTATACTATGATTATTATATGATAACTAAAAAATAATTATATGCTTTTAAATGGAAAGTAATATTTTGTCGTGATGGTCATTTAATGCAGAGGATGAAGAGATTGTTAAGAGAAGAGTTTTACGTATGAATATGGATAGGCATAGGAGAACAGGGTGAGTGAAGAAGACATGGAAGGAGAAGAAGACATATATGGTGAAGAGAAAGAGAGACTTCTTTTGTATCTCTGATATCAGCATCTCGTCTTTCTGTAAACAAGGTTATATAAAGTGAAATTTAAGGAAATAAATGTAAAATAATGTTACGCTAAACAAATAATAATTCGTTTAAATAAATGTACTTTAAGAATGAAAAGTTTAGAAAATATTAAATATTGTCAAATATCTGCTTCTGAGTATTTTTTACTGAGTAAGAAAATTATCCTTTCAAGCAAAATTTTAAATATGAAAATATCTTCGAATTATTAAGAATTAGATTACCTGAATAAATAATTAAATTAAATTTAAGCAAAGCACAAAAACATACATAAACTAATATTCATTCATTCAAAATGTTACTTTTATGAACAAAAAAGCGGTGATTTAAAGTGTAATCTTCCAGAGTATCAACACGTTATTGAGAGGAAGGTGAGCCCACTCCCACGCAGGCTGGATTATTGAAGAGGACTGATGTAAATGAACTCTTAAATAAACTAGAAATTAGAATGGACAAACCAACAAATATCCCATGAATATAAACAGTTTCATCTCCCGGTAGATCTTACCATTTTCTCTTCTAGTGTTTAATTTTTTGATTCATTTGGTCAACACTGAACACAAGAGTCTGAAATAGAATAGCATTTTTACTTTCTCCAACATCGTTTTGGACTAAAAGACTAAATAAAGAAACAAATTTGTTGTAAATATAACAACAATATAAGTTTCTTTTAGTAATAATATTTTCTTTAAAAGTTACAATATATCCATACAAAATATTTTTTACATATTAAAATTTATATTTAACCATCAATGGTGAATATGCGAAATTCATCTGTATATATGAATTAAAATACATTATAAAATCAACAGCTCATTGAGAATATATATATATATATATTTTTACTTATCCAATCGTATTCAAGTTCTTTATTTAGGTTTTAATATTTATGGCGATGCATAAATATGAAGAGGCAAAATTATCTTGTTTATAAGGCATGATGATAATAGGCAATCTATTTTTCAAATTAATCTACCAGTCGTCATCTTCTTCAACCAGTCTGAGTACACTACAGGACACTGGTATTTGCTTTGTCCTGCTGGGAGTGTCCTTCCTCCATCCAGCAGCACCAGTGACTTTTTTGAACAATCCTTATTAACTGTATTCAATGCCATTCTCATATTTATTCAATGCCTTATTTATGTGGGTAGGTGGACATTTGTGATTGAATGTTGGTAGTAGCCTCGAACAAAGTATCTAAACTCTTGGCCAAATTTGTTGATATTCTTCGTCAATTTAATTTGTATAGTATGTACTTTACAAGTACGTAAAGAAGTAATAATTTATATATATTTAGGTATATGTATTACATTATATTATGAAATCAAATCTTTGTTAAGATAATTAATAAAAAATATTAATGAATGGTTTTAAATTATTCAAACCTCCAACAAGAATGCAAACAAAATGTATGTTTTATTAAATGTCAAATAAAGTATATTCTTTGTTTCAAATTATCTCATTGTTATTCGACGACTAATTTAAACTAATCATAACAAATGAGATCAAAGCGAGGTGAACAATCGTTTAGGTAGAGTTCACTCTAGACCAGACAATGCCTTCGCAAGGGCAACGCAATCACCTCAACGCTTTTTTTGAAAGGTTAAAGGTGCAAGGGCGGTTATTAATCCTAACACCTAAACGACGTTGTAAATAGGTTTAATGTATATATAAATGTTGCCTGATCAATTTATATATTATTGTTTGTTTATACCGGTGATATCTCGATAAATTGAAACGTAATTAAATCTGCCCTATTATTACAATGGTTCTAGTTCAGGTATACTCGTAAGATATACCGACGTGTCATGATCAAATTGGAAATATATATAAATGTGTGTATGTAAAGGAATTTTGAAGACGTATTTTGTATTTATCATAGCAAATGTACATTGGAAGGTTGGAGACAGGACAATATTGAATATTGTAGGGTATTTTGGAAATAATAACAAAAAAATATATAATATATTTATTTGTGATATAACTAAAATCTTTGTAACCATTTTAAACCTCATTTGATAAATAAACAGCTTAAATCTGCCATTTATATATAAAAGTATTAGAGCTTTAATAAGAAAATAAAGCTGTTTTGTTACACCAAATGAATTTCTATAGTTTACGATACTTTGATATGCTTTTGAGTATATTGAATTATAAAAAATCTAATACCTTTCCCAGATTTTTACTTACATTTAGAGACACTGTGGAGAGCTTTCACTACACTCTGAATACACTGCAAATTATTGTTTTTTGCGAATAAGTTTCTTTAAGGAGACTCATGTTTTTCAGTATTTTACCCGAAAATGCGATATCATTGCACTGTTCTATACGAACACACAAAACAAACAAGTCTCAATTGCGACACCTAGTTAGAAATATACCGTATAATGTTTCAACTTCGCTTTTTTACGTTATAATTGTAGATGACGCATTTGTTTTTTAAATCGAGTCCTAGCCATTTGTTATTTATGGGTATTAAATCTTTAATTCCCATAAATAAAATAAAGATGAAATTCAACTTAAAAAGTTAGTGTACCTTGTAATAGTAAGTCCTTGTATGTAATTTCAAACTTAGTCCGTAATTTACTAAATTATTTATTTCATTTAAGTGAAGTGTTTCAGTGCTTGTTTTTTAGAATATTGAATAAAAAATATCATAAAAACAAGTCCTGATTGGAAATTGAGATTTCTGGAATTTAAGAACCTATAAATTAATAAATTTAATCTAGAAATAAATCAAAAACATCGCTCTATTCGAGTCTTATAACGTATAAATACTCTTTAATAGTACATTTTATAATATAATTTGATTGTTTTACATTTTGAAGGTAAATTTAACATCCGGATGACAAGAATCTTTATAATATGACGGACTTACATCCGGATTTTTGAGTATCGTAGCTGTTTCGTTTTCTTGAAATATATACCAATATATGTAGAGATTGAATAAGTCTGCGTTTGTTAATTTAATAATTAGTTAATTAAACGTTTTTCCAGACTCTATATAACGGTTAAATCTTAATCATTTGGTAAAGCTTTATTTGTTTTTAGCTATGAGAGTATATACATAGCTAAATTATATATATATATATATATATATATACATATATTGCATTTTCCGGAACGAAATTCAATTAGTTTTACATTTGATTCCCAAATACAATTCCAAAGAACTTACTTATCTTTTTTAAAATAAACCAAGTACGTAACAAATTAGTGTAATATGACGCAAAATACCTCTTGATTCTTCACGTTTAGTTACATTTTGTAGAAAGTATAGTGTTTTCTGATAAACATGGAATGAACTGCGAGCAATAATCTTATAATGTATTAAAATATTTTATAAATTATTGATATTTTATGTATAGCTAGCTTTGTTTATAATACAATAGAGACTAAGTGGAATCGCAAACAAGAGCGGCCCCAAGATGTAATTCCTTTTAACAACCCGGAGGAACGTATTTCAAAATTGAACTCGACAAGACAATACATTGTTACTTGTCATATATTTTATTGGATATCTTGTTTGAGCAACTAACAGATAAGTTCACCTCACAAGTAAGTAATAATAGTGTCTTTTAATAATTCCACGTATAGTTTGATGTTAAATTAATTGAATTGCCAAAAGACATACATTTCGTCTTTACGTAAATAGATTGCAAACACTCGAGACATCAGATAAAAAAATAAATTAAATGTCCTCTACATTTAAATTTTTAAGTAGTAGTACTATAAAGAAATAGAATAAAACTCTTATAAGTATATATCGAAATATTTTAGCATATATCGAGATATTTTAGCATAAGAAAAAATCTTTTTCTGATACCCAAATTTAGTCTTCGTCAATTTTACGTGATACAAACCATTTAAGCCTACTTTACAGACCCGATACTTTGCAAAAGAGATCAGCTTAAAACAAACAATTTATATTTTTAATATCTAAGTCGAAATGTCAATCTACATTTTGCAGTAATTTCTGCCTGATTGTCCAAACATAGGTACCGACAATATTTCTTGCCTTTATTACAATTAGGATTTTTTACGTTATATTTACTTTTTGTACATTAATATATACATGTAGAAATATTAAACTATTTAACTTATATTTTAAGGTTATTTATAAGTTCTACAAATAGCATCTACCTATTACATATCAAAAAAGCATTCAGTCTCATTGCGTAATATACATTTCTAAGATTCAACTACATCGTCGCTGGACCAACGATCATACAGATAAATCTCTATTCGCGGTTCCTAGAACACCGCTGTCCTCATTTCTCTTAAATTTATCGTCTTTATATTAATATCCAATTGACTTTAAAGACTTCATCTATTAAAATTAGATAGTTATCAATAGTTTATGAGATATATAGGTATGGTTAAACCTTTACTGGTAATAACGACTGCTCATTGGTCAATTTCATAACCTAGTAAGTACTCCGAAATCCAAATAAACATCAATACTTTAAGCATGTCGCTGACAAACCTTCGATTCTCTTATAGATACCGTCATATATTTAAAATTGAATATAAGTCAATGACAGTTTTATACCTTTTATTGATTTTTCTTCATTTCTTATATAACGTGTCCGAATTTTAATGATTTCTTTTGAAGATGCTCGTGTAGACTAATTATTTTTTAACACACCGTCAAAAAATAACGTCAAACGAGTTTGAGTAAAAATCTGCATGTGGCACTTAATTTATTTTAACACCGCTGTTAAAGAATGCGTAAAATATAAAAGAAACTCCAATAACATTTTGATATATATTTCATAGTAGTCTTTTATTCCGTTTCCATTTGACATATGTAGTATTCTTAAATTAAGTCAGCTGCCATATATTCTCATTAGACACGCGATAGATCCGCATAGTTAATTGAGCGTAGATATATTTTATCTAAATACTAATATTATTCAAGTTCTTATAGTTTTTGCTCTTAAATAAACCGCTAGAGTACGGTTGAGTAGATACATTCGAAATTATGTACTGTGAAGTACCGGACCGGAGATTATGACATCACTAAATACAATATTGACTGATTTGTTTTAATTTTATATAAATATAATTGCGATGTTTTTACTTTTATCAACATTTTTTATTGAATTTATATTTTTTGATCTCCTATGTATTAAATGGATAGAAATACAATCCATAAACTAATTTCGTCTTCCCGAGAACGAACTACAGTGAAGCCATTGAATGTTTGCGTTGTTAAAATATACTTACATACTTATTGGTAATACATTGAAATTATTTTTCTTAATCAAAGATAACGCTGCAATAGTTTTTCTCCACTCATACTAATGTCAGGTACTACTGTACTTGCACGCTGTATTTTAGTACTTACATGATTAAATTTATTTCCATCAATTTTGTTACTCGACGCAGAGTGAAAATGTCTGCGGGGCACTACGGAAATTACTCGTTAGGAAAATGAGGTTTCAAATATTATTAAAAGGTACCTACAGTGTATTATCTGTATCGATAAAGGCAAATCTCTACAATCATTCATATAATTCTAAATAATTGCTTTCGTCAATATAAATGTAACTTTCGTCTAACGATAAATTTCAGTTGGTTTCAGGTACTTTATCACCAAGTTGGTTTTAAGTACTTTGAAGTGTGATAGGAGGGTCTGGCAATTATAAATTTATATGCGACTTCCGTTTAACCGTACACCCAAGCCGTTGTTGACTTTAAAACGTTAAAATCCTAATCACAATTTATTCAATTCACGATGTAAGAATTCTTATTGTATCGGACCATATGTCAACTGTAAATCGTTATTTATTTTATAATTATAATATAAATAAAACACTTACCTTTTATTAAAAAACATTATAGATTTATTGAATGGTCGATAATAACTGACAATCAAGTTATGTTTTTTTTTACGAAAAGAAAAAAGGCAAAGGCAAATTTTTAAATCCAATTAATTATAATATTATAACATGCATAGACAATTATATAGTTCAAAGATATCTCAAAGATAGATCAAAATAGTTATTTGTAGATATTTATAACGTTACCGATGCGAAGTTTTTCATGAAACCCTTTCTCACATTTAATAGTAACCTACTATCACTACCCATGTGGTTTCTTGATGGTAACGTTCAAGCGGAAATATACTTTTATTTATTTATTTAACATTTATATACAACAAACATATTAGAAATAAATTCAACAGAATGTGCAAAGGCCTACCTATCTCCATCTATAATGAATGTTTATTTGTCCTGTAGACGCTCATAAATACGACTGAAGAAACTTTGGTGGGCCATTATTCAGACGCCCGTCAAGGTTTTTGAATTAGTATAAGTATCTAACAGCAGATGGAGCAAAAGTACTAACACCCCTAGTACATGTTTTGATAGTACGAAATGTTAAAAGTTTTCGAGCTGTCACAAAAAGGAATTTTTGGTTGTGATTGTTAATAAACCCAGCGCATTAAAAACTCGTGTCGTAACTTTTCGAAAACGATCATAGTACGAAACGTCGTATTATTATAACTCATATTAAGGAATTGAAATACCAGAAAGTTTAGAACACTGTGTTTTATTTTCGCTCGAGTGCGCAGAATGAGGCAAAATAGAAATTCAAATTTTTTCATCATTCGAAATTCAAAACATTTCATTGCCATAATTCAATGGACAATATTCATTCTTCCAAATGTATTTTAATATCCTAATTCAATTAAATAAGTATATTACCTATTTAAATAAGTTTCTTTATTTATTTTACTGGTAAAGTTTTGTTATTTTTAAACATTGTTACATTGAAATGAACTGACGGTGTACCTGATGGTGAGCCATCAATAACACATCTGCTCTAGTCGAAGACGAGTTTCCATACTAGAAGAACAGGATGGTTGATATAAACTAGGATAGGAAAGGGAAGGGATAAATAATATACACATGTGACAATAAATTAAACTGACTCTTTGGTCTTTTAATTTTAATTTGTTCATAATTATTTTACACCAAAAGTACTGATGAATATAAAATTGAAAATAAAATATATTTTGTAAAATGGGAACCACGCATTAAGTACTTATTTACTTCACAATAAACATTACAGATAATAAAAAAAAATATTGATACAAATATATCAATTGGATATAATATTAGTACCCTATTTATCCACGGTTGGAATAAAATAATATTAGGCTGATGTCATAACTTCAGTAAAGAATAATATCCAATGTGTAACCGCATTGTGATAATTCTTCAATAATTGAACAAAGCACTGAAAACAGCTGTTAATTACTTCATAACTAAATATATATATATTTGAATATTACATTTAATTTTCTACATGCATATAACCTATGCTTTGCTTTCTTGATTATTTTATTAATTTAAAAATTATACGTCTGGGCGCGTCTTTGAACGATTTTTTTTCTTAATTGCAACATTTAACTTAACTTTTTCATATTATTTTATTGTTGAAAAATATTTTATATTGTAAAGATATGTAAATTATTAAATTATTTATACATTCATATTTGAAATATACAAAAGAATTCACATTTTTAAAGAAATAAAAAAGTATAACTTACTACTACTTTTAAAAGTAACAATTTGATTTATCTAATTTTTCTATAATATAACTTATCTATACCTACATATTATAATTTTGAACTCACCTTTGTTTTTAAAGATGAAATATATTAATTAAAAAAAAACGGATATTAAAATTAATCTATATTCAGCTATTGTTTTACATCCAACTGGACAAACTCATTAAAGTTTGAGGAGTTAGAAAAATCTAGTACATCTCTTTCTTACATAATAATATGGAAAATTAAGATTTAAACCAAAAATACCAACAGATTAAACTATTTGAATGTCATAGTTAGGAAATAACTCATAAAATTCATTTATTATTATTATTATTATTATATATACATGAATTCATCTATTAACCTAACCCATTCCCTCAACAGTTATAAAATACCCTCTTACATTAAAAAAAATACTATATGTACATAGACTAGGAAAATAATAGCAGTATGTAACACATATGGAATTGTACGCCTTTATTTACAATTAAATAAATTATTTATTATGTAAGTCTTAAGTATATTTCTAAAAAATACATTCAAAATTGTCATCTACCGCACAAGTTAAAAGATTTTTTTTTTGGCTTCTCCACAAAGTTTGTCAAAAGTCATTTTTAACTAGTAATTTTACTAAACATCTAAATAGTATATTTATATTTAGTATGTAAAATATTGCGCCGTTCATGTTCAGTCCTTCAATGCGTAATCTCTCAGCATCAAGTTGCGCACGCGCACCCCTACTGCGACCCAATTCATTTAAATATTTATATAGCATTAATAGTCGACCAAATTATAAAGGGCAACAATAGAAAAAATACGCTAAAATGATAAAATAATATTACTATCCCTTGTCTAAGAATAATTCAAATCAACGGCGCCATCACAACTGTCCTGTAGATGAAGACCACGGAGGAGATACACCAGCTTACTTTGCTCGACCGTAAGATTCTTCCAGGACGCCATGGCATCTCTCAAAACCCCATAAACAGTTGAAGCTACACTTCATAAAACCACAAAAAACATTTACAGTTGTCGTTACAGCCAACCCAACCATATAACCCGCAACCATTTTATTTCTCTTGTTAATACACAAATAGTATTAGCGTATTTGTTTATTTACAAAGTAAAAAGTCTAGATACTCGTCTTACATACAACCATACACATTATTTCTTCACAAGTCATTGCTTTCTGTATGAGTACCGACCAACCAACTAAGACATTTTCCCCTCACTAATAAATCCCCCCCACGATTCTTTAGCAGGAGGTATTGTCAGAGGTCACGGCGGCTCACTCGGTACGTTTTCTAAAGAGATAGGTTCTCATAACTTCGGTGAGCAGGTTACAGCGGCACACTCGCTATCCTACCAAAAGAGTCAAGACAGTCCCTCTCACGACACACCCCCCCCATGGTTGTCGTCACTTTCCAAAGAACCAAACACTCTCGTCCCCACTTTCTTCACCCCTCTCGGTTCTCGTTACGCAGGTCGGTAGATCACAGACACCGTCCGGAGATCCAGCAGCTGCTCTCCCCTGCGTTTTACAGCAGTGAGCGCGCGGCAGAGGAGGCGGGGCGGCGAGGGCGGGCGCGGGGGCGAGCGCGGGGGCGCGCGGCCCGAGGCCGGGGGGCGCGGCGTCAGCGCCCCGCGGCCCACCAGCGCAGCCCGCCCGGCTCCACGCTGCGGGCGCGGGCGGCGCGCCGCATGGCCTCCTCCAGCACCTCCTAGGGGGAACGAGGATACAGTGGACGAGGCACAGATAGCATATGCGGCACTTGGATGGGAATCTCACCTGCTTCTTCAGCACGATATGCTTTCCTTTCCAGTACTTCATCAGCCCCCTCTCCTGTAGCGTGGAAACGATGTCCGACGACGCGATGGCCAGGTCTTTGCTGAGGTCCCGTATGCACAGCGTGGACCCCGGCGCGGAGCACAGCCTCTTCAGGAGGGCCTCCTTCCAGTACGATCTGTACGATATGAGACCCAGGTCGGACAGCGGCGTCTCCGGCGATCCCACTTTGCCCTCGACTTTAGTGAGCAGGTAGCCTGGTTGACAGACGGAAACGTTGGCGTAGGTCGCGAGTGCGGCGTGAGTGCACGCGAGGACGGACGGCTTCATTTATATTGTTGTTGTTTAATAAATCATAGTTTTACGGCTCATAAATTAACATTACGATAAGCTTTTAATGAAATGTAGAAACGATAACATTTTAATTTATTGTTTACACGAGAAAATATTTTTTTTTATAATTATGGTGTACCGTAGTCTTAAGTGGCGGGTTTCTGTAATTATTTTGTTTGTTATACAGGTAATGAGGCATTTTGAAACGAAAAGATTGAATTTAATTTGAAATACTAATATTCCTTTAACATCTGACTTATATAACTCCATTATATATGATAAAATATATCTATTTAAAAATTTCGAAAACAAAAATATCCATCAGTTATATTTAACTAGATCATATCAGTAACATAAAACGAATCCCGCACATTAAAACCCAACCAATAATAATACCCAATTAGACTTAACTAAACGAAACAAATAACTTTCGCATCAAAATTCCGCGCATCTCTAGGGTGAGTCTAGACGGAGGTAGACCGATCTATACTGCAGTATCGACCGAGGGCGACGGACCGAGGAACGTCTACCTACGATGACCCACCAGGTAGTGCTCCGGTAGTCGATTCATCATCGACTACCGGAGCACATGTTACAATACACTTGTCGATATTGACACTTGAAAATATGATGATTAGATGAAGTTTCGGAGTTTTATTTGACGACGATGAATGATATTTGTATGTTTGATTGCATTGATTGATTTACTTACTGAAATCTATGAGCAGTCTTCCGTAGCCCTGTCTCTGGTATGGAGGCAACGTAAGTATACAAGACACGTTGTAGTTTAAGAAAGAGTTTTTTTCCTGTAAACAATTATATATATTACATTTTAATAATACGTACATATTTTAAGTCTACACATTATTTAATTAACTATAGGTCATTTGAAAAATATTAGAATGTGACAAGAAAATGAATCTTTTATTAACTTTTTAATATACCAAGTCTTAATAGACATTTTTAAAAATCGTTAAATTTAAACGCAATTTAACGATACCCTTAAAACATATAAACATCTTCGATACAAATTTCGGGCGATACCAATCATACAGTCTAGGGTCTAAGAGACCCTTAAAGAACTTTCCAATACCGCATTCTTGCCCCGGGTCGTGAGGGGTTTAATGAAGGCTGGAAGAGACTGGATTTATTGCGTTACGTCTAGACATCAGTGTTTACATCCACAAATTGTCACAGGGGCGCGTGGGGGTTATATTATGTTCGAATGTCTCTTTAAGGGGACTTCAAAGGATATAAATAAGTCGTTATTACATGTCTGCGATTCTGCGGGGATTTGTGTGTGTTTGTGTGTGTGTGTGTGTGTTTATAATTTGTTCAATCCTGGACAGGTTGGTTAATTTGAGTCTTTGTCTAATTATTGCTTCGTTGAATTCAATTATATTAATAGCTTAGTTTATTCAATATTTAAATTTTAAATTTTGTTTATTAATGTGCTTTATAATAATTAATATTTGGGAATATTTATATTTTATCTTATCCATTTTATTTAAAGTAAATTTTAATAAAACTTGATCAACAAGAATCACTAACTTTTTATTTAACAAAGATACGAAAAAGAAATTCAGACCATTCAGACGACGGTTGTCTGCACAATGGAAAGTTTCAACAAGATTTATCGACATCAAGTTATATTCTGAAACTGCTTAATGATGGTTTTAAAATATAACTTAGTATTCTCCAGACAAACTTGTGTGGGGTCAGAGGTTGTCAAAGATCCGGGAAGCCCGCAGTTCGTCGACCGTCTGCCCGCCTGTCTATGAGCGGTGAAACTTGTCTGTATATAAGAGAAGTTTCCCTTTGTGATTTATCGATGGTGTTCTATTTTTTGGCTATTGTCTGGTACATTTTTATTTCTTAGCCGTGATTATCTTTCTGTACCAAGAAGGTCTGTCGGTTCTTTGTTATCTGTACACTGAAACACCTTGTAGATGTGACATTTGTTTTAATGTCGCAAGTGTAGATGTTAAAGATTTTTATATCACAAATACTGTGACGTCATTAAACTTTTATTGGTTTAGTGACGTCAGAGTGTTTCTTTTAAACCTCATTATCGAAGTTTAATATTATAAATATTACTTAAGTATATTACGACTAATAGTAGTAAAGAATATAAGGAAGTTGTTTTTTTTTTCAGTTTTCAGACGAACATTTATGATTTCATTTATTTAATTAAGTTAAATGTAGATATTTTTGGATAAATACATATATCTTTTGAATGTAATCTCAATCTATGTCTATAGAAAAAGAAAATTAAAGAAGTTTAAGCTTGAAATAGAATCATTTAGCAGATAATTTAGTCTTTAAGAGAACAGTTGCTAATTTAAATATTACTTATTGTAATATTTAAATTAGCAACTGCTGTAGTGTACATTTTTAATGTGACGCTGAAATAGTTTCTGAATAACAATAAATTACGAAGAGAAGCTAACAGCCTCCATATTCTCCTCCTCCTCCTCCATATTCTCCTCCTCCTCCTTTATTAAATCATATTAACACTTTAACGTTTGTCCGTGTGTGCTATAGTAATAATTCCTTTGTAAAATATTATCGTATAACTATTATAATTTTCATAAAGTAACATATAAAGCAAATTTAAGCCCCAATCTATTTCCGGTGGCAGCCCTGCGTCCCGGTCGTTGACCCGGCTGTCTCGACGTCTGTATATACGGATTCCATTCCAGACTTATAATACTTATACATACTATATCTTGCTATTGATTTTAAACGGTCTGGCTGTTAGATGTGAATATTAATTGAGCATTATTTTGGGGAATTTACACGGAACGGATTATAAATAGCTTTTAACTGTCATATTATTTATATTTTATATTTATTGTTACATGTATTGTAATTATAACAGTTCTTATATTTGTTACGAAACGTTTCAATTTAATGAATTACAAAAATTAAGTTTAAAAAGTATGCATAATGTTTTAATTTTCGTAACTGTTTCAAAATACAATTAATAAGGCATAATTGTAAGGAATACTACGCCGTAGCGCGTCTACGAGCTGTCACATTTACGTGCTACGGCACTACGTCGTAGCACGTTTCGCGTAAATGAGCGTAAAACGCCTACACCGGGTTTTAAGCCTTATTAATGTATAATTAAAATATATAATCTTTCGACGGTTAAAAGTCTTTGTGCAATTTACTGTTACGAAGGTAGTTTCAAATTTGAGTCTTATGGTTGTAACGGTAAGGCGTAAAATTACATACACAGGGTTTATTGAGGTAGTTTTTTAATGAATCTGAATTACTTGTATAGCTGCAATTCAAAGACATTGGCTATACTTATGTAAGATGTTAACCCAGAACTGTATAGAACGAAAATAAAATAAATATATAAAAAAACAATCTCCTAAGTGCCAGGGACTAATAAATAATATCCAATACACAGCATCACAAGCAGACCAGATTTTAATCAGTTCCAGCCGGCGTGTAATTGAAAATGCTCCAGGTTATCCTACGATCTCTGACTATTCATTGTAAATAACCTTTTAGTAAAAATATAACAATATATATATATATATATATATATATAATTTAATTAAAATATATATTCGATTGAATTAACCAGCCAAATTTATATACTTTTATAGATATAGTAGAAAAATGACCTACTTCCAAGAGATCTACTTATTTAGATTTTAGGAAAAATATTTTTTAAATGTAGAGCTGACTCTAGATTTATAAAAATATTCCTATCAAGCCTGAAAATATATAGGTGGTAAATTAACTTACTGGTGACGTAATATATTAATTGAAATTAACAGTTTACAATACAAATATGTATGAACAAACCAACCCTTTACATGTATATATACGGAATGGTTCCGTCGCCTATCGATTGTTTATTTTCGGGCGCGTAGGTCAGTTATATGTCTGTCTGTGTCGCGTCTGGCGCCTCCCCAGAGGAGGGAGAGGGGAGGACTTGTCTACTGAATACGATCATACACACACATTAATATATCTTAACTGATATTTACAACTACCGCCATTTTAATATTAGTATCGTTTTTGAATTAAAAATATATAATATTTAAATATAAAATGGTTTTATCATAAATCATCACGTTTTCAATTCCAAACAAATTCTCGTAACACTGATTTGATATAACGCAGTCTAGGCACAATAAAACATCAAAATCTAGACAGCCCCCCATCCCCTACCCCGGGCGAGGGCGTGTCGGTCGTTGAACTCACAGCTGACGAGACTCAATGGTGTAGTACACTATACACGTACTCCCGGAGTTACTCGCAATCAACTATTCACGGTAAGATCAACACGCGCTCAATGAACATTTTAATTCATTTGATTATAAAAAATGTACTAGGACTATTTATAATAATATGACTGAGTCAAATAAACTTTACTAGTACATCAGTTTTAATTAAGATTTAGCGAGATTATATCATATATCATAAAATTTTTTCAGCAAAATCAAAATTTAGCTTTACCTGTATGAAAGTACTTATTAATTAACAAATGTAACATATTACGCTCAACCCTTTTTGATATACAATACTCTTCAGAATCAGAATATAAGATTTCTTAAGACATTTAATAATGTTTTTTTTATCTGATAAATAAAAAAATCCCGTATTTTTTTCGCCTCACTTTATATGTTTCCGGTATCCAATCTTGTTCATACTTTTTATCTTATTAATACTTATTAAATAATAAAATAGTTATTAAATAATATTATAATAATATAATATTTTTCGTGTATTTTAATTTAAATATATTTTACATCACACACACACACACACACACACACACACACACACACTCACACATCACCCATACACACCCACAAAATAATTTAGTTTTAATATATTAATTACTTTTGGTTCCTTACTTCTTAGTTTATAATCCAATAAATGTTTATTTTGTGCAAAAATACTTTTTAAGTAATTTTATATGGAAGAGCGAAATACTCTAACACAAGTACAAATACATTTTATACTTAATAGATCTCCAAAACTGTGTACAATACACTTTAAGTTATCGATTTTGAGTAAATATTTAAATTAAATAAAATTACTAATGAGATAAATAATACATATTATATATATTTATTACATTAGATTATTTTAGAAAATAATTTTCAGATTTGTTGTTGAAAATGTTAAAATAATAGTTATTAGCTTTTTATCTCAAAAATCAACGTTTTTAAAAGTTGTAATAAATATATTGCTTTCCAGAAGTAAATCTTAAAACAAAAAAATGATTACATAAAGCTAATTAAATTATATAAAAAACATATATATCAAAAACTAGATAGAAAATAAAGGGTAACATAAATTATTAATTTAATTGCAGAATGGATGCTTACACATCATGAATTATACAAATACTAAATTAATAAAGTTTGTCTGAGAGGTCACTACAAAAAATATTGCAGAATTGAAGATATTACCACCACAAATAACATTGCAGAATAGAAGATGTTACCACCACAAATAACATTGCAGAATTGAAGATGTTACCACCACAAATAACATTGCAGAATTGAAAATGTTACCAACACAAATAACATTGCAGACTTGAAGATGTTACCACCACAAATAACATTGCAGAATTGAAGATGTTACCACCACAAATAACATTGCAGAATTGAAAATGTTACCAACACAAATAACATTGCAGACTTGAAGATGTTACCACCACAAATAACATTGCAGAATTGAAGATGTTACCACCACAAATAACATTGCAGAATTGAAGAGGTTACCACCACAAATAACATTGCAGAATTGAAGATGTTACCACCACAAATAACATTGCAGAATTGAAGAGGTTACCACCACAAATAACATTGCAGAATTGAAGAGGTTACCACCACAAATAACATTACAGAATTGAAGAGGTTACCACCACAAATAACATTGCAGAATTGAAGAGGTTACCAACACAAATAACATTGCACAATTGAAGAGATTACCACCACAAATAATATTGCAGAATTGAAGAGGTTACCACCACAAATAACATTGCAGAATTGAAGAGGTTACCACCACAAATAACATTGCAGAATTGAAGAGGTTACCACCACAAATAACATTGCAGAATTGAAGAGGTTACCACCAGAAATAACATTCCAGAATTGAAGAGATTACCACCACAAATAACATTACACATATTCGACTATGCTACTTTTCACAATAACGTGCCCTTGCGCGTCAATCCTCAATATCTTCTTAATTCAAAAACCGACTAACATAAACGACCTGGCAAAGTGTATAAATCAAGTAGCAAATGAACGACACTTTTAATGCAAATAGTAATAGTAGTTAATTGAAAAAAAAATAGTCTTTAATAATTAAATTTAATAAAATAATAATAAGGCATAGACAAGTCGAAAACATACCTCAATTCGAAGTTAAAGTGTCAATCAAAAGTATAATTGTTTTACTTTCAAAACATTTATTACAATTTCTTAAACAAATATAGAATGAAAAATAAAACGATACGAGCAGGGATTCGAACCCACGACCTCAGAGACACCGTCCCGCCGCTCCAGTTTTCAAGTTGGAATCTCTGCCCGTATCGGTTTTATCTTTTGCATCATATATTTATTTAAGAAATGTAATAAACTTGACATGGCTATACATGTTTATATTTTCAAACATTATTTATCACAATATTTCACTTCCTACATATAAACCTACCTTACTAAAATATCCAACAATATGGCAGCCCTCGTTGTCGGCGCACGTCATCACATAGAAGAGGAAGGGTTCCACGTCGTAGTACAGCGTCTTGTGGTCCAGGAAGAACTTGGCTAACAGGCACAGCTGCTGGCAGTACTGCTTGTGCTTCCGCCCGTCCACCTGCCACACGCTGAGGTTCTCGTTTCTATACACCTGTGGTGACAGTTACCGTCAGGAGATGTCCGGTGGTTCAAAGTCTACTGGAGTATAAGACTCCAGCGTTGGTGTTCATGATTAGTAACCAATTATAAATGATGAGGACGATGAATTATATAATATGAATAAAAACATTGATATATTTTTATTATATAAAATAATATTTTTAACCTGAGTTCAGTTATTTACTTCAAAATATATGACTTCGTCCACACATTTTTCAGTCGGTACAGGGAGCTAAAGAACAGATCACCTCTAGTCCATACGGAAAATTTGGATAGTTACAGATGTTGTGCTACTCTCGAGAAGCTGAGAGGAATGGAGGAGAGTAAAGAAAGAGAACGAGGGAGATTCAATTACCGACTCCGTCATTAACTCATTGAAATACGGTAATGTTTACTTTACTCCAAGTAATATATGTTTTTATAGTTGGTAGCCTCCTCCCCCTCGTCTGTCCCGCTGGTGAGTTACCTCGTCCCCGGGCGGGTGGCTCCACACGCACTTGTCGCGGTGGCGCTTGGCCCCGGCGGCGCACTTGCTGTGAGCGAGGCAGAACTCGCACACGAACAGACGAGGCACGCGCGCCGCCTCGCCAGGGTACGGCGACTGGTACCACACCTCCATCATGAACTTGCCCATCACCACGTACCTGCACGGACCACTCCTTAGAACAACTTCTTTATCATACACACAGCTCACCCTTACTCCACGCCTGGAGGTCGAGCCCCACGACTACGCGCCGACTACGACACGATAGCTCAGTGTGAGCGAAGTTTACTACGTAAATTATAAGATGTAAGTTAAAATTAAAATATATCTATATCTATATATATATATATAAAAGTCTTCCGTTACCGAATGACTGACAGACGACACACAGCAGAAACTACTGAACGCAAAAAGCTGAAATTTCTCATGTATGTTTGGAGAGTGTAGCGGAGCACTAAGAGAGGATTTTTGGAAATTCCATCCCGAAGGGGGTGAAGGGGGTGAAAAACAGTTATATGAAAGTAAATTTTGATTTTAGTTGTTTGCTACAAACTAATAAACCTTTATAATATAAGGAGTTAAAATTAAATAGAGGTTTTTAAAGTTATAGACGTGAATATCCCTATTGGTACTCCACATAGACGAGAGGGGAAACTTAATTAGGACATGTAAATCTGTCTGTCTCTCTTATAAAGGGTTTCATTTTCGGTTTCGTTAACGCTGACGGTTAGACCTCGTCTGTACGCCTCTGATCCCACGCGGGCAGAGCCGCGAGCAGAAAGCTAGTAATATAATAAACAATGACCGACCTCGTCCCCTTATCGGTGGATATGTCGCCGAGTTCCTCTTCGATCTTAACGGCGGCCAGGGCCTGGGCGTCCCTGAACATTCGAAGGTCGTAGTCCGGAGCGAAACCCTCCAGTACCGGCTCCCGTTCCTCCCCTAGTTCCTCGTTACTCGGCATCGAGCGCAGTTCTTGACTGCCCTTCCATTTCGAACGCATGTCCTGGAAATACGGACTGGTTAGTTCAGAATTATTAATAAATATTGAATCAAAAATCCTCAACACAGCTCAGACTCGAACCAGCGACCTATAAAAACCAATTGAGCTACTGAATCATTATCCGCCTCGATTAATCTAGCATTCTATATTTAATCTTCGTTATCGAAAGAGGCGACATCTATTAGCTTTTTTCAAAAATACTAACTAATTGCACTAAATTACAACTGTAAGCAATATGTAATTAAAAAAAAACATTATTTACAACGACAGATGTCCTATCAACCAGCTCTCGTGCTAAATAGCGCTTCAATTACGGCTTCAGTTTGTTTATTAAAATGAAAATACACATTTATTTAGAGTTTTATATGTGTAAAGGGATTGAAGTTTGTTTTTTGTATTGTTTTATTCAATTAAGTAGAAGTATTTTTTCGGATAATTTTACTTTAATAACAGCCATATTAATATACGCTTTTTTTTCTAGTTAATGCGAATATTTATGAAGTAGTAGTACAGCTTTCAATCGTGCACATTCGAATTTGGGACATCTTTATCTGGGAAATACCAATGTTTATCAAAAAATCGACGGCGTCGATCGAAGTCAGAGCCGGAAACCTAATCCATCTCCCTTACTCCGTGTCCCGGTCACAGACGTCGGCAGCAGTCCGCTCGTACCTTGACCTTGAGCTGGTAGGCCCTCTGCTCGATGGTGGGCATGGCGCGCGGGCGCTGGTGCAGCGCGGCGAGGGCGCGGCGGCGCGTGACGGCGGCGGCGGCGCGCTCCTCGGCCGCGGCCACGCACCACGCCGCCGTCACGTTGTGGTACACGGGGCACGCGTCCCACGTGAAGTGGCGCGCCGCCTTGCCGCCTGCACACAAGGACCACGCACGTCTTACACCGCACACGTATATTCCAATAACAATCCTACGACGGAGTCCGTCCGTACCGAGGTGTCCGCTGGAGTCGCAGTCCCTGACGGGGCAGCGGCGCTCGCCGGGCGCGAGGGGGGGCGCGGGCGCGGCCGGGGAGCGAGCGATGGCCGCGCGGGCCTTCGCCAGCCGCTTGTCGTCTTTACTGTGGGCGATATTATAATTTTTAATTATCTTTTAAAAAGAGCGGAAAAAATTTAAAACTATGGCAATCCGTGTATTTTTATTAGAAAAAGAGACGTCACATTACGACATTTTAAATTTGACTTCGCCTGAAAGGTGAAATACTCCCCAATCAATAAGACTCAGGGAAATCTGTTACCTTCGTGTCCGTACCTTCACAAAGCACTTACAAATCGTACTAAAACAAATAGTGACGAAGTGATAACCTCCTTCGTTCGAGGAAGTCAGTTACGTAACTAGTGCTGCCACCTAGTATCAAAATAAATTATTTTGTTGCTAAATTATTATTTTGATATTTTATGAATGTATATTGTCTGTTCAGCGAAGAACATGAATAATATACACAAATCAAATTTTAGACAATTTTATTTTTAATTGTTTTTTTTGACAATGATTGAAATTTGGATGAATAGAATTTTGATCTTTGGGAACCCAACTCACCTCTGTTCATTAGTCTTGTCATCAGCCTCGGAGTCGGTGTCCGTGTTGGTGGGTTTGGAGGCGGCCATGCGGGACACGCGCGCCGACAGCGACCGCGTCAGCTTGCGAGGCATTGCACCCACGGAGTCACACGAGTCACCACTTTTTGGGGTAGTCTGCTGCTGTAATTACATCAAATTATATATATATATATTGGTTCTAATTATTCTTTATTTTTTATTAGCTTAACTTATAATAGAATTTCAAGTCCTAGATGATTAAATTATGTTGTTGCTACTTTTAGACCGAGGAGGAGTCTTTCTTCAATGCAGAGAAAACTGTTCCAAGATTTGTACGTTTTATTTAAGATAGTATATACGTCTGTGAGTTTTAAAGATGCAAATATTAAAATGTAAAGTGGTTGGGTGTGATGCTTGTAGCCATAAGTTACACAAACAAAATATTAAATATCATTTAATGTAGACTTCATCAAAATTATTTTCTTATATACTAAAATAACAAATAAACTAACCTTGCTACTAGCATTTGATGGTGGTTTAGATTTCCCTGAGTTAGTATCATTTTTCTTTTCTGTAGGGTCACTGTCACTCTCCGATGACACGGACTCGATGGACGACTGACTGGACGAACATGAAGACGCGCTCTTGTTATCCACTGCCTTCTTTGGAGGTGGACCATTTGACCTACTTGCCCTACGCTTTGAACTGTCTTTGGAATTCGAATTTGAATCATCATTTTGGACTGGTGTTGGAGGTGATGGTGTATCCTTTTCGTCACTAGATTTCCGGTTTGTTTTTTTGTTGATTGGTGATCCCTTAGGGCTGTGTTTGGATGTTTTACTCTCTTTGCTTTCAGACTCTGATTCAGAACTGTTATCAGGAGAAAAAATACTTTTCTTTTTCAATGAATTAGCATCAATTTTATTAGCTTTTGGGATTATTTTAGAAATCGCTCTACATTTTGCCCCCGTTGTAATTCTTGAAACTGTTGGTTTATTTTTGACAAGGACTGATGCAGCATTTTTTGTTTTAATTGAACGTCTTCTAGGCGGCATTGGTTTTGGGGTTTCTGGTTTGGGTACTTCATCATCACTAGATGAGGATACTTTAGGTTTAGCTGCACGTTGTGGTTTTGGCTCTTCCTTCTTCTTGGGCTCCTCTACAGGAGGTACAGGTGGAACTGGAGATTTAGCGGGAGGTACAGTAGCTGGGACATCAGAGGTGGATGATTCAGAATCAGAACTACTAGACCCTGAACCGGAACTAGTTGATGAGGTTCCACTACTGCTTGAGTCAGAAGTGGATCCTGAGCTGCTATCAGTGCTACTGTTACTCACCTGAAAGTAAAAGATTTTCTTTCTTATTTTCTTTTAAGAATTTGTTTACATCCAACAAGGTTTAGTTTAAATCATTATTAAGACCATTAAAAAATCTACAAATATTGTTTTTAATTTTATGATACTTATATTTTATTTATTATTATTATTGCAGTCTTTTAGTAATCATGTAGATAATAATATTGTATTTTTCAATTCACTGATTTATCCCGATTCCTATATAAAAAGTAATCAATGCAGTATATTTTATTTAAACATCTTGCCTGCCCTTGTCCCAAATATATAGCAAATTCTTTCAGTCTTAATGGGGACTTTCTTCTTTTCAATATATTTTTTTAAACACATGATTCATCTATCCACCCACTTCCTTAATACTATTTAAACAGTTAATTGATTATTTTATTTGTAAATAAATAAAGCTTATGGGTTTATTTGTTTATCTTCCTTTTTTGTTTTCGAAAAATATGTCAAATTTTTGGTCAACTATGTACCTAATTAGCATAACAAAAAAATTTGATAGGAACAATGTCAGGATAAAATAGTTTACGTTAATCAAATAATGGTATAGTTTCTTACAAGCTTAGAAAAGATTATTAACACAAAATAAGGTTTTTAGTTTTTATATGGTAAATGGAATAAATACTAACGTCCAAATTAGTCATGATGAATTATTTAGCAGACACACAATTTACATTAACACAAACTTATGTCCACTTTTACTAATGAAAATAATATTACAATACATTTATATTGAATACAAACACTAGGAACGAGAAAACATCGCCTTTCACTCACAAATCATATTACTAACTTTATCAAACATTTTTGATTTTAACAATATTGACATATGGCACTTGCTAAATGACAGCTCACGGCTGGTGCTGTAGGCATAGAATGCTTAAGACGAACAGCTAGCGTGGCCTTAGGTGAAACACAATTCTTGTGGAAGTTGTCATTTTTTATATTATTAATAACTTCCAATTTAAAACAAAAATAAACATTCAAAAGAAGTATTGTAATCGGAAGGTACATGGTGTATAAGTTTCTAACCCCAAAAATAGGCAGCACTCGTACATAAAGTCCTCAACCATGGTAGTAATATTTTCTCCCACAAGACAGGCTTTTATTTGGCTATTATTACTGGAAAAAGTAAATGATAGTTTCAGATGAACTATTCCGTTTACCACTCACGATACGGTCCCTTCCTTTTTTCACGGTTTCTCAATGCCTATATTACCAGATATCATTAAGCCACGTTACCAGCTTTTACCATTAGATGAACTGAAACTAAATATAAGCTTTTAAAGTAAAGATTTTCCCTAAAGAACAAAAACTATAACACGTTCGGGACATGTGGAAGCCTGGACGGCCTGTATTATTGATAGGGCTGAAATAGCGACAGCGACGAATACGCCCCTGATAGAAATTAATAAAGAAAATCATTATTTATTTATACATTATACATTACATATAAATATTTTTCACAAATGGCTAATTTCTATGACAAGGCTTATTTCGCAATTGGTACGAGACTCGTAATCGCTATTTCGTTTCATCAAATAGTGCTCCTAGAGTGGATAATATTTTTCATTATTGTGAAAATGCAATTGAAGATAATATAAAAAAATAGTTTTTAGCATTTTCAAGTGTAACAATAACTATAAGACCTGTAATTGTGAACACAATTACAAGTATAGTGTTACACTTGTTGTCATGTTTCAATTCCTTACTTAAATTTTTGATAAAACGAACAAAAAGAAAACCGTATAAAATTATACAGTAAAAAAAATATTATTATAAATGCCACGTATTTATTCTAAATATGGTTAATTCTTTCAATATTGATGCCGATTTTGCAGACAAAAAAATGCGGGTTTAAGGTTCAATTACATATACAACTTACGAGACAGAATAGTGATCAATTCAAATCAATTATTACAATTTGAATTCATCTGTCCGCTGTCGAGACTTGAGGAACGGAACGTCACTCGATGTCAGTTTTGATTTTATTTTTTCAACATTTCCTGGAAAGTTGCGTTGTGAATAGATGTTGTGCATTGTTGTTTACATTTTTTGTAGTTTACTAAATATCAATGTAAGAATGGTTTGAAGTCGTGCAACTTTGTATTGTTTTTGTTGCTATTTACTTTCCTGAGCTAGCAAAGATGTCGTGCAGTTCAGTAGAAGATATACCAGAACAGTGTAAGGTATGTTATTTGTTGTGTTTTCCTTGTTTGATAATTTTTTGTATTGTATTGCACGTGACCTTCACAGTGGTTATAATAAGTTAATTCGATACCACAGGTTCAATCTTCCACGGTTATTATCAATTGCGTCATATTCCAGCAATTTCAGAGACAATAGTTTTTGGTTTTTAACGTAAATATACACTTGCTAATGTGTAGCAGCACTTAAAAAAATAAAATTACAATATATTTTGATTGGATAATATTTTATCCACAGTTCGTAAATATAAAATCGAATTAATGAATTCTATAATGGGTAAGATATCAGAAGAATCTTATTAAAAGTGATGCAAAAAACAGAGTGAATCACTTTATATTTTAAAGATAAAACAATTCTGTTTACATATAACTATATATATTTTCATTTAAGATTGAACATATATCTTACATATTCGAATAATGGTTATACATTTACCTATAATTATATAAGTTATTTACATATTGCAATTTACATATACCTTAAATTTAGATATATAAGATTGACAATAACTATACAAGCTTCATTGGAATACAATGTAAATATTGATTTTGCATCTGTTTAGTTATTTAAATTTATTCATATGTCTACATATTACATGAAGGTGTTTATTTTTTTAGTAAGTAATTAGAATATCATTACAGGATTTATTCACTCAGGATGGAGTACTCCTCAAGGCATCATTGGGAAGATCAATTACTGATGTCAACTCTATTGGGATGTTGTGTATAGCGCAGAATGCAGATGGCTCAAAATGCATTGAGTGGCGTCCCAATGATCTTATCACCATTGATTCAGATACTCAGGATCAAGAATGGGCAGTTGTCAATACAATTGGTAAGAAAAATATTATTGATTTGCTACTAACTCTTTTTATAATAAAATCAAATTAAAAGAGTATCAGAACAATATTTGTATATTCTAATAATTCCCAATGTCTATTACATTCTTCCCATTTGTTAGGAACAATTATAAATTATCATTAGTACTATTACACTGCCAAGAAACAGTTTATATTTTATTTATTATAAAATATTGAAGTTATTCATTATTTCTTCAAAGCGTCAATTATTTGTGTACAACTGCCCCATTTATATATTATGTCATGTGTTTTATAAGTATTGATAACCCTTGGTTATCACTGAATACAATACATCTCTGTCATATTATCAACCTAAATATTGCGTTTTTGTTTTTGTTTATGCATGTTACAAGACTTTACAATAACACTATTATTTAACATCTTTTTATTTTTACTTTATTGATTTAACTATTATTTTATTTGTCTCTTTAGTATTTATATCAGCTCCTAACAAAAGTGACTTCAATAGACAATTGATGAAAGCTTAAAGGACGAATGTAAATTTCAGGCAGACGTCAAAGGACCTTCAGCGGCAACATGACATCTGACTACGAGGCTGCCCGCGCCCGCATCGTACGAATACCGCTCAGCGAACTGAAAACATTCAAAGTGTCTAGAAACAATCAGCAAATGCAATTTTCAACAAAACAGGGCGTGTGGCAGAACACATGCTACTTCCAGCACGGAAACGCCGAAATATTTGTCTCGCACCTCAAGAATCACGTGAAGACAGCCAAAACAAGACACGACAGGAACACCTACGTGGTGGTGGAACCTAATATTGAATCACAAGTTTTGAACAAATCATTTGCTGAACTGGACATATTCACCGAGAACACAACAGACGTGGTCTGGAATCTGGTGTCCAATTTCAAACAGAGGCCCTACGAAACTACAATGGAGGCGTTTTCTAAACTCACAGATATTGGTATGAAATTTTACTTAAGAAAATTTTCCTTTCTTATTCTATCTTTTTTGATTTATCTCATCAGTTTCCTTCTTGAGTTAGCTATTGCTATATAAACGACCAATTGTCTAATACATGTAAATCAAAATTAAATAATCTCTACCAAAATCGAGATAATATTCAAATTGTCACAGTGTACTATGGTAATGAAGGGATGAACGGCAAACGGGATGTGTCAGAAGAAGTTGCTGAACTTCTCACTAAGAGTATGAGTGCTCTCGAAGAATCCACCAGCGTCACCAGGACTGAAGAGTATGAAGTCATCAATGTCAAGCCGACGCTACCTCCACGACCTTGTATACCCAGGTTAGTCAAGAATCTGTAAAGTTAATATTATATATTAAATATGAATGGTAGTCTGTTAAAAAACCTGTTGATTTCAGCTTTTTTGTATAAACACTAATACGCAATAAAAAAATACGAAACCAGGGAACCAGGGAAATTTATATTATTCATATCACATCTTGGTGATTGGTTGTAGAAAACTTTTTAGTTTTCCTAGTGGTAAATAAATGCCAAGACATGTGCTCCTGGATATTAAAATAAAGAAGATTTATGTTCCCCATTCCACAAACCTACTCTTTTCTTATACAAGTATTAAACATAAGTAAACTAGCAGACGGCCCGACTGATGGTAGCGGATACAGTCGACTATGAACGGCTGCAATACCAGGTGTCACCAGCGCAGTAAATCCATTTTTACCCCTCTCTTGGAGGACCCATGCTGTAGCCCTGCGGGAAAAATGTCATCGAGGAGTTCATTATATAACCTGAGCAGACGAAGTCGAATTTAACTCTGGAAATTCCATTTTTGCTTTTCCTCGGTAGCGTTGAAATCGCGCTTTTTGTTAAAAATATTCGGATCCCGATTTATACAGCCATAATCGAAGCCTTGTCCAACATAATAAAACTCGCTTATTTTGGCCAGTTGTCGTATTAGACCAATTGAACCACCGTTGTCTCGTGACTCCAGAAGCCTCTACGAGAACCACTATACCATTCCGACTGGTATCACTTATGTGATGGCGGCTGCACAGAAGTCGGAGTCGTCCGACTTAAGGCACAACTGTCTTGACGGGTTCGATGCGTAAAGTCAAGCGATCCGTCACAGTCTGGTAACTTGGAATGCAATAACGACACTACCCAATTTACCGGGTACACTAGACCACATACAAGATTTCAACTAAGGGACCATATCCATCCGGGCACGTTGTCGACAGAAGGTCCAGCAACGAAGTGATGTGGTTCTCGATATCAGGTACTCTGGTAAGACCTTCCCGCATGGTCAGTGTCCCTCCGAAAGTGACTTGTCCTTCCAATCTCGTCAGGTCGATGTTGTAGTACATGGGTGTTTTATGGGCACTATATCCTATATCTGTATATATATACTATATCTGTACCAGGCAATAGTCAGATGACCCCAGGGGAGTGCCGAAAGGTACCTGGTAGGTATTTCTCGAGATGTGTAGTTAACAGAAGTTCCAACAAGGAAATGCTCTCCCGGTGGTTGGTGTGAATATTAGAGTGACGAGTAAAATTGTCAACCATTTGGTATAGACCATTTGCGGTACCTAAATATACAAAGTCATAGGACTTTGGCGGAGGAATGACAGTATATCCTTTGAACATGTTAGATGATATCGCCCCTTACGAGTACAGATAACCCGGTGTGAGATATAAAGTGATATAAAAAATGATATCTGGAGTGTAATGAGTACGCTGTGTCGCTCAGAAACATCTGTTTCCGTTAAAAACAGCTAGGCCAGTTGCGCTGTCTCGCTATGATAATGAAAGGCGTTTAAATGGTTTAAATGTGTGTGCAAAATCCAAGATATTGCAGAAATTCCTTTGCGTCGTTTTCTCTTCAGTTCTCAACAGTTCTCTTAATGGTTCTGTGCTCTTCGATAATAGGAAGGAGAAGGCCCGAGCAAAATTATCAACCAGGAAACTCCCTAAGGTAGATTCTCTTACCATATTTTGCGAAGGGGCTGAGGCTGGTCTACAGTCATCTATCTGAAACACAGTGGCACTAAGCCGCTGATTCGCGCTAGTTTTTTGTGTAAGTGTGGTACAAGCCACATTAGCCCATTCGTGCAGCAGTCAAAATACAAGAACATGTTTCTACCACATTTTGGTTCCTTAGTCACTTACGACATCTACCAGGAGTGGTCATATTCTTACCTGGAACAACAAAGATTGCAGCATGCTTGCTGCTTCTTTCTGCAACAGTGGCATTCTAACACAATGAATATAATTCCAGAGGGACACCCCTTTCTACAGAGAAGTGGCATGGACTCCAGGATCCTCACGGCAGAATTACTGAAGTGGACGGAGTTAAGCAGCTAATATTTAGAGGGGTTAGTCGAGTTTATTAAATAAATTAAAATATTTTAGACATTTTTGTCCAAATTGTTACTAAATATAATAATGTATTTGAACAGGTAGTTAGGCGATGACTCTGATGAACTTTTCTTTGGTTGTATTTCTAATTAATTAAATTAAATTAATTGCACGTACATAATTAAATGTTATTATTAATATACAGGGTGTAGCGCATTCGATACGACACTCAGTATGGAAGTACCTACTCGACTATTATCCGTGGAAAATGACACACGCAGAACTAAAAGCACTACACAAAAAGAGAACTGCAGAATATTGCTCTATGAAGCTCCAATGGAGATCAATGACGGACGGACAGGAGTCACGCTTCTCCGAGTACAGAGACAGGAAGAGTTTAGTAGAGAAGGATGTTAACCGGACGGACAGAACGCATCCGTTCTTCGCAGGCGACAATAATCCGAACCTGATAGTTTTACAAGACATCCTAATGACGTACGTGATGTACAACTTTGATCTAGGATATGTCCAGGGAATGAGTGACATCCTGGCGCCCTTGCTGCTGCTACTGGGGAACGAGGTGGACACCTTCTGGTGCTTTGTTGGCTTCATGGACAAAATTGTGAGTATATCAATATTTATAAACAATGTTACATGTTTCTATTATTTTATTAAGAGAAAATGATCAATTATTGTATTCTGATCTATCTGTTATTTCTTTTGAGATATTTCAAAAATCAACTATTGAAAATTTATGACCGTTTTGAAACGGCACTAAGCACTAACACTTTCCTTTTATGGTCTGTTCTTGGACTCCACGAGTGGAAATATAAGCATGAAGCTTGTCCTTATGTGTTCGGATCTGATTAGTGAAGGAACATACATGTGACTGACATAGTTCAAAAGACATTCTATTATATCTCTGTCCACAACTCCTGGAAGGCCTAAATTACCCAGCGGGGAACCAGGACCGACGCTATAGAAAACGATTCCTGTTCATTCCAGTCCTCCAACTTCGACATGGACCAGGCGGGCATGAAGCAGCAGCTGCTCCACCTGCAGCAGTTGCTGTCGTTCGCGAGCCCGGCGTTGGCGCAACACCTCGCCACCAAGGACTCTGGGAACATGTACTTCTGCTTCCGCTGGCTCCTCGTGTGGTTCAAGAGAGAATTCTCGCACCGGGATATCATGAGGTGTGATGGCTGTTTATAAAATTTCTTTCCAAAATACAGGCAATTCTGTAGTCTTATCATCAGTTATGGACTGCATCTGGTATGTGGTTAGAGTAGACGTAGTAGGTCGTCGAGTCTTTATGCAGCGACACCTACCCTCAGTTGAAGTCAATACTGGATGACCATCTTCCTCCACATCTGTGTGATTGTATCCTTCCTATAAAAATGTAACAGTTCATACATGAACGATAAGATTTCATATTACTGTATGAAGATATTTGACCACTTTTTCCGTCATCTCCTGAGGTTTCATACTGGTCATCCTCATCCTGGACGGGACCTTCGTGTTAAACTCCCTGCGGACAACTGGCTGTGATCATTGTCAAAGGGACTCTAAGTCGCTGTTTAAGACGGCTCGAGAGTCGTTTCAATACGTGACAGAGACAGATAGATTTTTTTTATTTTTTAATTGGCAATTACTTTTTTACCGAGATATTTGAAAAAATCGATTTTTGGAGGTACTAAAAACGCTTTGAAAATGCTTTATACTGTTAAAAATAGATCTTTTTAAGGCGCACTTTTCGACATCTAAAACAATATTTAAGCATCTGTGTGCTCAGTCAGAAAAAGTGACTTTATGAGTAAAAATATTGTAGCTGGAATCTGATTTCTACTGTTACCAAAACATTATGAATTATTTACTAATACTTAATATAATAAATTTGTTTCAGGTTATGGGAAGTGTTATGGACGGGGTTGCCGTGTGCTAACTTCCACCTGCTTATATGTGTTGCCATACTCGACGCCGAGAAGGACGTTCTTATCAGCAAGGATTACGGTTTCACTGAGATTTTAAAGGTATTTTTTTTATTATATTTTCATTATTTTTTGTTTGAAATAAAGTTTAAGACAAATTATCAACCATTTATCCAAGATTCTTTAAATATCGTACAAAACACTTGGCTAGAGTCTTACATTTAAAAATAAATATGTTTTGTCATATTCTTATTATAGGTTATTGTTCTATTTACAGCATGTCAACGACCTGTCAATGTGTCTGGACGTTGACAGGATACTGAGCACGGCGGAAGGCATTTACCATCAGATAATGTCATCCCCACACTTATCAGACCAGATACGAGTGATCCTAGGCCTCCCCGTGGCCCTCAAGCCCGAGGCCCCCGAGGCCCCAGAGCCGGACCCCGTGCCGTGCTCAGGGGCCTCGGGCCTCACGGCCAATGGTAATGACGTCGGAGACATGGAGGAAGTTATGTATCAAATAGGCTTAGATATGAATTTTTAAAGCACGTTGAAAGTTAGATTAGACTTTGTATGGTTGATTCGTTTTAAACCTGTCTTGTATATAATTACGATATATTATTCATTTATGTTGCAATCATTAAAATATTATGAGATTAAAATTATGGCTAACTGCACAATACTTTTATTAACTTATAGGTTTTTGTATGATTGAAACAATTGTCGACCATCATTGAAATTGTAGTTTCCTTCTTCGCAGCAATTGAAATGTTGTTATATAATTTTCTAGATTGAATACTGTTGTAGGTATTTTAGAAAATGCCTTGTAGTGAAATTATAAATTAAAAAGAATTTGCAATCAAATAATTTAAAAATAAAATGTATGGGGTTTACTTAAAAATATACCTCTTCAATAAATTGCTTGTAAAACTGTATATTTAAAAAACTATGACAGTGTGTCTATTTGTGTACATAGCCATATGATATTTTAATTAAATTATGTAGCCTGCTCTTTGATATTTTAAAATAATGTTTTAGATCTTTAAAAAACATATTTTTTATATATGTATGTGTTAATATTTAGGCTTGTGTATAACCGCACATGCATGGAAGAGGTTTGAGGCTTGAACACTATACTCTACGTTTAAATTCTATACATATATTTATTTAAACTCAAATACATTTTACTCTTTTAGAAAAACAAAATATAATATTTTTATTAAAAAAATCTAATATTAATACATATTTAATAATGCTGTCCATGTTACAACTTCAGCCTTACTGTTATAATAGTAATAAAAAAAATAACATTAAAAATAATTATTCTCTTTATGTATTATATAATTATTAAATAAAAAAACATTACTATCCAAGTAACTTATAATTGGTTCAAATTATAGTATAAATAGTATAATAAATTCTGTATATATAAGATATTAATTTATTTTAAAGAATAACAAATAGCTATTTATAAATATAAAGGCCGTTCCAGCCATGTTACAAAATAAATGTTATATTTTTCGTTTGCAGGTTACACTCGAATATAACGGACATCAAATATTTGTTGTTACGAAAAGTGTCTGGGCTCTCCTTGCCTAATTACAAATTAGTTATACGACTATCTCTTATAGACTGGATGGGGTGATAATTTTATACTTTTATATAAAGAGCACTTAAATATTCAACAATTAAAAATATATTACAATGACTTCGGTTAATTTTGTACTATTTTTATTTATTAAATAATATTAATACTGTTGAATTTGCTTTATTCTTATTAGGATGCAATGGGATGAAATATCTTTAAAAATATTCTCTCTTTAAATTTTAAATATGAATGGAAGTCTCTTATTTATTATTATTTTCAAAATATTAACTAATCCAAAATAAATAAAATATAATTGCTTTCATGTTTTTAACTGTAAATAAATTGGAAAAATATGTCTCAGTAAAATGTTAAATTGTACATAAGCCGTCCCCATTTTGTTAAACTTAACTCATTTCTCTTGTTTATACTCATCTTGTTATTATATTTCTATAAATTTGTTCTAAGTATTCAATTATTGTGCATATTATTTTAGCTCTTTGTTTTCAATTATGTGAGTTTAATAAAGTTTTATAAGACAGTTGTTTTGTTTTTTTGTACTCTAGCAACACCTAGTAGTCCGTTAACAAGTAGTCCTAAACATCTGATATATTTGAATTTGGTTTACAAATATGTGAAATTTAATCTTATCAGTGTTAAGGACGTATTTACAGAATAGGTAGGTTGAAAATCGCATCATTGCATTGACAAAGCTTGACTACACACCATACGCATATATAGCCGTGGAAATGAAACAATTTTTATGGTTTGAATATATATTTCTTTTATATTTTATATGGAAAGATACAGTAGAATCCATCCATCAGTATAACTTTAGGTGTCGCTCCATCAAGTCAATACTAATTGATAATAATCCTTTAGTACCTACTATTAGCAATATATAACCATATTTGGTTATATATTGTATTGCTAACATATTATATATATATATATATAAGAATGAATGAAATATATACATATAATTCATAATTTATCAAGTTAATAATAAAGTATTGATGAAAGTGTATAGTGTCAAGTTTGATTGCTGTACGAATATTTTGAATTCGTACAGCAATCTTTATCCACAGAAGTTTTGCAAATAAGAGATTCAATGACCATTAACGACAACCGACCATTTATACACTATTTTACACTGACCATTTATACTCTGTGACACCGCCTGAAGTAATATTTAAAGTTTACAAATATTTGTAACAAAGAATCTACTAAAAAAGCAAATGAACTAAAACCGCATTAGGATTCTTGTACAGTACGTAAAAAAATATTTTTATTTATTATTGATATATATCTAAGGCGAGGACTTTTTTTTAACAATATATTAGTTGAGCATATCCTTTTACTCAAGGGTTTTTTTTACTATGAAATACGTGTATTGAAATCAAAACGATATCGAACGAACGAACGATTACGGAATGTATGAAAAAGTGACGGATAATCGTTTTTTATTGTTAAAAACTATACTTTATTTTTCAAGGAAATAAAGATAAATAAACATTGTATTTGTAGCAGTTACCAACAACTGCTTCATTACATTAAGTTAAATTTAGTAGCGATATGTTCAGAAAATGTTATAATTTTCGACACAACTGTAAACGCGTTCTTACTTGGTCAGTATTGTCAATTTCTGATAACAAAAAATATGAAACTTATAACTTGCTTTTAAGGACACTGGGATTAAAATAAATTAAAAAGAAGATTATTCATAAATTATTTACCTAATAGAGGTGAGATCATTTTATTCATAGGTATATTTGTACTCATAACTGTCAGTCTATTTTATGATTTATATTTACAGATTTAACACATTCATAGACATTTGTGTGTGTGACTTCAAATGTACATTTAAGCCATATCTAGTTTGATATGACTTGTCACACATGTGGCAGTGAAAGTTTTTAACACCTGTGTGTGTTAGTGAATGTCTTTGTAATTCTGATTTAGAGAAAAATCGTTTTCCGCAACTCTCGCAGCCATATTTCTTTTCTTTTAAATGATTTTTGCGTATATGTGAACTTCTAGAGCTTGAGGATATAAATGTAGCATTGCAAACTTCACATTTGTGGTTTCTTGTTCTTTTGTGGTTCCATAGAATATGCGAATTTAGACTGCCTGGTACTTTAAACTTTTTAGGGCAATATTTACAACTATATGCTCGATTGTTGCTATGTATAAGCATGTGTATTCTTATATAACCAGCAGGATATGATTTGCCGCACTGGTCACACTGTTGCAAAGCCTTTTCACACTTATTTTTATCCTTTTTATCGATATTAGGCTGACAGGAATGGTTATTAAGTTCAGTTGCACTGTAAAATCCTTCCCAGCAGTTTTCACATACAAATGGCTTTAAATGTAATTTTCTGTGTAAAACTAGTGATCGAAAATCTTCAAACTTTTCATTGCAGTAATCACAATCTCGACCTGTTGCGCATTTTATTGGATGATTGTTTACACAATGTTCATTTAAAAATTTAATTGAATGGAATTCGGCCTTACATTCTACACAAAATATTAAATTATTATCAGCTTCTACTTTAGTGACTCTTTGACCCTGGTTAATTATTCGTCTTCTATGAAGTGGTTTATGAAGTTGTTTGATTGGTTTGAGGTCATCTGAATCAAAACTAGCCTCACAATTGTCACTAGTTGAATCGACAAGGTTTAAATTTTCCGATAACGTTTTTGCACTTGATTTAATGAGTAATTTAAAGGAGTACGTTATTGTAAGTTGATGGACACAATTAATGCATATTTTATCAGGAAGCAAATCATCTGGCGAAATCTGTAAAAAGCATTAATATGTGAACACAATATAAAATCAATCATAAATATATCATATATTTTAAATACCGTATAGTTGTAGAAATTCTGTAAAACATCAGATAGGCGAACATTGTCTCCAGCTATTAATAAAACTGTGTGAACGTGCCGCATTTCTTTTCCACTACCTAAGCAAGTTCTGCAACGATCTTTATAATTCATGTTTTTAATGTTCTGCACTAATATAGTATATGGAAAATAGAATCTTATTACTCAAAATAATATTGAATATTTGACTAGTAGTAGTTGATTTGACATTGATGTATTTGACTGTCAAAATTCTATGAGTCAAATATGAAATAACGATTCAGAAATACCGCACGTAAAAAATATGTACCCTATAGTCCATCAATACAATAGTACATACCAGATAGCTGGTATTTTATTTTTATATTCCATTTTTCTTTTTTAATAGTAATGCAAATAGACAGATTATCTACTTTGATAAATGGTGCTATCACCTATGGCGTATGACATCTGCATATTTTATAGAAAGTTCAAGTTGCAAAATGGTACGATGAAGACTAGACTTTGTGGAGAGGAAGGGGTTGACTCAACTGGCACTCTCACTCACTGGAGTAAGCGTAGAGAGAATAGAGATACGAGCTACAGTCAAAATAACAAGCTAAGCTTATTTGTTTAAAATTTGGATGATCATTTATTAAGGAAATTTAAGCAACGGTTTTTCACTGGCAGTCCGCAGATAGTTGGGGCAGAGTAGTAAATCAGGCACAAATAAAAGGAAGCCCCTCAAACAGTGAAAAATCCCAGGCATGCATTTTAATCTCCCATGTTTTCATCAACACCTCGAGACAGCCCAACCAAACTTTGGTCTGTCCAACCAAAGTTGACCAAACTTTGGTTGGACAGACCAGTTGGTTTGGCAAGAATCTATTCTTTGAGCACTGATTACCTGTATCTCCCCGGATAGACTTTAAAAGACAACTTGCTGGGTTTTTTCTATTTGCACCTCTGCTTTACTCCCAGCGTTTCCGCCGTCTTGAATACTTCACGCCTATATTCCTGTGTCTACCGTGCTCACAGCGATGATAAAGAGCCGAATCGATTATTTGAGTAAATCAGTGAGGCTACTGATATGGCTTTGCAGTGCAGCTTGTCTTTCTGGGGGACTTTATTGCCTGTCATCAGACCTGTGTATACCTAAAATCTGAAAGAGAAACGCGAAACTTTACCTTGTTTTTAGGCCTTCGTCAGCACTTAAGACAAGAGACTAAAATGCCTGACGTAGACAGTCCTATAGCCAACAACAGGTATCATGTAGACAATATCTCCCCCTTTCATTTCAATCACTGTCTGGTGAAATCTCTGTTGACTTATTCCCCGCCGCGACTTATAGCATTCAAAATTAGTAAGCTGAAGTGGCAATGGGCTTGCCATATAGCTTATAAAACCTATAGCCGATAATGAGCAAAGGTTCTCGTTCTGAGGTAGCTTAGGATGGCTATTTCTATAGGGGATATTGTCTATAGGGGACGCCTATGTTTAGCCGTGAAAAAAAAAAGATTTGAAAATTAAGAAGTGAAAATGAATAGAATGTGAAACACTTAGCTAAAATTTAAAATTTTACAGATGTGAATTTTCGACGCGTGTGAATGGCATATTTAAAAAATATTTAGAAGACATTCTTCTAGCTGGTAGCATCCAATTGCATGAATATGTAAATTCATTGAATATTAATTTATTTTAACGAGATATAAAATGTATATTTTTGTCTACATAAAATACATTCTTTAATTATTATTGTAACTATTTTTGAAATAATATATTTAAATTTTGTTGTTCACTCCTCTTTTCTTTTTATTAGGTCATGTAACTGACAATTCAAAATGTCATTAGCGACCTGCAAATGACATTTTAATAGTAAATAAAATGTTTTGTCCATTACCCGACGAAAAAACAAAAATTGTAGCTAAAAATAAAAATCAACCCAGTAAGAAAAATCGTCGATCGAAAAGAAAACATAAACAAGTCATAAAGAGACATACGAAACTTGCATCCAGTATGTCATCGTGGGCCCAGAATTTCACCTTTGCTGCATCATGGCAACTAAAACAGCAAGTTGCGTATTGGAAAGCACGAGCTAAATCATTGGAATATGAGAACAGTGTGTTGCATGAGGTTATACGTAAAAATCAATGTGTTGTGGCAACAAGTCCTAGTACGGAAAATGAATTTGAATCAAGAGATGTTCTGGAGACGGATGAAATTCAAACCGAAAATGAAATGGAGAATGAAGATCGCATCGCTGAAGGAGAAGATTTTGAAGTAAGTGAGGAATTTATAAATTTCTTAACAGCAAATGCAAAATACAAAGAAGACGCCAAACGTGAGAGAGAGCGCCTCAGAGTTCAGCTGGAGGAGGAAGAATGTCAGTCAATTTTAAATGAAGAAACACAAGAAACTTCCGAGGAAAAAATAGAAAGAATGAAGGAATTATATGGTGATAAATACCAAAGGATATCCGCATTGGAAGTGTCATTATTGTCTAGTTTTATACATGAGACAGATAAAAATAAACCATCTTATTGGCCGAATATACCTTTTAATTTTAATGCAAGCTGATAGTTATGCAAGAGAAAACAGCTAAATGTTTAATACAATTTCAATACTGGTTAAATGCACAAACAATGTAAAAATATTCTCCGTTTGCTGTTTCTTGGGAGTTTTGTTCTTTTTTGTATGCTGATAGAGAAAGAAAATATATTTTGTATTATTTGAAAAATTGAGGGTTGTAAAAAATGTAAGGAAATTTAACAGTAATGACTTGGTTATAAGATGTTAACATTTTATTATTTATTGAATATTTTTTTTATAATTAATTATAATAAAAAAGTCACTTCCTCATAAATTGATAAAATAAGTGTCATATTTTAAATGTTTATTTGTTTATCTCATTGCAATAAAATAAAAAATATCAAAACAATAAATAGCAAAGAAAACATTTCACTGCCTTTGTATAAACTATACATACACAGTACCTTTGATAATTTATTATAATGATTTCTATATTTATATGGATAAACAACAAAAATAAGTTCTTCTTTCTTTATATATAACCTCCATATAATTATATATAGTTTAAAGATATATAATCTCATTATTATACAAATAAACAAACAAAAATAGATTTATATTTATTATTTTAACAATTAGGAAAAAAAGTTTTCCAACTTGATACAGAATTTATTTTTTGTTTATTAGTTAATTGTATGAGTAGAGTATGAGTTTGTTCAAAATGGATTGAGAATAAGTTAATAAAAATTGTTGTATTTTTGTCAGTCTGTAAGTTTTTAAACTAATTGAAAATGGATTTAATTTTAAGAAAGTCAAAGGTAATTACAAATAGCTTTGCTAAAACATGCATTCTATTCCCTAAACATTAAATAAAGAAAATATTTGACAGTTAAGGTCAAAGTTGTTATATTCAATGCATCTATGAAACGTCAGAAGAATTTAACTTTAAACATTGAAAATAGTATTAATAATATAATATACTATTTCTAATAAATCAACAAAATGTATGGCTTCATATGCCCTGAGTGGAAATGTGTGCTAAAATGATAATCAACACACTCAGCGCACTATAAAAAATGAATTAATTCAATTGCTATTTTCAGATTCCAAAAGTTTTGTGAAATTGTTTTATAATTTGTTTTATATATATATATATATAAATTTAATATGTGGAGTATAAAATGAGTATTATTTTGCTACTAAATTTTAACCTAATTCAGTAATACGATTGATATGTAACAATGCATATCTTTCTGGTTCTGATGATAACGCAAGATGTCAGATGACTCCACTGAAAATCCAATATGGGGGACGAAAAAAATGCAACCATTTTTTTAATAAGAAGAAACCATTTTTTTAATAAGAAATAAGTGCTTAACAAGGGGAAAATGGTAAGTTCAAACGTCATAAAAATCCAGAATGACGAACGTAGTATGGCACACTAATATTTAAACATTGCTATCAGATGAAACGATTTAACGAGCAGTACTAGGCGAAATGGCGTCTATGAAATCCAATTTGGCGGAAGTAGTAAACTTACACGAGGTTCAAATATCAAATGCATACGGTATCTATATGGCGGTGAAACATTTGTCATATTGACTACTAATATATAAAAAAAAAGTCTTATATCTTGCTGTTGTGATACTCATTTAATTTATTTAATATATAACTAATAAAAACAAATTGTGTGTAAATAATAAATTGTAAATAAATTAAACTATTTGTTTTACAGTCGCTATGTAAAAATAACGATTAAATAATTATGTAACATTATGCAATAAGTTAAGAAAATAGTTTTAGAGAAAAAAGTTAAAACTTTAAAAAATATATATTTGGTTTTTATTTTTGCACTTCTTCAAATTTTCACCAACATAGCCAAACATGTTCACCAAACCAAACAGGATAATTTCGATTGTGGCATCTTTTCAATGTTAATTTAAACTGCAAAGTTAGGTATATACAGTGGTTGAGATTTTCGAAAGAAGCTTAATAGATGGCACCACCGTCCCGTTAAAAACCAATATGTATATGTATGTAGAGTAGTAAATTTGCCGAAACGATAGGATAGCTCGATAGAGCTAGATAGCTAGCTTTGAAACCTGTCCTTTTAGATTAATTTTCTATATTTATTGAAAATTATATAATATTTAAATATTCATATACTTTTTATTATAATATAACAAACTAATCTATGGCTTTATCCGTAGATAAACTAATATGATTGTAGAGTAATCATATTTGTGTACACAGTATGTAAATATATTAAGTCAATAAAATTGCTTATGCGGTTAGGAAAATTAGACAGTTACCTGATGTCGCCGCAGCTAGGTTGGTTTACTTTGCGTACTTCCATACTATTATGTCTTACGGTATTCTGCTCAGGGGAACACGGGCAGATGTAGAATCATTTTTTATTTTACAAAAGTGCAGTTGGAGCTATATTCAAAGTTTGTTTTCAAAGACGCTGCAAGTATGACGTTTCCATTACTTTATGTCTTAGAAAATATTATATTGCAAATATTTAATATAATAAGCGACTTGCATAATATAAGTACTAGATATAATCAGAAGATAATAGGTCTTCAATTTGATCTCGGTAAAATGAACACAATTTATCACCGACTTAGCAGATTATAGATTCAAAACTTTCATTACACATGTACTTATATTTAACGCTTATTATAATACTAAGGAATATGCTGAAGATACCGAGGTTTTTTATAATTACCAACTTGTACCATTACCTACTTCTATGGTGTTCACTTTTGGCGTTTTTTGTTCAAATTTAAGGCATTATATAACTAGTTTTCTTTTGAATGTTTAAGGTTTTCTTTTAGACCTTGTAAATGTGACGAGCACCATAGAACTAATAGCGGTGTGGTTGGTTATTCTAGACTTTTTTAGTTTCGTGCATAGTTTGAGTTTTAGTTGATAGATGGCGTTATGCTAATAGCGTCATTTTCAGAATTACTGTGCTAAGATTTTACTCCGGAGAGTTTGTTTCTTACTAGACGATGCGTTTCTGAAATCTATTATTGAATCTCTCTGAGAGGCCGAAACTATTAATTTTGTTATATAATATAAGTGGTTAACTGGTATCTCTACCGAAGAAACGACTCATGAACTCCCATTGCTTAATAATCAGTCAGTTCTATTCATGAATCTTGCTTGATACTTGGTTCATGAACATTTCTAAATACAATTTTGACTTATAACTAAATATATCAAGTAATGATCTTGGGACAAAATAGATTTCGTGAATTAGTGTTACAATTTTAACGTTCCTCTACAATCTGAGTGACTGTGTGTCTGAACTCCCAAAACATAAACCGATTTTGATTTAGATTATTTAGTTTGAATAGTTACTTAATCGAGAGTGATTTCTCACACTTTTAGTTATTATTTAAGAAAATCTGTTGAAGGTCATCATTTCTACTACGTACTAGATGAATTCAATACGTGTACTACGAAAATTATATTTTTCTTCAGTGTTGGTGATCTCTTGGCTTTTAAACTAACAGGAAGCCAACGAACTGGCGATTATATATGACAAAATGATGGTAAATGGGATACAAAGCTGGAGATGAATGAGATGATTTGAAATATAAATAGGGATACGTTTTTGGAATTCCAATATTCTTCGATAAAAAAGGCTATGGAAGAAGAAAAAGAAACATAGTATAGTATAGACAGTCGACTCTACTGAAGTCATTTATTGCTGGTATAACCTGTCACATTCGTATTTGTAAGAAAAGAAAAAGAAACTAGTGCAACGACGATGACAGAAACTGTCAAAATTGTTTGTAGTGAATTAAAAATAATACATTGCCACAGAAAAAAAAAAAAAAATGATACATCTAGAAATGTTACTTGGAGTAAAGTTAGAATTATAGAGTCATATATGTACTTTATTGGTAACAGCTGCCATTAAAGACACTTTCAACAGGGAGGTGCTTAGTGCTTTCTATATGATAACTCTTTACTATTTTAGCTTTACTACATTTTATAGAAAACTTGACGAGAATTATTAAATAGACTGCTAATGTAAAAAGTAACCTCTTTTGTTTAACAACACCCAGATAAAGACATATGAGATGTTTGAAGAAAAATGAAATAGTGCAATGACGTGGACAGAAACTAAAAATCACTTGTAGTAAATTAAAATTAGTAGAGCTACAAATGCTTCTTGCTAATTTACTTGAAATATAGGTTGAATTGTAAATTCATTTACATTTCTTTACTGCTGGCGAATATTTATTATTATTGTATTATATACAGGTTTGTGGTTGTGAATAATTTTTAAAATTAAAAACGGATATTCAACCTCTTTTTGCAATAAATATTAAATACTAAAGTCGAATAATTAACGAGTGATGTTAATTGGAGTTTAGACAAATACATGAGTCACGGCTCTAGTCAAATGTAATCCAGTAAAAGATTTCATAGTGTTGTAATTTTCGTTAAAATCGTGATGGCGGTATTATGTTACCGCCATTTGCCTAAACCATGAACACAGTTCCGTGAGAGAGTTTGTAAAAGTTATGACAGATGATTATGAAATTAGCATATAACAAAACGTTTTTAGTAAAATATGAATCAATAAATGTAATTTCAAATGTATGTGGAATGGCCAAAATGCTTGCAATTTATATAATATTAAATTGAGTGCTATCGGTGTACACTATTTATAAAGCATTGTTTTTTAAAACAAATTTTAAAATATTTGTCTGATTTGTTTGCCTTAAAATAAAAATTAAAAAAAACTTAAAACAAGTTTTAAAATATTTGTCTGATGGCTCTGCTATTACCTCTCTCCTATTTTATGTTAGCAGCATTCAAAGTTGCCTAAAGTGACGAGGACAACGGTGGTAGCCCAAGGGTTTGAATGTGGTAGTACCAGCTCCTTATAGAAGGTTATCATGAAGTAGATTCGTTGCGAGCGAAGAAGAAGAACGCTGGAAGCCTCCTCCTTTTCCTATATTTATGTGTCCTGCTCTACCTATCGACCTTGCCTCAATCTCTCTTGATCCATCCGCGAGGGCTTTCAATGCTTTGGTATTTGTAATTTAACGTCGATGATGTATGCAAATTATAGATAGTTCTGAGAAAAAATATGAATAAGAAATAATAGAAATATCGACCAAAGTAATAAACAAGGGAAAAAAAGGTAGAGTAAATTATATTTCTATTCCTGTACTAAAACAGATTATTTTTATACACACAAGACAGTAGCAAGAAATAAAAAACAAGTACACAATAAACATAAGATGGTACATTATTGTAAGTTTATTTCGCTTATCGCTTAAAAGTATACATTTTAGATGATATTGTTTAAATATTTATTTTTTCAATTTAATATGTTCTTTTGATTAATGTTTAAAAAATAAATGGTTTGTGTTTATGTGAATGATGATGGCTGCCGAGCAACCTCTTAGAAATATTGAACACTAATTCGAGGAGAGAAAAGCTATGAAGAGTGAGAGACTGCAAAAGTCAAGTTAAGAAGAAGAAAACCCAAGAAAAATAGAGAATGTGACATCTTCTCTATTTTTCTTGGGTTTTCTTCCGTAAGCTTTTAGAGTTTAGCAAATTAGATTAGGTAGCAAAAAAGAAGAATATGTACAATATTTTTAACTAATTTGTAATAAGTAAAAAATATAGTTTGACGTGACAACTTTCAGAATCCATCATCCCACTCGTCCAGTCGACACACGCGTTCTAACAAACACACAAACGATAGTTTGTTATTTTAATAGTCATTCTCTTTACTGACTGTCATCCGCCATCTTTTCAGTAATAAAACTTTAATAAAATATATATATTTTAAAACAAAATGTAGCTTAATAACAAAAAATGTTTAATGCTTATATTATTTCTTTTTGACCAGAATAACTTTAGAATAATATAAATATAAAGTTTTTTTTTAAATTTACTACTTTAATAAAAAACAAGAACTTCAATCATATTTAATACATACATTGTTTTTTACATAAATTTCATTTTAGTTGTTGAGCGTTAGTTCTACCTACATCACTGCAAAGACGAATATCAAAAACCCGTTGAAGTCTTTTCTATGGAAGTGTTGAAACACGTTTTTATAAGCTTATACTTATAAGAGTATTACTCTAATTACTCTAAACATTTAATTAAAAGCACTAAAAAATACATAAAAACAAAAAAAAAATAAAGAAAAAAAAAACGAATAAGGTAAATAAATTTCGAAATAAAAAGGAAAGAAAAGAAAAGAAAGAAAACCAATCAATACGTCACAGAGTATAAATAATCGTATAGGCTTTATCTTTTATCATTACCTTATCCACGGATCAAGTGGAAACGTCGGCGTCCCTATCCAGGGAACGAAATTGGCGCTCAAAACGGTATGCGGCCGCAACCTGTTACGCGGGGAGCCGCGTCAGTGCCTGCCCGAGCCCGAGAGAGGCTGTACGCGTCGTATCTTAAAAAACACGTTTAGTTTAAACTATTTGCTGAAACCTTCAGTGTCGTGTCCCATTTTCAAATTTAATCGGATTGCAGTGTTCTTGTTTTATTAATTTGATTATGGTTGTTATTCTGGCGTGTTAAGGATTCTGAAGGTGGGTTACTATATTGTGGGTGCGCATGAGTTGTCCGTATCGCTGCTTCGTTTCTAGATTTTTGTTGTATCTTAGTGTTTGGTATTTCATTTATTATGAAAGGTTTTATTTGTTGTTGATTTGTATTCATTACTAAATATATCTATGATTTGAGTCTTCAAAATTGGAAAAAAAAATTACTACAAAAGCCGATGACAAATAAATTATTACTAAAAATTACAGTTATTGTCAGTATAAATGTTAACTACTTTCAATTCTAATTCTTTAAAATAATATCAACTTAACACACCAGCTCTACCGGCTCTATCAACTTTAAAAGTTGAAAAAACGATACGAATAGAAGTTAAATAGTAGAGATTTGGTGTTCTTTACAGAGAAACTAAATTTTAAACAAGTTTAGTATCAAAAATTATAAATATATTCAAAAATCCAAACTCACTAATCTCAAAATCATCTCAATGTGACTCAAATAAACACTTTCATTTCAAATATACCACTATTTCGAAAGTACCCAAAAAAGTAATTTAAATAATTAATGAAAAGAATGATAAATTATTTTTTTAATCAGCAATCCATTATTAATGATATTATCAATAATGACATATGAATCGGCTGAATCCCCATTTCAGTTCATCTCAGAACAGGTTAGACTCTGCTAACCGTTGTTTTTAATTACTCGGCTTTCTCAGCCTGGTCTAGTTTTTCTAGATTTAATCACATTTCTCTAATTCTTATCCACTTAGGAAGTATTTACTATGCCTTATCTGTTATTAACTTCATACAGTAATATAAAATAATGATAATTTGACAAAAAAATATAGTATAATAGACGGTGTAGAGAAAGATATTTCTTGGAATCAATTCAACGGGTCTACCACAAAGTTAAGTCAGTAATATATAGCCCCAATTATCTTTAAAATTATACTTTTAATATAATACTAAACTAATAAATATGTTTTTCCAATATATCAATAAACAGTTAACTAATGTAAATATAGTTTCGGGAAATAAAAAAAATCTTTATCCTTTTCACTGAAACACAGCTTCCTGTAAACTTGATGTTGGTTATTAAAGACATTTATTTTTATTTCTTTAATTCCACATTTTGATTTTTTTCCATCTAAACTATGACTATTGATTTCAACAATAATTGTTTGTTTTAATTAATAAATCTGGCGGCCATTACAAATATATGAGTCGAGTATTCCAAATGAAAATTATCTCGAATATTGTTTTAAATTATTTTTATAATTTTCAATATTTGATTATTTATAATCTACAATATAAAATTACTTGGATTAGTCAGAATCTATTAGTAGTTAAATATTTGTATTTATCTAAGTTATATATTGTTTTATTAACGAGACTTACATATTAGACTTAATCATTTATAAATTACATAAGAATGTAATAAATTATATGATTTTATTATTTGTAATTGTTAGCGGATATATTACATATAATGGAGATAAACACAGATGTAGAGTCATGGCTGCGCAGGAGTGCTTTTTGGTTCAGAGTCAGTTCTTTGCCATTAACTTTTATAACATTGATAAGAAGATTATTAAAGCTAATGCTTGAGCTGAAAACAAGTTTCATACATTATATTTACAACCTGCAGGTTTTTTTAATAGCGTTTATTACATTTAATTTGCTAAAAGTGTATCGATTTAGAATTTAGAAATAAATATTTTAGTTTTTATAGCTTTATTATTTAACGGAAACTTTGAGATATGTACTTCAAAGACAGTGAATCATAATTTTTCATAAAATGGTTTATAATTTTAATTATTTATAATTTATATTAAGCTCTTACTATCTTTAAAGATAATTTATAATGAATATATTATTGTATTTTATAAATGTACATAAACAAAATAAAAATATAGATAAACGCTCTATATAAAGTAATCTCAATAACTAAATATAAAAAAAACCTATCTCTGATATTTTTTCCCTTTACAGCTTACAGTTAGCAGTATAATTAAAAAAACTATATTAGTATAAAAAGAAACGTTAATAATCCTGGAATTGTCAGATTTGGTAGACAATGTTACAATGAAAGAAATATTTATCAAAACATACAAGTGAATTAAACAAAGTAATGTTTAACGAATTATTTTTTATTATCTCTTAAACATGCGCCATAAATTCACTTAAACCGAAATATGTAACTTTTTTTATACAAAAATCCACACCTACGCTCTAATGTCAACACGGGTCGCCATTTTTTAGGTTCTTTTTATGTGTAATTTATGAAAACAGGGTTCTTTATGTGCCGAGATCGTATTTACATTAATACATACAGGTTTGATTGATTTATCATTGTATATATTCTGTATACATCCAGAATATATTGAAGTGAGTATTGTTTAGTTTGAGTCGTAAAATTGAATATCAAGAAACAATAATACCTGTTGGAATAGGTGCTGGCTTTTATTGTTTTTAATATTATAAAGTATAAACATGACTTCAGTAGGTTAGCGAATGGAGTTGAGCTATTCATGAATGATAAAATAGTTTAATAGTATATTTGATAAAAATAAATATGACTAGTCTAGTGAGACTTATTTTAAATTGTTGATAATATTTTCCTTATAAAACAATAAATCCGGATAGAGAGCTAATGAATATTAAAAGACAAGGATATTAATTAAATGAAGCGACAAAGCTAAACAATTAAAAACCGAATAGCCAAATTCTGTTTAGTAAAAAACGCAAACATCGCCGAATGCTTCGGGCGTACGTTCGCACAATAAGTCGACGCACGCATAGCTGACTGCGGCGTAGTGTTCTAAGTTTGAATCGTTAAAAAATACGCGGGATTTTTGACGCTTATTATTTTAAAAGATATTTCTATTTCCAGAATTTTAAACATATTATAACAATAAATTGTAAGTTTGAAATTGAAAAATCGAAAGATTCTTTATATTTTATACAAATATATATACTTTTTAACTGGATATTTTATACATGAATTATAATTAAGGTTTCATAATATGTAAACTTCATGGTGCAATTAAAAATAAGATCTTTTGAGGTTGCATATAAACATATAAAATAATCCCATAAATTTTTGCTTAATCTGTGTTTCAAGTTTTGAGCCACTCTCAATAAAATAATCATTTTATAACGTAGACTCACTTTATTTGAGATAACATAATACCGCTTATCACTTAATTAATCTGGTCGCTAAAATCTTTGAAGATTATTTAGAATTTTTGAATATATGCAACTTATGCCGTTTACTAATTATATATGTTTAGATAAACTCGATTTATTTACAATCAGCTTTACGAGTATTATTGTGAAAAAGGCAATTTTAAAATGTCGCAAGATGACCATTCTTCTAGGATTTTATTAATTAATAATTATAAATATATCGTTGCAACTCTGTACTAAAACATTTATATAATAAATCGCTCTCAGTATCAGTTAATCTATCCCACGGATAGGAACAGACCCAAATTCAACTGAGAAAAACATTGTAAATATATATTTATCGTCATCATTTTAGTTGCATTTTTTATTAAGTAACAGCTAATATATCTCATTTTATAATAATTGTCATTTAAACAGAGAAGTAAATTATTGACAATCTAAGTTGATTTTTTACACTGTGAAGCCAAGACTGTGATAAAACTATTTTCTGACCACAAAAACTACTAACCGAACTGTAACAAAAAAAGTAACTTTCTTTACCAATTACAAGAATAGCTAATTTCATAGTTTAAGATTATATAACATCCAATAGATTATGACATAAAATTATCTTTTAATTAGGTACTTGATTTGATTTTATAATACCATTTATGTAAGCTTCGGAATGTATTTTTCTCTACCAACTACATTGTTGAGTGATGAAACGAGCGTTACGCACGCTTTGTTTAAGAATTAATAATTAACAGTAAATCACGAACAGACTTCATTTAATTGAAGAGAAAGTAAAAAGTCTGGGAAACTTTCACAAAATTAAACACCTGATATTATTTAAGTACCTATTTGATAAATATTTACATATTTTATCTCACATTAACAGATGTAATTAGACAATGGCTCTCTATTTGCTAATTCGGGAACGAATGGTAATGTAAATTCATATAAATGTTTTTATTTCCAGGTGTGTGTGACAATGTGTGAGCGGTGAGGAACACTACCGCGCGATGTGGCGCGCTGTCTGCTGCTTCCTCGTCGCTTCGGCGGCGGCGGAACATGTACGAGAGTTCACTGTCCGGGAGAACGCACGTGCTGGCACCTTCGTCGGCCATCTCGGGGATGAACTACCTGACGCCGCCCCACCGTACACCATAGTCCCTGTACTTGGCAGCGCCGTCAATGACGACCTCAAAATAGACCCCCACACGGGAGAAATAAGGACTAGAGTGCCTTTGGATAGAGAAAATAGAGACCATTACGCTCTTGTCGCGATACCGGCTAGTGGTGATAATATCCGAGTTGTAGTCCACGTGTCCGATGAAAATGATAACTCCCCCACATTTCCAGCTGCAGTTATGAATGTTGAATTTTCAGAGAATACTCCCAGAGATGTTAAAAGGAAATTAAATCCAGCTAAAGATCAGGATTTAGGAGTATTTAATACGCAGAGATACAACATTGTGTCTGGTAATACAGATAATGCGTTCAGACTGTCCTCCCACAGGGAAAGAGATGGTGTGCTCTATTTGGATCTCCAGATAAATGGTTTCCTTGATAGAGAAACCACAGACCACTACGAATTAGTAATAGAAGCGCTAGACGGAGGCACTCCGCCTCTTAGAGGAACGATGACTGTAAATATTACAATTTTAGACGTAAATGACAATCCTCCTGTATTTGCTGAAAGTGCTTATTCAGCCATGATACCAGAGAATGCAACAGTTGGTACCGCTGTACTGAAAGTGTTTGCAATAGACTCGGATGAAGGTGATAATGGCTTGATAGAATACTCAATAAATAGGAGACAGAGTGATAGGGATAACATGTTTAAAATAGATCCGGATACAGGTGAAATAATTGTAAATAAGCTTTTAGATTTTGAGACCAAAGAACTGCATGAGTTAGTTGTTGTCGCTAGAGATAAAGGAGCTCAACCTCTTGAGACGACAGCTTTTGTGTCAATACGCGTTACTGACGTTAATGATAACCAGCCAACTATCGATGTGATATTCTTAAGTGATGACGGTACACCTAAAATATCCGAGTCGGCTCAGTTAGACGAATTCGTAGCGAGAATATCCGTTCATGATCCAGATTCTAAAACTGAATATGCTAATGTTAATGTGACATTGAGCGGTGGCGATGGACACTTTGATTTACGGACACATGATAATATTATTTATTTAGTAGTGGTAGCATTACCTCTTGACAGAGAGTCCCAATCTTCCTACACCTTGAATGTGGTCGCAACAGACAGAGGTTCACCTCCGTTACACGCGTCAGGAATCATCAGTCTTCTAGTGACTGACATTAACGACAACCCTCCGGCTTTTCTTGAGAGTGAATATAAGGCTAATGTACCAGAAGCTGCGGCTCCTGGTACTCCTGTGATTCAAGTGTCTGCCTTCGACGCGGATGAAGGAGAGAATTCCGAAATTAGGTATTCCATAGTCCAATCGCCACAATCTGATTGGTTTTCGATCGATGAGCGTTCTGGTCTCGTTACGACACGTGTTCGTGTAGATTGTGAAACAAATCCAATGCCTCGGTTAACGGTGGTAGCTAGTGATCGTGGTAAACCTCCTTTATCGTCTACAGCCACGTTGTTAGTGACAGTGTTGGATGTGAATGACAACGAGCCAATCTTCGACCAGTCCTTCTACAACGTGACTGTACCGGAAAACGAAGCCGTCGGCAGCTGCATATTAAAGGTATGTGATATTACAATGTTTATTATTTAAAACATGTTAGGGTTGTAGTTATTAAAAAATACGTTTGGCAAAAAATATCGTCCTTCAAAGTATAATCAACATGATAAGTGTTTCAAGTGCATTGATGCAACACTTTGTAGGCCGCTTTTTGCGTGTACATTGTAAACAATGACGTCAGTGATCAGAAATCATAAATTTCCTGCAATAAATGATTCCATTCTTAAATATGCATTAAACGAAACAGATTTATAACATACGCCATGATTATCGTACAATATCATATTAATTCCGTATAATTTTTACTAAATATAAATATTTTGTACATAGCCGTCTGGATTGACAACCTACAATTTGCGATTTTTGATTAAATTACTGCTCTGTTGAAAATGTCAGTACAATGAAATGTCAGAGTTGATTGCACTGGGAACGATATTGTTAGAGCTGACGACTTTATGTTCTAGGTTATATACTTGGAAATAACTAATGTTTTACTTACTATTGTTATATAAACTTACTAATTATACTATTTCATTATAGCTAGCGTTTGTTGACGTGAACTTTACCTTTGGAATGTTCTTAATATTAATTTTTATTTTTAAATATGACCCATAATATTCTTTTAAAAATATCCGCCCATACGTAACTTATACAGGTTAAGTAATGAGTAAAATATAATTATGAAACCAAATTGTCCCGACCCCAAAGTAAATACAGATAAAATATATATAATAATAGGTTAAAACTCATTAATTTGAAAGTAATTTTAAAGTAATCAATAATATAAATATCCATAACTATACGGTTGGAGTCTTGCGATAAAATGTGCTTACATCGACCGACCAACAATTAGTCAGTGAGACAGATCAATCCCTGTTATCTCCGGACCCTCCCCGCGAATTTGCTAAAAAAACTGCCAAATTTTCATTAAAACTTATCGGAGATATCCGGCCTCATAACTTACACGAGTTAATTCGTTTAAATATATTCCGCATAGCCATAAGTGGGTATAAATCTATCCGCAAGTCGACTTTGGGCGCTGTTTGGTCGCATCGCAAATTGCGATCTAAATTGAAAATTAAACAACGCTTTTGAGGCAAGTGTTGTGCGCCCGCGGCGGACCAATCGACTCCAGGTACATGTGTGTATTCTAGAAGGAGGTTCTTAGCTAAACATTTTATTCTACAAGTACTTTTCACTTTCAATTACTTTAACTATATATTTTTTTGCATTTATAGTATCTATCGTCTAGACCAATTTATTAAAATTCATATTCGAACTTACGACAAATACCTGAACATATAACAGAGCATATTTAAATATAATTATTTCATCCACATGAACAGATGAATGTATAATTTTCATATTAATAGTGCAATAAACATATTTAGCTCATTTTCAATTCTAATCATATGAATTGGGAGTGACTCGAAATTTGCATACAATTTAGGATTTTATTATGCATTGATAAAAGAAAATATGTTTAAATTTTAAATATCCTTAAACAAGTTACGATATTAATTAAGTGGTGACTCTTAAATGTTATAACGTTTTAAATTTATCAACGAGTTGTTTTAGTTTGTTTTTTATATATAATAGGATCTGTCAGTGGACATTTTTATATAGAAAATATAGTTATAGTCTGTATGTTTGTTTCTAAAATAGTTTTTTTTCATGAATACTGATTTGAACATTGTAAATAAGATAAGATACAATCAAAGCGATTTACAACGTGCTCCTAAAAGGGAGCAATAATGTATTCGATTGTGAAGTTACATTTGGTCAGACTTGGTAAATGACAGCTCTGAATCGGGATGGTCCAGATTTGGATCGTACATATTTAGAAATATGTAAGCATATCTTTAATTAGAAATAATATAAACTCATCGATATATAAATACATATTAATTAGATCGAAGCTGATTTAGGGTTAGAAATAAGATCCATTTCTATTATTCCATTGTAGGATAGAAGTAAGTTAAGATGAACTTATAGGGTTACCTCCCTAGAAGACCGCACTGATTGTGAGCCTAAACGGGTAAACTGACTTTTAATAATGCGCATGTAAATTCAGTGAATGGGGCTGTTTGAAAATTTATTACTTTGTATACTAATCTCCTTAAGATTAGAAAACCCTATTATTTTAATTTACTGGAAACCTTTAATGAGAACTGTACGCCACGAAGTATAATAAAGCTATGATTATTTAAAAAAAAATAGGCAGTATGGTCCAAAGATCAACTTTCCCTTAGAAATTAAAAAAAATAAAATCCTGTCAATTATTTAACTGTCAAATGATCAAATAGATAAAATAGAAATCGATGATGTCATTTTCCTTATATTTTTTCACGGGATTTTATAATGATGATATAATAAATGCGATTTCTCTTCTTAATTAATGGTCATAATATTAGAATATACTAATTTTAGCTTTTCGTCAAACATTTCTTTAATTTTATAAATACATGGTCCTAGTAAATTCTAACTAACTATTCCACCAATGTTTATAAATTCTTGAACCACACCTCTCTTGTATCTGAATGTTGGCACGTGATGGACAAGTTTTAAATTTGTAACATTACAATATATACGACTATTATTTTTCTATTGGCAGAAGAATGACATTTTCTTATGGCATTGTTTCCCATAATTGTAATGTTTAATGATTTCCGTGCAATGTGTACTTGTGAAGTTTTTGTTAATTTATGATGCATGAATTATAGAACAATATACATCTTTGCTTGTATGAAATAGTAATTATTAATATATTGAACTAATATAAAAATAGCAGCAGTCCAACTTTAATAGTTAATCAAAATGAACAAGTAGGTACTAACCGAAAGCATGCGGCACATGACTGCGTAAATCTCACAGGCCATAACAAACTTAAATACAATTCAGCAAGTGTCAAAATTGCGTAAAATCATATTTCTTATTCACGGCACCTACATTAGTAGTCTTCATCAGTAGCGGTTCTAGCGGCAACGTCTTCAATAACCAGATAAGATACGCGGCCATTTTGAATTCCGACCGTCGCCATGGTTACCGCTTGCTCGCGTAGGACGTTTCACCTGTTTTTATGATAATTCGCGTTCTGTGTAATTAAAACATATTTGTTTATCATGCAAATATAATATCAGGTTTAATATTATTCTTAAAGGAATGTTTTAAATTATACAAGTAATTATCAAGCAAGCTAACTCAATTGAAGTTACGTGGCACGGTGTAGATGAATTGTCTAGATGGATGGAATTATTCAGCTCAAGAGTTTAATGAACGTTTGGTCTTCAATAAATTGGTCTGGGATAGCTTAAATAGTCGTAAACACCCGAGGACATGGTCTCTTATGGTTTATAGTCACGCGATTAGTAATGATGTGACTTAGAAAATTTATGAGCCTGGACGAGCTTAATTCGCGAGGTTAGTTTAAAAAAAAAAATATCTTTACAAGTTTTAAGTGAACTCTTGCTTTACTTAATATTTTTGTTATTATATACAGATATTTTGTAGAATTGTTTGAGTTTTTTACAATGTATTAATGTCCAAACACTTTATTAGAATGGTAAACATTTAAAACATTTCTTTTTCTAAATTATAGTAATATTTTTAATTAGAGGTAAGTAAGGAGAAATAACAAGTTTTTTTTTATATGATGGATAGATAAAGAATTCAAAGTATGGTAAACTACATATAATGGTGATGGTACGTGAGGCACGCAGATAAATAAGGGATAAAAACAAATTACTCAATGAAATACATAGTAGTATTGTCTGTACGCACATCACTAATCTGTGTTTATTGACGATAGCTGATAAATTATTAGGTGTGTGTTATTTTTAGTGTGTGTTTTTAATCCACTATTGTTTGGTTTCATATTTGTCTACAAAATGTGTTTTTAATTTAGGTTAATTTTAAAATTATTCAGTCAAAAGTTTTTTTTTTTGATTGCAAATTGACACTTTACTTATGAAATGTCAGACTAGATACACGGTTCCAAAGTAAGAAAGTACATGGATACTCTTTTTACTTTCAAAATTGACATTTTAAATTTATAATTTAAATATGAAATTTTTACGTTTTGAATCTTTAAAAACATTATTAATATCATACATTACTATTATAATCCTAAACGCAATAAGTGCAATATCCCGTCTCATCTATAATAAGAACTCCTACTCAATGAAGGTTGAACGAGCAATTTTTTATCCAGCCATATAGCAATTAAACAAAATGTCGCCTGTCATGAATATTCGCAGTTTAAACTCAATAAAAGGATTACAAATGAATACAATTCGCGTTCCTGATCAATTATTCACTTTACATGTCCTCTTTTATTTATTGTTTTTTATACAGTTTTTATTGAATACAATTGTAGTTTTTTTTACATGACTTGAAAAAGAATAAGGTTCCTGTCTCTTTTGTTTTTTGTGTGTATATCACTCCGTGTCTGTGTGTGTTTAAAACGCCGGGTGTGTGAATAGGTTTCAATGTTTTTCCGTTGAATGTGCATTCGATCGAAAGTGGGCATATATAAATTTGTAAAAATTTGTCCCTAGCTCTTAGGGGTGGATATTTTTTAATATATCATGAAGATGTTATTTTAAGTTGGTATTTTTTTGTATTGCTTGCCAAATATTTTGTTTATAATATAAATTATTTTATAAATGAACTATTTGGCGTTAAATAAACAATAAGTCACATCCTTGAAACATACTTGCAATAAAACATAAGAATGAGAGAAGCTATTTTATGGTCAGAGTATTTAGCATAATTGACGTTTAAAATAATCCTCACATGTATTTTTAAATTACTTTAAGCTGTGTTCAGATAAAAGGCTTATCGAATGATTTTAATACTGTAGCTGTCGTCCTTTTGCGACCGACTTTACATTAATCCCTCGAATAGTCATATCTTTAACAAACTGCTTCACGTTGATAATTATTATTAAAAAATATTTTTAAGCCTTTTGTACGTACATATTTTCTATTTCTATAATCCATATATAAAGGTATCTTGACCTATAGAAACTCTTTTAGCCTTTACTTTATTATGAATGTGCATTATATTTTTTTGCCACTAAAATGTTATTATTTGATTTTTTTTAAATTATTTTTAGTTATGTTTTTAAACTGTTTTAATTTCCAACCAACTTACCATATTTCAGCGATTGCAAAACTAACTGCCAATTTGAATAAAATATGACATGGCGGCTTCATTGATGACTTTGAATCTGTCAAAGAGAACTGTCAATATACAAAACGTCTTATTGGTGTCGTAAAATTAAAGATAAATTTTTAATATAGGGACCGAGCCGCTAGACTGTCACGCCAACTAGTAACAGAAATGTATAATAATCGGGCAAAAAAGTAAAGCAACAACACGCGAGTAAAAGTTAAATTAATATTATTTAAATAAATATTGAAAAATTATCGGAAATGTCTCCATCCGTGAAGTCTTGCTGTATTAAAGGATGTACCGAAAAATCTCGCCGTAAGTGGCAAGTTAATTCCTCAGTGAAATTTTATTGTTTTCCCTTGAGTAAATATGGTGCCTCATGGAAGGAGGACAAACGTATAAAGTGGATAAATGCAGTAAAGAATTATGTGTAAGTATATAAAAAATAATTTTTCACAATAAAGATTTTGTAATTTAAGTATTGCAAAATCAAACGATAAGATAAAAATATTATTCGAATAAAAAGTTATATTTAATCACTAAATAAAAATTTATCTAATGGTATTAACCTAACCTTTAAATTCTAACTGTTATTTATTTCAGCAAAAATCCAAAAGATTGGGAACCTAATGAGCATACAAGAATTTGTAGTGCACATTTTATCAATAATTGTAAATCTGAGAATTCATATCACCCATCTTATGTGCCTTCCATTTTTCCTGGAGTAGAGAATGTTAAGAAATCTATTCAACGTCTCCAGCGCTTTGAACGATCAAGAATCCGTCAAATAAATAAGAAAATTAGCGTCGAAGAGCCAATTGTTATTAACAATATGAACAATAGTGTAAGCATTGATAATTGTGTCCAAGATGAAAGTATTAATCTTTCAACAAATATTGAAATGGAGCTAGACGTAGAACAAGTGATACCCGAAGTCCGTGGATGTCATAAGAATGCAAGTACCATGGCTGTTTCTCCATCAGGTTAATTAAAAAAATAAATTACTTAATTGTTAAAAATTCAAAATTGTAAATTGAAAAGATTAAATGAAATTCACAATTGTAATTAAATATATTTTTTATTAATTAAACTCTGATACATAAACTATGACAATATAATTGAAACATACAGCTTTTAGAAAACTGTAATTAAGTTATTAATGTAACTATCACAACACCATTAACACAAATGTCTGGCAATTTTATTTTGGTCCTTTTATTTATTATTAGTTATATTTAGAAATAATTAACAGAAAATTCATGCGTAACATTTGTTGGTAGTTTCTTTTTAGTAATATGTTCTTCATGTATTTTTATTAAACTTATCAAAAACTCTTTGGATATAATGCTGAAAATAAAACTGCTCTAATTTAGGAACAACCTTACCTAAAAACATTTCATCACGAGCAATTGTCATCAATACGCAGCCCAAGGGTGAGTATACAAATAAATCACAGAAGGCAATGTTTGTAACATACATTTGCAATTGTATTTGAGTATAGTTACAGAGCCATTTATTAATTTTTTCTCCACCACTTCAAAAACATGCCCCGATTCATACAGTTTTTTTCCTTTAGTTCCATTTTGACCTCGAATACGCGTATTTTTAATCGGTTGAAAACCATATTTTATTATTTTTTCCATTATTAGTAAATAAATACCTAAGTTGTTGTTGTATTTCTGTCCGTTTTTTGCTTTGATTGAAAACCAGGGCGCGCCACTTCTGCCTCAAGTGCTGCCTCTATAGTTACAGCTCGGTCCCTATATATCGAAGTTATTTTGCAATGGACAATGATTAAAGAAAAGTAATTTAATTTCAAGTCTTGCTATTCCAGTGTCCACGGAGATCGGTAGTTGTTTTCATTTTATATTATACACCCATCTTGCGGGGTGGTGTGTCCGTTGAAGCTATTTCTGCGCGTGTCCGGTACATTTAAACGTAGACGGCTAATGTAGCCAGCAAAAAGATTGCATTACCTGATGCATTCCCACAGATGAGTTCGCTTTTTGCCAGGGTTGTCAGTGTAGAAACGCTTAATTGGATTTTAATAATACAATGTATATTTTAATTACTTTAGGCTCTCAATAGAATGGTCAAGTTTATAGGTACTTAGTTTTACGATACACATATATTACTGATAGTTATCTGAAATATGTAAATAGTGATTATAGTTTTAAATGGCGGAGTGTCGAGGCACCCCTGTAGGTAAGGCAACATGTCATTTACTCGACTTCGCACGTGGCAATCCGTGTCCAATGTTGTCAGCATCTCTCAGTGGCGGGAAAGTGGCGGCCATCTTGGAAATGTCGTTCTAGTTTTGTTAACTATTCGTGCAATTCTTTTTTATTTCTTAATTTTTAATTAATCCTAAAGCTACTTTTGCTTTCTTATTTGTGTGTTGCAATGTTTATTTTCCATGCAATTTTTTATATTTGTGATTTAAATAGTAAGTATATAAGTAAACCAATTTATAAACTAAGTTTGGGGCTGTGTAGTATTTGTTAGACATTTGTAATTTTAACGAGAAATTGATCTTGTTTTTTCATTTATGAAGTCTTCAAATATAACAGTAAATGAACTTTATGTAACATTATAAGAGTTAACAGTTTTATTTATAAGTTTTTTTTCGCAAACTAGGCTGTATTGAATCAATCAAGTAAATGTTAAGGTCATCGGCTGGATTCTTTAAATATGAATTGATATCGTAACAACTTAGATGACAGCCGTGCTCAATAGGATTTAAAATTATAATATACATTTTCAAATATCAAAAAGTCATTGAAATAACTGACAATGTTTATTTTTTTTAAATTGTCTTTTTTTTTTGAATTGTTTTTTATTGTTTTCGTTTATTATAAGTACCAAGCAGGTATACTGTTGTAAGTCCTCTGTAGTTAGGTTCCGCTAGATGTTTTTGAACGAGTTAAGTGTGAAATTAACACCTGTTCAATTACGATACCGTCTATTATGTATCGAATAGGTATCGATGAAAACAGCAATCGATTATTTTAACTCGAGACAAGTTGCAAGTAGAATTATGTTATCTAGACCATTTAATATCTGCTTTAACGAGTTTCAGGAGGTTGTTTTTGATTCTTGCATTTTTATTATTTTATCTTGTTTGTCTGTCTGTATTATTAATATTTAATGGAATAATAATTTGTCCGATATGAATATTTTATAACTGTCTCGAAATATTTTAGACCTGTTCTCACAATGGGTTTTATTGTTGATTTTTAAATAATTTAATACGATTGTAAAAAAAAACTGTTTTTTGTTACATGTTACATTTTGATTGTTACACTTATTTTAGAATTTGAAATGAACATGTTACTTTAGTACCAATTACTTCCATCACGAAATAAAAATCTACTTAAATTCAACCAAACGCTAACATAATTTGAGATCTGTATATTTTCTGAACCATAGCATCCTTTTTTAACCTATTGAGATGTTGCAAGTGAGAAAGGGATAGATAATGATGCCGGAGAGAAAATTATAGGGCTGTCCGCATCAGCCGGCTGTAATGATGGATGCGAGCTTGCCGCTTGCTCTCTTAATGAGAATGTGGTAGCCCTGTAAGTGCTGCCCCTTCAGACCTAGCTCCCAGGTGTTGCTGAACTAGTATCTTTAATGGACTTTCAAGAGATGAACTTTCTTTTCCACCCAGGCTATTAACGTCAAGAGAGAATTTTAATAATATATTCTATAGTAAAGAAATAATTGGTTTTGTTTATCTTCAAGATGTCTTAACATGTAAGGGAGAAATAATTTCTGATTCTATATAATAAATCGATGCATAACTCACGATATTTGGTATCGAGTGGATAATACCAGGTCTGTTTATCATCAGCATAGAGGTTGGTTAGTTATGTTGGAGTTGCTATCACATTACGATAATGTCTGCTGGCTTCACGACGCCATCTTTATGTAGTCTTATTTATTTGATATGAGCTTGAGACATTACATGCAGAATAAAAAGCTCAACGCTTGTGTAATCTAACGCCCATGAGAGTTTGACTACACGCACCATTGGCGTAATGAAATCGTGGTAATAAATTTAAGAGCAACTATCGGGGTTCAATGAACCCGCCGAAATTTAAACTGCAATTAAATCATAAATATCGCCGACGTAACCAACAATCACACTGGGTATAATAAAACAAAACGAATCGATACAGAAAACACTCGAGCTGGTAAATGTTGCATGCAATCGATTTGGAATCGAAATTAGCGAATCGATTCTTTTTTTAACATCCATTATCCGATGAAGAATAACGGAGGCTGTTAAATTACAATAACTTATATATTTCACGAGAATTGCCAAATGGGTTGTCGATTATAAATTTTATAGCATGAATAATTAAAAAGTTCCGTTAATTTGAATATAATATTAATCTGGATGTTTCTTGAAAGATACCGCGTTTCTTATATTTTGGTTTGAATATTTGTAATTCCGTAGATTCTTTATGGTTTGATTAAAATCTATGGGGTCGACGTCCTTTAGCATTTCATCGACAAATATTTCACTAAATCTCGCCCTACCCCCTAAGATCGTCTTGATAGCATGCAAATAAGTCTGCCGACGAATTAAAAATAAAAAGATTAAGACGGGATCAATGTCCTTTTAAGTGACCCAAATAAGATATCTAAACCAGAGCCAAACCCGCGCTGTCAATAAGTATTAAGTATAACGTTGTTAGTTTAAAAACCATTAATCTTAAGATATGTTTTTATCTATTTATTTTGTTGTATTAATAATCAATTAAAAAAATCTGAATATAAAGTATAAGTTCTTTTTGTGTTAATAAAAAGGCAATTAGATAAAAAGTGTCACCAGTTTAAAAGTATTGCTAATAGAGGTAAAGCTTTTATAAATATAAATGAAGAATTCTAAATGAAGGAAGAAAAAGTTAGTGAAGCGAGACATCTCGACGGGAGATGAGAGAGTCCAGTAGACTAGTTTTTCCATACGACTTTATTCGAACCTTGGCCGGGTGGAAAAAGACGAACTTCATTTTAAATATTAAACCCAACAAGGTTTAAGGTATTAAAATCCAAAAAAAAATAAACATTTATAAAATTCTTACTATTTAGCCTATATTAAAAATGATAAGTCTGAAGTGTTTGTGTGTTTGAACCCATAAATCTCTGGAATTAAAAGTTGTATAAGGAAATATAAAGCTCGGTTAATAAGAAGATAAATGCTATAACGATATACTACGACACTTGTATCTAGAAGTACTCTTAAAGAAATGAGGAATATTCGGATAACAGTGTTTAATTTCCGGGCTTAAGCAGAAATATCTGAACTAATATACCGAAGTGTTCCGACCACGACGTCTGTCTATGCGGATAAAGTTCCGGGAAATAGCTAGTTAGCTAGCTACAGTACAGCTATAAAGTGACGTATTCAAAGAGTTAGAAGTACTACTACTACTACGAATGTTACTACTGCTACTACTACTATTACTGCTACTGCTACTGCTACTACTTTCATAATTTCTACTATAATATATCAAACTATAAAGTGACGTATTCATGGAGCTAGACATACTACTACTACTACTACTATAACTGCTACTACTACTGCTACTATGACTACTACTATAACTGCTACTACTTCTACTATTGCTATTCTATATTATAACAATCTTTATTAATTCAAAATGGTGATTTTATTCTTGTCACTATATCGTTTAATTCAATTGTTAATATTATTGCCTAAAGTTGTAATATAAGGCAAAACTTGTTCAACTCCACATAGCGAGCCTGTACTTTAATATAATAAAAAATGCCATTAATATTGTAAATGTTATCAAGTTTTAGTGGCATCAGAATGTTTACGAGCAAACGGTAACTCTCGCAGGGTTGTCGCTTTCTATAAGGATTAAAGTATTATGTTTACATTTACTATTTTTATAAGAATTAATCATTGATATTAAATTATTGTTATATTTAAATATATAGCTGGTTTAATGATGCAGTTGTTTATATAAAGTAAGTTTAATGCATATTTAATAATTTAAAAGATTGTAGTAGGAAAACAGGAATAAGGATATGGATAGGATATATCAAATTAAAATAAATTGAAGCATGTCCTATCAGCATCTGACATCCCTATCTAGATAGTCCGTAAAAAGCGTATTGGTATTATCAAAATAATCTGCACAGAGATAGGAACTAGCAATTTTAGCTGTATTTGCTCGGTTATTATGAGTTTATGAGCTTGTGTTAAATTGGATATCAGAGCTTTAATTAATATTTAGAAGTCAATAATAAATACTATGGTTACTAAGTAACTGTAATAGTCAGATCGTTTTTAATTATGTATAGTTTAATTTATCTTCGTTTTTGCATCTGAAACAGTAACGTCCTGAAATATTTTTAGAAACATTTACAAAATTAAATTATTGGACGATTTTTTTTTAATATCTATGAAAATATATAGCCATGTGAAGCTTATATTTAATTTTATTAATGTGGACTGAAAAATAGACCGATACGTGCAGGTTTTACAACCCGCGACCCACGGGACACCGTCCCGTCGCTCTACCACTTTGAGCTACCGTATCGCTGAGATGCGTTTGCTTTCTTAGAGGTCGCGGGTTACAATCCCTGAACGTATTGGTTTATTTTACATTCATTAAAATTTAGATTATTTACCATTGTGTAAACCAAACAGTATCTTCAGCTGTCATGCCGTGAGGTCTGAATATATTTACCGCTGACTGACCATATCTGTTTGTAAACAGAATAAGAAAACCAAAAGTTGTGAAATATATTAAAAACGGAAACCCCTGAAAATTAAGCTTCACTTATTATGCAATCATTCCAGAATACAATATTTTTTAAAGTGTTTCTTGTTTGTACAAGTTTGAAGCTTTTTATACTCGTTTGACACAATAACTACTATTTTAAATATGTCTGTATAATTTAATAAATGAAGTTATTTAGTCCATGTTGTGATAAAATCTATGAAATAGTAAAAATGCCTCAAACGTGATAATAATTACCAATCATCGAACTAATAATTCCGGAGCGCTGCGGGCGGTCGGCTTTGAGAAGTAGACATTTTGATATTTTTAGTTATATCATTTTAATTTAAAATAAATATTACATTTAATGAAGTTATTGAAACAAACTACATTTCGGTATTTAAATAATATATTATTATATCTATCTATCGGTATACTTGCTTGGATATTTTTTATATGAAAGTAAAATGTAAAATAAAAATATGATAAAAATATTTCCAAATAAAAATTTATACATATATATGTATAAATTTTAATCACGTTATTGAAACAATTAATATTAAAGTACGTTAACAATATTTCATTCAAACTTTGTATATATTCGTCTATTTAAAAGGTCATTAAACTATGTGTCTCTAAATATCGCTTAGTTATTTCACATTATATTTAATTTATGTTTGTCAAATATTGATTTAAGATGTAATTAATTAAGCAAAGCGAATAAAATTATTTAATTTTACGGAAAAACAAATATTAATACAATTTTAATGATGACATCATTATCCGTCAATATTTCAAAGACTTGTTTTGTGTTAATTATTTTTTCTAAAGCTGTTTAGGTTAGCTGTTAGGTTTTAAAAAAATCTAGATTTAGATTATTTGTTTCTTTTATGTCAACGTAACTCACATAGGCAGGATTTTTTGAAACTTTATTCCTAAGTAGAGAAATAGTCTCGTTATTTTAGTAGAGGAGGAAATATTTGATGGTCCGCCATTTTGGAAAATCAACCAATACGATATTTACGTATGTATACAACTCCAACAATATATTGTATCTGCAAAGATTTATCTCTTTTATCTCTTACTAAAACACCAATTATATATTAATATAATTTTCATACTAGCCGCAAACCCAGAGACAGATGTACCGCTACCTTAGACAGACGTCAGCTTATTAATATTTAAAATATTAATGATGGCGGTAAATAAATGTGATCGAATTACAATATTTATTTTTAATGAACGGACTTGTGAGTTAATTTCGGAAATTGATATAAACGGTCATATGGAGATTGTTTAGATATATTTCGTAAGCTTTAAATATTACTCGTTAATAAGAAATCTATCAAATTATATCTAACGATTTCCTGCATTAAATTATTTGCGGCATTTATAAGTTTAGTATACAAATTGAAAAGATAGCTCCTCTAATAAAGTTTTTACGAGCGAGGTTATTGATTATGAGATTAGAAATATAGTATTGGAAAGTTATCGTTATTAAAAAATACTGCTAGCTGAGAATAATAATACAGTATAATACATTGTATGAATGTAATAGTACATTTATAGTGTGAGGATGGTTTAAGATCTAACACTCCATCAAATGCGTGACAGCGAAGCACCAAACTTGCGAAGCACAAGTCACCACTGCTCGGACGAATAAGCACGGCGTAAGTCAATGCATTATGTGAGCGTGGTCTAACGTGTGTGCGTGGTCTAACGTGTGTGCGTGGTCTAACGTGTGAGCGTGGTCTAACGTGTGTGCGTGGTCTAACGCGAGTATGGTCTAACAATCACTACATTGATACATTAACTCGCGCCGATGCTGACTGTACGTTATTACAAATTTCAAATTTAGTATCGTCTCACGCGTGTTCCACATTCCATCACTGGCCCTATCATGTTTTTTAGAAAGCTTAATATGATTCGAGCGTTGATAAACGATTGGACACTCTATCACATTGTGATAGAGTTTAATTCAGAGTGATGTGTAATATACTGGCTCGTAATTAAGGGCCGTGTAGGGCGAGTCGACATGATATTGTTTTTTATGGTTGAATAGTGGATCCCATAGATTAAGGTAACTGACGATGTGTTCAGTGTTGGAGTCGCCATTGATAGCTAATGAACTCACCCGTCTTTACTTTATTTATATTTAGTAACACGTGTTATTACAATAGATTTATGCAAATTAATATGCAAGATTTTTATCGTTAAAATATTCATGTGTTTGTTCGAATGTTACCATCGGTGATGACATATTATATGGCGCGTAATTTGTATCTCTTTTGACATTATTATTTCAAGAGAGGTTTTATATAATGCTGAGTTCGATTTTTAAATATATTATTTAATATATCTGTGACACTAATTTAAAAGTATTATATTAAATTAGTCTTAATTCCTGGTTCGTAAGCAATTTTGCGGGGATCATGAAATTAGCAAGATTGAAAAACGTTCCTAAATTATTAAATGACCATAAAATGCATGCGAAGTGTAAAATAATTGAGCTTACCTAAAATCAGAAGCCTACAGGTGGCAATACCGTTGTGGATTAATTTAATGAGATGAGATAAGACGCCACCAGCGCCAGGTGGTTATCTTTGACCTTAGGTTCAGATGAGAGGTCCCGGGTTCGTAACAGTGGTACGGAAATCATTTAAGGTCAATATTATAAAATTTTTGCTAGTCTGGTAGACTATTTGGACTTATAATAAAAGCAAGAAATATAAGTGTTTAATATATAAACAATACGAATAATAGAGGTTTAAAACACGTGAAACAATGTTTAATATAAAGAGGGAATTTTAAGCCCTTTGCTGGAAATGGAAAGTTTGCCATCATCTGAAACACAAGTACGCCACAGATTATATAATTATCTCAAAACTCTAATTGCCAATTCAAGTCTCTATTAGAGACCAATCCGATTATTTTCTAAAGTGCTCCCTACTTGCACAGTATCAATAGTAAGAGTTTTGACGCTACGAAACGTTGATAGTTTTCGTGCTCGAACCAATTGAACCAATCAATGAACGTTTTGTGACCGCTCGAAAACTATCAACGTTTCGTAACGACTAAACTCGAATCAGGTAGTACAAACAATTTCATGTATAAAAGTGTGTTAAATAGTTTGATTGGTCTGTTTATTGAATGAATATCACAATATTTGACAATAAATAATCCACATTGCAGTGGTTGATTGATATATTGAAGATATTTTATACTTAACGTTTAACTAGCAATATTAAGATTTTCACTAGAAATGTTATATTATTAACGCTGTAATATTACATATTAATAAAGCCATTTGAAGAAAACTTCTTTTTATACATCTTCGTATAGAAAACAATAAATTTTGTGCTTGCATCGATCCATCATCACCCGATAAGAATTCGTTATTAAGGCTGAGTAACACTTCCCACGTTTCACGTTCTGAACTATTTATCATTTATCAGAATTTCTATAAAATGATATTTAATTAGTATAATTTAATTAACGTCAAGCTGGCTTAACGAGAGCTTTCCAACTCTTACTATCAAATATAATAGAGATATTATATATATATAATATTAAAGTATGTGCTGGTGTCTGTGCGCCGCTCAGTCTGTCGGTTACTAACAGAATATTAAAACTATATAAATCAAATTTAAAGCCCTCACCTACACAGCGCAATAAAGACCACAGGCAATATTTAGTTCATAGTGTATATTTACAGAAAATATTATATTGAATAGTTTGTACATATTTGAAAGTAATTTAAAAATGTATAGCATTCTATTTTATACATATATTTTAATGTATGAATACAAGAATTAATAACTGTATTAAAAATAATATTTCGTCTATTATTATAAATATATATAAATATTAACACACTAAAATATATAAATAATAAAACAAAAAAATCTAGTATTGTCTATAATAATAATAAAGAGAATGTCAGAAGTTATTTGTATGAATGGAGTCGATCTTAAACAGATTGCGACGGGGACGAGGTCGTTTACGTAAAACAAATATTTACTTTAATTAAATTAATTTATTTGTATGATAACTTAAATTATCATGCAAGTATATAATCTTGATATTAAAATAATAACTTGAATATATCAGATTATTGTAGCTATTTCAGGATGAAAGAATATCACGTATTCTGTAAGAATATTATTCCATTACGAAAGTTCTAGAACTTGGACTGGAATCAATGGGATTGTTTACCTTCGTTAAGCTATATTCAAATATAATCGTGGCTTAGATTTAAACTACTTCTAATATATGAGATTTTAAATACATTAGACTAATATTTAATTATGTTTCATTATTCTTTTGTTCCTTAAGTGTTTTTTGCAATGTGTTCGATTCCCACATGAGATGTAATTGTGTTAAAATGAAATGTTATGAGTAGGTATTCTTATATTTTGGTTTCGATTTTTATATTTTAAATTCCTTGACGATGCTGAGATTTTGCGCTAGTAAGTTGTTTTTTTAATTATGTATATATAATTAAGAATCTATCCTCAAAAATATCTCTACCCAAATTATCCCGTTCTTAAGGGTTGTCAAGTGTATGTATCATCGCGAATGTTTCAAACAATTCTTAGATACATTTGAGTTCCCTTACATAGAAAATGAATAAATAAAATTGTACGGAATACATTTCAAAGATTTATGGACCCGTTTCAGTGTGTAACAAACAAACATATTCACTTTTATACTGTTAGACTAATAGTATAAGGCTGTGGCCACACCGGGATATACTTATAAAATATTTTATAATAGAATTATTTTCAATAACAATTTAATAACTTGTAAAAGTATTAAATTATTTAAATTATTATTTATAAATATGGCGTTATTATGCTCACATTTTAAATAAATATAAAATAAAAAAATCACGATTCGAACTGAACACGAATCTGTGCCTCGCCGTGACATCTGTTAAACTAAGCTATCGTGTCATTATTATTAAAATATTAATTTAAAAAGTATAAAAATGCTTAGCACTATATGTTCCTATTTGAAGCTAACTATAATATGTTTTTAATGCAAGTAAAATAATTGTTTATTGTAGGTCAGATCAATTCTCCTCACTTTCGAAGCCAGTCTTAAGCTGTGCCTACGCTATGGTAATATGAGGACGGTGAAGGCATTTACTTATGTTAATGCCCGTCGTGAAGTGGAGAGGTCTCCGCTGATCTCCGGTGATGCTGGGACTTTTGCATTTTCATTTCTTTAGATAACATTTGGACCACGTTTTTTTACGTTATAAACTTTTATTACTCTTATCTAAATGTGGTGTCTATTTTTAAAGCGACAAGACGTGTTATAGAATATATACATTCAGATTTAAAATACAAAATAAAAACATTTTTAATCAAAACACTTAATACTTTTACCGGCAAACGGCTAAAATCAATTCATCCATCATCATACATGCACACGTACACACATACGTACAGTCATCGTATGTGTGCAGCGATGACAGCGTAAGATAGCGCGAAATCATAAATACAGCTGACTGCTTTGTCTTGTCTTTTTGTAATGTTTGCGTCTGAGAAATGAAATAGCATTTTCAAACTAGCTTAGAATAAATAATGAAAAAACATTTTCAACTTTTTTTTCAATACTCGTACAATGTATTTTAGGATATTGTTGCGTTTAACTGGTTTGAACTGGTTATATCTAGTTTTTATTTGGTTTTATCTGGTTGGATCCTTATTTTGCTAAGTGGTTGAACATGACCATGTTCACAAGAGTCCAACTGGAGTCCACGCAACGTACTCTGGATATATAGATCCTGGAGATACTTCTGCTAACTGGAACGGATCAGCTATAAATCTTGGTTCAGTCTTCAATCACGCGCCCACGGTTTCTTAATTAAAATAAATTACCGCCATTGATGACGGCGCTGATACTATGATTGCATCTCGCTCACACAATACATGCTTTACTTTCAAAATGTCTTCAGGTTCTGTAATTACTTTTTTAATAAATTATTACTATCTGAATGTCTATTGAAATAATATTCAGCTGACCTACCATGAACTCTTTAATAGTTTTACGAAATTTTCTTTGTAAATATTACAATAATATTACTTTGATTCGTCCTATAACCTCTTTAAAACAATATTGTTTTATTCTTTAGTGACGTAAAAGAATGAATGCTTTTCTTAAATGCCAAAAATTTGACATACAAACTATATTACATTTCAAATGTCAAAATACACTTCATGGTACGAGTTGATAAAATTTCCAATAGTAAAACAGTGAATGATTTAGGACGACGTGATCTAAACGTATTATCGAAACATTATTAAAGTAACATTACTTTTAGGAAAAGAGACAGAGAGAGGTAGAGAAAGAGAGAAAATTTGTAAATAAGATTATTGTAATAATGCTATGAGAGTTCATGGTAGGCTTGCTGAATATAGCTTGAGTTTTCGCCGTGTTTAAGCTAGATCTTTAAGTTGATAGGTGTGCCAATAACGCCGTGACAGGTAATGGGCCGTAATGAAATTTATAATACATGTAGGAATATTTATTGCTCAAATTTGAGAATATAATAACATTATTAATTTATTATCAAATAACTGAAGAACAAGTTGATTGACAGACACTTGTATTTAAACTTTAAACGTTCAGACAATTTACACTAAAATAAAATACTATAATCATTATGTACTTCAGTAAGCACTTATTTACATCGATGTTTTCACTTTAATCAGTATCATAATCAGTAAAATCGATAATCTTATAAAAAATCGATATCCATAGAACATCACTCATCTCACCCTCCCTATCTTTTGTCCTGCTCTGTCACTCGCGTCAACTTCAAATCTGTCATTTTGTTTTAAAATATGAATAATTATAAGTAGTAATTAACCTACAATGATTGTAGTGTATTGTGGTTTACAAAATAACCGTTTAGCTATTTTCATACATTATTCTTGTATTATTTCAAGCTTTGACAATGTAATTTGAATTATTATTTTAAAATACATATAGATTACGAACTTTACATTTATTCATATAAGGTTGTTTTTAGAAGAAGTTTAATATTGGTTCTGAATGTTGGTAATAGTGCTTAGGCGAGAGGGTGACAACATTTATTGATGAATATTTGATTAATGTTTTCTATGAAGTAATAATGTATTTGTGTTAATAATATAATATTTTAAAGTTCCTTCAGCGAACCTGACTAATATCTACTGGCTATAAGTTTATACAAATCGAAGTGCTCTCTCACACTTCCTGTTATTTCTGATTTCCCTGACTGTATGTATGTATAAATGTAAGTCAGTCAGTCAGTCAGTCTCATTGTAATCATGAATCACAGTCACTGAGCCAGTAGCTGTGGGCGTTTAACTAAACCTACAATGAATTAAGATAAGACAAAATAAACAGCCAAGAAGCTTTTTAACCTAAAAAACAAATAACCTCGGCTTTTTAATGAAAAAGATAAAGTATACCAATGATGTGATGTGAAAACAAACAACATTTTAAAGGGTTTATAGTTTTAAACTGTTTTTAACTACAGTTTAAAACATTACGGTTAAAATAGTTTAATTTGAACGTACTTCAAATACAAATGTTGTGTCTAGTTTGTATATTTTGGTCGTAAATACTTCGGTATTATTAATAGCGTAGTATAAACGTTGTAAAGTTTCAAGCGTAGCTTACGTGGAGTTAATTTCATGCACATTATCTGAGCACTTGTTTTCAAATAAATGAGGTATTTTAATGATCCATTTGATTTTAGCATCTCTGGTTTAAATCAAGCTCCTAAATTATATTTTAATAAGAAATACACTTTATATACACAATATAATTGCATGAGACTCCGTAGATATAAATAGTGTTAAATTATGGATAAAATATAAGTAATTTTAGTGCATCTTTGTCGTTTATAATTATGTTTATTCGTTGTTAGGACTCTTTCAACACAAATAACTTTTTTAATAATATCTTTGAGCCGAAACTTACGAATATATGTTTTGATCTTATATAACTATTATAGAATTAATTACACTAATTCAGAATTATTTAAGTTTTGAATACAACAAAGGTATTTTTTTTATATACAGGATGTGTGGACTCCGGGGAGAGGTGCTCTTATCTGAACCGGAAGTGAATATAACGAGCTCATTTTGAATGAAGTCTTTATTTTGGGATAACGCTGCGTCTATGTTTGTGTGTGTGCGTGTGTGTGTGTGTGTGTGTGTGTGTGTGTGTGTGTGTGTGCGTGTGTGTGTGTATATTAGCTTTATTTAAAGTATTTCATATTAACCGTGAGATAAGAAAAGCTTTTCTTATATTTATCATTATTCAATAGTCGTTCATATAGATTGTCTTAAGCAGCTAAATATATTAAATTAAATTAATTATGTTTAATATCAGTTGCTTTCTATTAATTAATAATTTGTTCTTATTAATAATATTATATTTTAAAGTTTCTTAAATATTTACGTTTAAAATAATCGAAGTGTTGCTCTCTGACACTTCCTCTACATAGAGATAAATAAACTAAAAATACATAGACACATCTCTGTTTGCTATATTATGTTAATCTACGGCGCAATCACATTCGTCTATGCCTCATATTGCCACTAAACACCTATGAACCCGCGACCTTTCCTTCATAGTAACTCACAACGTTTCAATCAAATTACAAAAATAACTGTTAAGAATCAAATTATACAATTCACTATACACAATAGAATATACAGACGAACATACATTTATTGTAAATGTCTGTATGTACAAGTAAAGAAATAAAATAAATTAATAGTTGTCCTCCGTCTCTACCCCTATTAAATTATACTTTACAGTAATATAGATAATTTACATGTAATAAAAATATCGTGTTTTTAAAATTTTTAAGAAATGGTACGTAAGCTTTCATCCCCTATTTAAACTCCTTAGAGGTTGCGTTTCCCAAAATAAACTCTTATCTCGTGTGCATAGATTTAAAATAATATAATGAGTTAGTGTTTCGCGTCTATATATTTTTAATTACATCTTCAAATGTAATTTACATGCCCATTCCTGATAACAGCCCTCTTACGAGCCAACTTCGTGATCCAATTAGTACTTGGGAATAAAAACAACAAAACAAATCCGCAAAAAGCTCACGCTGAAGCTCAATTCGGTGCAGAGCTTCCATTAGCATTGACAGAAACCAGAATTTTATCATAACTACAAGCTAGAATATATGTATCGCTTTGATTGACAGACAGACACGTCTGTTTTATATATTCATTTATCATTTACACTATTCGATTTTAAAATCGTATTCTGAAATGTCTGATCGTATCCGGGACAGACGACTTAAATACGTGTACCTCAATTATATATGAATAGTGTAATTGGTGGGTAGGAATGGCTCATATACAGCCTTGCAAATTATTTATATTCGTACAAAATACTGTTTTGGATTTTAGTTCTTATTTGAAAGCCATTAAGAACTACAATTCGTTTTCCAATTTTATCTTTATATCAGTAAATGTCTTAATAGTTTTCAACCAGAATTCTAAATACGTGCAATTCTATTGCACCTCTATGTTCTTGTAAAATACGTTTCTTTAATAATATAATATTTTTTATCTATCTCTGTTTTTTAATGATAAATTACTATAAAAAACTGTACAGGCTTTTTATAACCAGCATAGATTTTCGTTGCTTCTAATGACTGAAATTGCTTGTCAAGGTTTGATGATGTATATTTAATATTGAAAGGATTATAATTCAAACAAGCACAGCGTTTAGAGCTGAGCGTGAAATAATAGTTTGGGATCTTTTGTGTATAAATAAAAGAATCTCATTAATCATGTTTGAATAACGCATTAAAACTTTAGTACCGAAGTTACCACAGGTTCAAGGATAGATTTAATTAAACTTATATTATACATATGAAAAAATATATTTACCAAAACTTTGCCTTTAACACTTAGAAGTATACTTACATTATAATATCTACTAATTATCCATTATAACTGAATTCAATCTTACAAATATAACAAGAAAATCCGGGGGCTGTGTATAGCTATGATGAAGAATACAACTCTGACAATGTAGCCTGTACCTGGGAGGGTCGGTAATAGCAGCAATTATTCTACAATTTGGGCACAAAATAGACAGGTATAGGCGAGACAGGGATTCTCAAAGTTAAAGGTATTTTTTATAATGAATAGTGATCCAAGGTACTGCTGCGTACTATCATATATACATCTGATAAGTGTAATGACAAAATGTATTTGGAGACATTAAAATAATCTTGTAAAATATGAATAATTATTATATATTCGAATCTCTTATTTAAATATAATATTATTTATATAGGCACAAGATGCAACACACCTCGTCGAACATATTAAATACAAAAGTTTGAGAACCATATCTTTACAGGTAAGATGGCGCCAAACAGACTATTTTTTTTTTCAAAGTGCCTGTTATTTGACAATTCTTTCAACCAAATAATAACATGGTGTCTGCTAGAAGTGAACTGGATGTATTGTTGTGAGTATATTTCTCATTTGTCCAATCGATACCTTTTTTTACTTTTTTTTGGTGTTACTTTTAAATAATTTGATATATTTTTTAAATTCTTAATATTTGAGAACAAATAGGTAAAATAAGATATTTACTTTACATTGTAAATAGTTATATAACCTCTAATGATCGCGGGATATTCAAAGAAGGGTATTAAGCGTTATAAAGATATAAAACGACGCGGGCGCCGTCTGCTGTCCTCTCGCAAAAACAAACTTATTAAAAATTACTTTGTATGCTTATTTGGGTTCCACATTTATCTCTGTAATCCATTACACAACGATACAACCCATACATTATTTGATATATTTTTTAAGTCTCTAACTACTTCTATTATTTAAACTTTTTATTTATCTTTATTTCTAAGACTTGTATATTTTAAAGTTGAAAGTTTATTTTTCGCATCTGTCAAAATATCAATCTTCCACCATTATTATATTATACTTTTTATTATTAAGTCAGAAATACTTGTAAGTTAGACAAAATAATACAAAATAGTGTTGTTCCAGACAAAACAATAAACCAATACAAAATAGTGTTGTCCCAGGAACTCATTTCCAGTCAACATTGGTTCGACGGCGCATCCCTATTTCACTATTAAACCCGCGACCTATAAAACTAATTAACTCAGACTACAGATAATTGATGAAGCTTAGAGATTATCTTAGTATACTAGCTATCGTGCTATACATAAATAAACTCTATATTAATAAAATAAAGTTACTTTTCGAGTGTAGATACGAGCGTATAATAAAGGTTGGTTTAGGGGCGGACCGGGCATAGTATAATTTTTTGTATGCTCCATTCGGTATTATTATAAAATCGTCCAGCTATCCCATTTTCTTAAGATGTGTGTGACGGATCGTGTTTTGACGGAGGTAATAATAAGCCTCGCTTTGCTGTAGGCGCAACGATATCAAAACTTTTTACTATAACCTCGTTGAAACATGTAGGTATGGATACTTTTTAAACTGTCAATGTCATCAATAAATTAATTTATCATACAATATATTATATATACAACAGAATTAAACTTAATATACGTTCGAAGCCATTCTCTTTGGTGTGAATAATATCTTTAACCTGTTCTTCCCGAATTTTGGCATCGAATAAAAAGTTTAGGGTGCGTTCGTCACGGGTGCCCAGTCTGTTGTTACCTGCGCGGGAGTTTTTACCCAAAATATTTCTATAGCCGGGAGGTACGGCTAGGAATGTAACGCCGTGTCGAAAAAATATTAAAACACTTATAATATATTCTATGAATGTTTACAAGAAGATATACAATAAAAATATAACTTAAGTCTGTTGTCACTCGGGTTGATATCTATACAATAATAAACAAAATATTTTAAGAAAATATCCTTGTAAAAAAAAAATCGATATAAAACTTATCGTTTCGACTGTACCAGTTCCTTTGGACGTGTTAATACGCGGTTCTTTAGGACAAAGGGGATGATTTTTTAACCCACACACCCTTTGAATTTATGAGTAAGTTAGTTTATTATCTTGCTAAAAGTTTTAAATCATTTATCGTGTAAGGTCGGTAGTCGGTAGGTGCTAGTTGTACGTGTAAACTATTTTTTTGAATAGCTTTTGTTTTCGACTGTCCTTTTAGTAACATGCGAAGAGTGAAACGGAAGCAATTATAACATCTTACTTAGAATATAGTTTTTATTTGAGTTTTTACATTAAACCTAATAAAATATCAAAATAGTTTTATTATATATATATATATATATATATATATATATATATATATATATATTTAAAATGTTTTAAAGAGCTTCTCAGAAGGTCTTAACATTTCATTTACTGTTACACATATTTTAAAACATTAATTTAATGTATATTAAATACATCAGGTTAATTTTTATCTATCAAGTTTATGGTAACTTTTATTTATTTGGAAAGTTACTGAATTCCACTCAACCTGTTGCACTTATTAAATTTCTCTATAATTAAAGTTTTCCGTTGGAAAGTTGAAACTATTAGTGAACCTTATATATACAAAAATAAAAGTTAAATTGGCTTGCGTTTTATAATCTGTCATTTTTTTTATCTATGCTTTAGAGATATCAAATCTATTTGAAGAATAGTAAAAATATATAACTACCAAATGTTTTTAGAGCATTCAAATTTAACACATAGACAACTTTTATACACTATTATTATTAATTATGGCGGTATTCTTTATATATTTTTTGAATATCATATTTTTTATCGCAACAATGCTTTTAATGGTTTGTTCTATCGTTGTTATAATTGTATTGTTTTAATTGTGAATATATTTTATCATTATTAACTTAATTAGTATATGTTTGAATAAAGCAATCTATATATGTAAAATAATATAAAAGTTTCAACAATTACGTAAATTTAAAATTTAGTTAAATTAAAAATAATTTGTTTGAAATATGCCGCTAAGGAAATTTTAAATAAAGAAATCAGTGAAAAATACTATATAATTAAATAATAAGCTTGCAATTAATTAATTGTATTCGAAATCTGACGTCTAATGTCATAGTGGTTCTCATGGCGGCTTTTACAATAACTACAAGAATAGCCAATTATAATATTCACAGCGTCTGTGGGAAATAATACAAAGAAATGTTGCTATATGTGAAATTTCCGGAAACATTATAAAATAATTTTACGTTGTTATTGACAGCTCCAAAATAAAATATCCAAATAACCTGTCTAAAAAAACTTACAAAACTAATAAAAAAACATATATTACTATAATTTTGTGTAATTTTAAGTTAAAACAACATTTTGAAACTATACACAAATATTGTGAGTATTTCAACAACGGTGACAGTCCGCCATTTTGTGTAATTTTAGGTTAAAAATGTATTCACAATTTAAACAAATGATATTTTACAGTAATGACAACGAAATTAAATAACTTTAAAAGCATAATTAGAAGAAACACTGCCCCATGATATTAACTGGAATCCATTTTTAGTGACGGTGACATGTCCGGAGCCAATTATCATTGGTGAAGACATATTATAGACCATAAAGACGGTAACCGTATCAGTATAATTCTTGTGGTGATTTATTTAATATATTAAACACTTATGATGTTTTAAAACAGATTTTCAATGTTATAAAATAATTAATAACAGTATATTATTTGAAATAATGTTAGAACGAAAGAATAATACTATAATTATTATATAATACTAAATAATCTGCCTAGTACTAACTGAATTTGGATGACTGACCTTTTTTATTAGCATTTAAAAAGTCTGTATTGTATCTGTAGTATTCTATTATATGTATACCCTCTCTTTTGCTTGGTTTAATCGACCCCAATGGATAATAATCTTTCCCATAGCCAGCTCTTAATAGGGACGTAATTCAGTGTCTACATCTTTGAGATTAAATTATCGGCAGTCTAGACTCATCTTAGATCTAAAAATCTATAACGGTTATTTATATATACATTTTAATTTAATGATCAATGTTTTCGCTTATTGAATTTTATGAAAGATCATTCACTTATGATTGCTTATTTATATAATTCAGTAATATTGAGATGGAATGAGAACTCAGTAACGAACTAAGACCTTTTCTAGACGCACTAAATAATTGTAAGCTGTCAGCAGCGAGCCATCGAAATGTTAGCTTTTACTTGCAAAATTATGAGCGCGCTCTACTCGATTGGAGATAAATCTGTGCTTTCTATAGACTTAATTGCGAAACTAACAAACCGGAATACTTAATAATATATAAGAAAGAAAGATATTTAAATTGAAACATTTATATTAAAATATTTCAATACAATTTTCAACAATTACAAACAATTTAGTTGTTTTTGAGTCTACATTGTTAGGATATAAAAATAACTGTTTGTTTGAAAATATCTATAAACATGCATAGCCATGTTAAACTTATTTCTATTTTAAATAAATATACAGTGAAAAATAAACCGATACGAGCAGGGATTCGAACCCGCGACCTCTGGGAAACTGTTCCGTTGTTCTACCTATTGAGCTACCGTGTCAGTGCCAGAGGCGGGGAATTTATCATTCTACGCTTTTCGACTTTGTTTGTTCGAATAATTTTTGCGTCTAAATCAATTAAAATGAAGTTCACCGACTTATTATTACATATAAAATAATATATAATGACTACATAAGATATAAGGATAGACAACGAGTCAAAAAGTTTGTTTATTATTAAGACTATTCTAGTATTACATATTCCTTGTGCTCGTCGAAAAAAAAATATTAAGTCGATTTAAACTCTTGCAAATAAATGGGCTCATATTCATTCCGTTAAAGTACTAAAGAACTTCTAATGTATAGTTTTTTAGTTAATTTGTACGTGTAAGTAAGGATTTACCAAGTTTATATAAGCGTCCATCGAGGTACGCAGATTCGAGTCTTGTCCGTGTTAATTTTTTTTATTCTTTTCTTTTAAAGGATTACTCCTTATTGAGTTATTCCCTTAAGTTTATAAATTTATCTTTTTTTGCAGAACTCACAGCTATAGTGAAATATTTATAAATTTTTGCTCATTTATATATGAGTTACCAATTTAAATACAATCTCATTAAATCAAAACATACATACATCTCTTATGTCGTCATTATTTTCTATTGTTATAAAGTAGATGATGAGGTAGCCTGGTGGCTGGTTGGTAGCTGGGTGGTGGCTGCTGGGTGGCTGGGTGTGATTTTATTAGTATTTAAATACTTTCTTTACGTAGAGCTGTTGATGTATATTAACGGCTGTCCTTTGAACAATATATTATCTTAAAGATGATTAGGTAGCCTGGTGGCTGGGTGTGAACTCTGAATACTGCGGAAGGACCGACGCTGCCGGCACTTGCTGCTATTTACGCTTTAATTATATGTAACGAGCAGTGTAAGGGCGTTTTGTCACACTTTAACAATATTTAATAATAATATTAAATATCAATACTTAATGTTAATATTAAATATCAATATTTAATGTTAATATTAAATATCAATATTTTATATTAATAAGATATTTTATTATAAGGATAGAGAGTCAATTCATCTTTGTCTGTCATTTTAGAGATGACAGATTTGAGTTCAGCTCGTGTTGAATAAATTTAACACGTATGAAAGTTTTTTGGTTCTGTACCTCATGAGTACTTTTATTTAAATTTGACCTTAATATATGTTATTTTAATACACTGTAAATATTATAATTTTGAAGTGTCAGTATATTTTTCTTTCTTTCCACGAGGACTACAGGAGTTTTTCAGGAAAAGATATGTTTTAAAAGATCTAACTTACAATTCATGTTCACCGAAATTCCATTCTAAATAACATTTGTATGTATCGACGAAAAGTTTCGAAGATCATTTCAAACATACAAACTCACAGATTTATTTAGCTCTATAATATGAGTGCTTCGCGTGTAAGTGACTTAAGATATATTGTTTTGTTTAGGAATAATATTAAATCAAACAAATAACTAGATAATATCTACAGAGTGTTATTTACGAGGCAATCAACTAAATTTATTTTGATCTAGACTACAGTACGTCGACGGTTTAATCTGGATCAAGCTTAAATTCTTGAACGAGTTATAACTAGCCCTAAATTATCGTATTTATGTAAATCGAGTTTATTATTTACTTTATTATGTATTCCATTATATATTGAATGTGTATTAATAAAGTAGTCTTTATGTAATTTATTCAGTGGATAAATAGCAAAATAGAAAGTTATAAGGCAGTTATCCATGGGTAATGCTGTAACTAAAGCTGACCACAAACACTGTTATAACTTTAAACACGTATGTAATAAATATAATTAATAAAATCGCCTTTAATAAGCTCCTGTGTGAAATAGTCGTTAGTTTGCGATGCTTATCTGTAAGTATGCGAGTAGCCTAACGCTGTGTGTGCAATGTTTAGGTCGACGTTACACTGCCAGCTATGTGCGACGCTATGCTATAAGAATGTAACTAATAGATCATAAGGAATATCAGAAATTTAGACGAAATATAATAATCCATAACAACACTTACACTCAAACAATAATATTATTTGCGTTACATTTGTTCTTTCTCTAAATTAATAAATATAATAATATGTGAAATTCCATTGCTATATCATACTAATAAGGGTAGTGGAGTGGAGGTAGAGATGCAAGAGTCGATCGATAAGAGATTTACAGCTAAAAGAAGATCTTCCTGTAATGAGATAGCGCTGTGATCTTTGACCAGCTCGGTGTCGGGTAACGGACTGTTTAATATTCTTAACTCGGCTTAAAACATTTAAATGGAATCTATCTTAAGATCTCGCTGATACTGATATTGAAATAGGAATTTATATTTACACAATATATTTATTTAATTATATCTGTAAGTACATACATATTTAATGGGGGCTGTATTCAATAATAAAAATAATACTTCGTTTGTTTTTATTGAGATCTCTCAATAGTATAATATTACTTGGTGTTAAAAATATACACAATGGCTGTTTGTTGGTTTGTTGTTAAATATTATTGAATTTGTTTTGACTGAAATGGCAGGTGAAATATTTAACACTCGCCTTTATAACCGTGGGCTTGTTATTGAAAAGATCGTGGGACATTTTTAAAAACATAAACTTGACGCTCAGAAACGTCTAGAAAGTAAACATTTTATAACGAACCTCTGGGAATTTAGTAAATTATTTGCTAGTTATGGAGATCATCTAATTAATATTTTGTTTATATTTGTTACCTAATAGAGTTTTTGTTTTAATTGAAACGTAGTAATACTTTTGAATATCAAACTTTTGCAATTTAAATTTCTCAAACCTTAAAAGAATTAGTAGCCTTATTTTTATATCTTGTGTCCTCTTCATCTATTAAATTATCTAACATCACACCAATATATGTATTACTATATTTTCAAAGTATTTTATCCAAATCTAAAATTATCTTAACCAACATTTAGAAATAACTTTCACGTTGTATCTAAGCCATATTATATTATTGAAATAATAATAGGGCTTTTCGGGGAGAGAAAATTTTAAAATAAAGGTGACCAAAAAAAATCGATCAAAGGAGTTTATTATGAGCTCTGTGTTTTAAAGACCTCGCGGACGAAGTTACGGGCAATAACTGGTATTCTATATTTATAAAGAAATGTCAAAAACAGACCATGAAACATAATGGTCAAAGACCATATCTACTTAGTATATAAAAAGTAAACTCGTTCTATCATCTGATACAAATTGCGACACATGGTACTGTTACTGCTCTGGGCGAGCACTAAACTGTATTACTGTTATAATAGACCTGCGCAGGCGCAGCTAACAAAGCAAACTTAATACCAAGCTCTAATTTATATAGCACACTCGGTGTATGGTATGTTGGTTGGTTTTTTAATAAGAATAGAGTAAAAGAGGTAATATATTGACTTATGATGAATTTATGTATGTATGTATTATTTATATATTTTATATATATATACAATTGATTAAACAAAAAAAAAATCTTTTATCGCATCAACATCTCATCACCATTCATATAAAAAAATATATAATTATTTTAATTTATGACAACGAAAAGTTCAAATACCATATATAGCGTTGACGTGACAGGAATATTTTTGTTTAAAACGTTGTTTCTTATAGAATTGTCTAATTTATTCCACACATGAGTTAAGTGCAGAGGAAAAATAGGTTTGCAATAAAAAGGCTAAAAAGTACCCGTCAATAGATAAGAGACACGCGAGCTAGCGGTAGTGTACACACAGACAGATAAGCCGGTACAGTTAGTGCTTTACTGATTGCGGAATATCTTATTATGTAATATTTAGCTTAAGTTTCAAGTTTGGTTTCAAAGTGTTGGATGATTGTGACCAATACAGACCACTGACGATTTAATACATATTTTACTTATTTTTGTGATTTATATATGGGACATTTATTGATTGATGAATCTTTTAACTATTGTAGTATTAATACTTTTTATATAAATAAACGACCAAATGTACGCAGCTTATAATCTAATATTATATATTTAACAGCACATTTTGCTGAAGTATTTTAACTGTACGAAATACTTAGATACTTTTCATGAAAAGGATTTTACATCACTTGAAAGATTATTTATCTCTGAATCAATTTAACGCCTGCGGATCTGAATTGCTTACTGATCTTGAATTAAATGATATCCAACATAAACGTATACATTAGAAAATCATAAAATATCGCAGCATCCATAAGCTACAAAATCCCCGGTATTTATTGACCACTGAGAGCTTTAATAATCTGAATACCCAGTGACGTACGACGCTCAGTGGTAACGGGGCCTGTGCCACAATATTGCAGCCCTGTCCGTAGGTGCGTGCTGGCGCGTCCGAATTGTCATCTTAAGTCACAATTAATAGCCTCAATAATTCAATACATTTATATACTTTTGATTGTTATAACTCTAACCGCAGATCTCACAGCATCTCATTTATATTCGCTGTTGAATGCCTCGGCAATTTTCCAGAGTCATAACTTATACTTTTTCACGTCTTTGAAATTTAAGTTATTTTAGTATCTACTTTAAGGATATATCAGGATAAGAAGTGTCACTATAAACAAATAGGCAACTAAAATCGCTTTAGGGTTTCTGGAAATTAACCCAAAAACAAATTTTAGCTGTAGAGTTATAAATAATGGCTGCTTAACGCGTCGCTGCGAGGCGCTGAAACTATTGTAGACTGTTAATGACGACTTGACCTGTTTATTAAAAAACTATCCTCCAAATTTTATTGCCATATAATAACTAAATATAATAAAATATCAGACATTTTCTTTTAACGATACTTCAATATATATTTGATTACCGGTCATCGATTTTATGACACAGTTTGAAACAAAAATTTACATTTTGAAACAAAAAGATACATTCTAAACATTCAATTAACTTAAAACGACGGTTTATTATTTAGAAACTAATCACGAATTAGTTTTGTTAAACTGGGCTCTTTATTATTAAAAACTCAGTAATATAATATCACTGAGTGGTTTCAATCTGAGCGCGTTGTATTGAGAGCTCACAGCTGACTGAGCCTGTGATAGTGAGGTTTCCGTGAGCAGTCTTTTGGGCAATTTTTTCAAATATTTTTTGTTTAATGGATGACTTCACCTTTTATCGTCTTTCTGCCGGCGTTTGTCTTTTGTTTTGTTTATTCTGTTAATGTTTGAGAGCCTTCTAACTTACAGCCCTATTTCATTTTACGATCTGAGACATTCTATCTCAACCGGTCTAAATCGCATAGTGAAATGGCTGTTGGTGAGTTAGTGCTTCTCTCTGATTGGTGGAGACGCCTATTAGCTATTTTTCAAGGTCAAATCGTATAATTTAGATCGTATAGTGAAATGTGGCCATTAAAGTTTTAATATTATATATAACATTAATTAATAAAGTCAGTATAAATATAATTAAACGAAATTAAAGATATTAAATTTCAATATAATTTGCGTTGTATGTTTGTTTGAATATTCATAACTAAATATATATAATATTAGTTCTTTGGCATCATTGTCTACTATTTATAGTAGTTTCAGCTCTAAATATACATATAATAAACTTTAGTATGTCCGTCGCGTTATAGTTTTCTATGGCGTATAAATAAACCGTTTTCGAGAAAGCGGAAATTTTATTCAATAACAAATATCTCGATACAATTGTCAGTAAGTAAGAGTTAGTGTTACTTTAGCCTAGAAAACACCGCGTGAATAAACTACACGTATAAAGGAAATATAAATAATATATGTAACATTGAGACTATATCATATATATTTGAAATGAATATTAGGTCTATTTTGCGATAAAAATGACCATGCTGGTGAAATTCAACAGAAACGTCGGGAAATAAAAAGGTATTTCACTTTTAATTTTTTTATCGCATAATAGACCCGATAGATAGTTTAAAAATATTAAATTATATATCTCGTAGATATATATTTTTAACTTAAACTTTATTTTAAATTTCCTATAACCATTTAATAGCATGGACATAAAAGTAGAAAAAAGAGGCGTAAAAAGTATCATATACTGATAGATAGATAGCAATGACAAACAGAAACAAAAAAAAAACAAATATTTTTTTACATTCCTTTTGTAAAATTAAAACCACTTAACTAGTGCGTAAAAAGTTTCATATAAGTTGTTTTAAATTAAAAATGACAAACAGAAACAGAAAAAAAAGTCATGAATTAATTTGTTATATATTAGTTTTTTAACATTAAAGCTGCAGCTAGCATTAACTAGCATTTTAAAGCTTTTAACGATAACTTTTTTTTTTAATCATAGAAGTAACGTTATGCGCTCTTATTTACAAACTTACATAAGTCCATGTAAGAAGTCCTGGGCTCGTAAAGCGCTGTTTTTTATATATATTAGCAAAAAGCCAGTCTATAAGTCACATAGCTCTATGGCTTGATATCGTAAGCATTCAACATCAATAAATAGAAACAAACGACAGATTAATGTTTAATTCAGGATATGTCTTAGGCCGCTGACACGTGTCAGACTGTCTTAATACCTATTTGTCTTACCTGTCATATACGAATTCAAGAACCGTTCGATATTTTTTTTTGTATTTCTGTATTTTTTTATGGCTACATGTAATTTTTTTGAGTCGTAAATCGAAATACTCTTCCTCAAGTTTTAAAAGTTATTGAGCTTCCTTATCTGAGATAAATATCATCTAGACTTTTTTGTCTTATAAGTTTAATGTTATTATAGTTTGTTTTATGTCTAATTTAAATTAAGTAAGTCGCTTCAAATGCACAGCAGGCAATCGGTCTTCATATAGCAGCGAGCCATCTTTATTTATGTGTATATATGTCGTAATATTGTCTGTCTTGTGCAAGAGCCCTAAGTGCTGCTAAGTGGAGTCTAGATTGATGGCACTCTCAGCTGATAGGCGCTATTTCACCGGTTTTCACAACTTATGGTTCGAAAATAAGACCGGTGTCTATAAATATAAAGTTATACAATGTCTCGATAAATATTATGTATTATAAACAAATAAAACTTATCTTTTTTCTTTTCTATCTTTAAAAGATATATTCAATTTATCGGTATCAGTTGACTTTTCCATTAACCTAGTAACGCCAGAGTAAAGTTACTACGAGGTGTCGGCTCGGTGAATACATAACCACAGTATTTGATACTAATTGTAACGGTAATAGTATATTTATACTTAATAAAACTATTCTAACATATATACAAATAACTAATATTATATACCTGGAATAAAGTTAGGTCATAAATTAAAAAATAATCTTAGTAGTAGTAGTAGAGCTCTATTTCTCTACGTCTTGCAAAAACCTAAATAACCTAATAATATTCAATAAATAACAAAATGGACGCATCTTAAGAAGTATTTAAAATATCATACATTTAAGAGACGAGAAAACAATTAATTTATATAGCAAATACTAAATAAAATCTTGATCTATTTCATGTTTCAAATACGTATTTAAAAGTTACAAATTTTGTAATTTATAATGTGACAAAAAATCTCTTAGAAATATTCCTTTGAATATTTTTTGATATACAAAAGTCAGCAAACTGTAAATCTTTACAATACGAGTAACGGTTGTGGCAAAAAGTCCTTCTATAAGGAACCAAATAGAACAACCAGAAACCAATGTCAAGGGCAACCTCCAGTTTCCGGCTAATACTAACTCTACCTCGAGTATCTTGGTCCAGAGGGCGCGAGAACTTGCCTCTACAACCTTTTGGATTTTTTTCACTCCCTCCCCCAATATTATAGACCTTATTTATACTGGGATAGAGTTCAAAATCAAACAATTTTTATGGTTACATCTACCGCACTCTTATTTAAATAAGGTAGTTGGTGTGTGAAAGAGAAGGATGTATGTTGTTGCTGTTCCCGAGAGCAGGAAGGAAGATGGCGATGTTGCCGCGTTTTGATTACGGGTTTCAAAAGTAATGTATCGATAGTTTTATAGACATTCTTAAAATTAATCGATATATTCATTTTGACTTTTATGAGATTTTAAAAGGTCATTAAATGTATAATTTAGTGAAATTGTACGAATCATTTAGATACTTTTAACGAATATTGCAGACTACGAAAAATAGTAAAAAAAAAACATTATTATAAAAATGAGAAAATTAAAGTAACAATATATTATTTAAAATTAATATAAATTTAAATAATTTTATTTATCAAAGTTTAAAAATATAAACACACTACCAGATACCATATACTAAGCCAAACTTAATTAATTATTGTATGATTTTAAAACATGACCAATTATACAAAAACGTAGATAAAATATAAACATCGCGTAACAATCGATAGTGGCACATCACTAAACACCAGATGGCGTCGACAGGCCTGCGAGCCAGGTCGGTCTGCCCGGAATCCAGTGCGTCGCCTCGTATGACGACTGGATGGATCTCAAATTGGAGGCTTTTTGCATTGAGATTTAGAATTACACAGCGTGTATTAAGCACTCAAAGTTTTTGGACTAATTTTGGTATTTAAGAGATGAAATCATTCTCTCTAGGGAGATGAAAAGACAAAATCAAAACTAGCTCAGCTTAAATATGAGTAAATTAAAATGATGATGCCTCAAAAGTATTAAAAGAACCGCCCTCACGATAGAAACATTACAAGATGTGGGATGCTGTAAAATGATTGCTCCTCAAAACTCAAAACCTTTGATAGTTTAGTTTTATTGAGATTTATTAAATATCTAAAGAGCCGATGGACCGGTCTTAGACCAGGTGGAGTCGTTATTAACAGACGGAAAGTTATTTTTCGAACAATAATGAGTTGATCTATATTTATTATTTCGACTTGTTTCCGATAACAAGATATTATTTAAATTATTTTGATTCTGATTATAAATTATTGTATCACAGTAGTTAGATTTTTCTTAATAAAAAAACAATACAAATATTGCTTTAAATTATATTTTATCAAAAAGAAAACTGTCGTTACTGATATTATACAATTATAAATAATTTTAAAATATTACTTTTATTTATATTTTTTTCAAAAGAGTCTGAAGTTCTAATATTAAAAATTATATATTAATGTATATATTTAATTTATTATTTCAATCTGTTTATACGTTTATTTTAAAACCAAACCCCAACGTGGCGGTGGTTGTGGGATTTAAAATCGAAGGTTAACTTTCACGTGTTAATTCTTCGACCTAAAATAACAAAAATGTCTGTTTGTTTGTGTGCTTCATTTACACGTTTAGAGTTTTGGAGATAATAGGCTGGGTCGTGTGGGGTTTGGTTTTATAAAGGTCTTGTTTTTAATTGGTTTAATGAGTGGTTCGGCGTTTCAAAGATAACTCATAAAAATAATATTTTTTACAAAGTTTTTCATGCATATTATAAATATTAATGTTACTCATATATAAAATATCATATATATAATATCCCAAAACTATATATATTGTTAAATATATGACAAATATAAAAAAAATAATTTCCAATTCAATATCGCTCGTTGACACTGAACTAACGCGACCGGTAGCGCTGTGTGTTCGTCCATTCGCACCTCTACCCTCTAAACCATTGTACGAACTGAAACAATGAACTTAATATACGTATGACTGCCTCCAGGCTTTTATGTACTTTGTGAAATCACTTAAAAAACTTATATGTACATAAAAATACTTTTATTACCAACAATTTTATTATATCGTTAAATATTATATTGGTATTGTTTTCGCTTTTATTATATAAATATTTAAAATCGAATTGTTAAATTAAATTAAATAATATATATATTTTGTATATAGGTATATTATTTTGCCGACCGTACCGACCCATCTCTTAGACTCTCATGGAAGTGAAATGTTCCATTCTAATTATACTTGGAATGTTTTAAATTTTAAGATAAGAACCATTTTCACTGTTAATTTATTTTAAATTATCTTAAAATATTTAAATATTGATAATTTATAAATCACGTATGACTTAAATTAATATATGATACTGTAGAACGAAATATAAACCGATACGGGCCGGGAATCGAACTCGCGACTTCTGGTTTTCTCATTATTTTTTATTTATTTAAATAAGTTTAACATGGCTGTACATGTTTATAGATATTTTCAAGCTTATAATTTGTGGTCGTAGGTAGGTTGGGGGTATTTTGAGAAATCAAAAATCCTCCCACGTATGAGAGCATCACACGTACAAAATATACGAATTCAACACAAAAAAGGCATCAGGATGTCGAGTTGTAGTAAACCGTTTTTATAATGAAAGTAGTGTCAGGGCTTGTCCTAAGTCATAGACTTATCAATGTTGTATATGACAATGAATTTAGCAAAATAAAATTACATAAAAACGTAATATATAATTATTATTTAATATATATATACCATTCTGAAGTATCTTGAAGTAATACAAACAAAACATGCTTTAAAATCCCTTGATTGCGCAAGTTTTTGAAATATTACAGAATTGTATTAAAAAAACAATTATTAAAAACGCTCAACCAATCGCTACCTCTTATGATTTACAGCTGTAGAATAACACAATTCTTAGTAAATTCTATCTTTTTGAATTTATCGTACACGTTCATCTGCCTTCGTGTCTTTGTCTGTTCCTCTCAAGAATGTGATGATACCTGGATGCAGTTTCACATACGCTTACCTAAGCAATACTATGCTATATTATGCTATACTATGCTATGCTATACTACGCTATGCTATACTATACTATGCTATACTATGCTATGCTACGCTATGCTATGCTTCATTGTGAACTTGAAACAGTAAAAAATATATCTGAAAATACTTTCAAATATATATTTTTTACAATTGTATTGATGCTATGGCCAAATAACAAGCGTTCGTTAATATTATAATTTAATGTATGTTTCTAAACGTCAGTCCAGCGTTATTTTATGTTGGAACCATACATTTATCTTTCAATTCTACTAACTTCTATGCTACTTGTCTACATATACAATTTAAGAATTAGTTCGCAGGGTTTCAAAATTAACAAAAACTTTGCAAGCAGGTTGAATTAAACTAAATCGTCTAATATGTTTTTTATTTTACAGGTAAGCGATGTGACCAGACCCGTCTTCAGCGTGAGTACCCTGTCTCAGTGGGAAAGCTCACAAATAATATTTATTACTCCCTTTGTAATATAAATATAAAAAAACTTAAAAATAAAACCTTTGTACACTAAACTATGACTACATTTAAAGGTATAATTTCTTGAACGGAATAAAGTGAAGATTTTCAAAGAGTTTTTCAAATGTGTGTTTTTAACACACCGTATGTGTATTTCTTTCCGACACGACAAATAAAGTATCTTTGCACATGTAATTTGCAGTCCGGCTACCTTCAGGTACAAGGAAAACATACAAATTATCTAAAAATAATATTAAATCTTTAAAAAATATTAATACATATGTTAAATTTCTCAGTAAGAGTCTTGTGGATATTATATTTATATACGAATGTCGTAGTCTTTGGTTACTTCTTGAATCTTACCCTCCTTATTCAAAGAAATATTTAGAGTCATCAATAACTAACTATATTCTATATCTTTTATTAATAAGCGCTTCCGTAGTTTTGAATTAGTTTTTCAATTGAAACCCATCAGAATACGGACTCGATATTAAAAGATTCGACGGTGCTATTACAACACGCACACATATATATTATATTGTAGCACAAAATTAATTATAAACATATGAAAAATACACCTTATTCAATGTATTTTAAGTTGAAATTTGAATATATATTGATCGGAATTCAGACGAGAAATATAAGAGTGTGCTCACGCCCACATGCGAGGTTTAATGTTTTACCAATATGTGTATGGGATTTAACGCAAAACCGCATTTCGCTTCATTATCTTCAAGTTTATATGATTCCACATGTTAATTGACAATTAAAGAATCAGAAGTAAAAAAAGATCTTCCATAACGGTTAATACATCCAAGTTATAAATATTATCTTTATATACCAAAAGAGGGGTTTTGTTTAAATGGCAGGCATTCTTGATGACAGACTTTGTCTCTTTAAATTTAACTCGGGAATTTCAGGGGTAATCGTATTTAGCAAAAACTTTACTGATATTTCATTATAATTGGAGCTATTATATATTAATATATGTACTGAAATTTCTATTAAATCGATGTTAATATATTTGATAAAGAAATTTAATAAAGAAAGTCTTTAATACTAAATGAGAAGTTTGAATTACGTCACTTCGTATCATTTATTTTTTACTCTCAAATTCATATTTACTTTGACCATGAAGAGAATCTGACAGAAACATTGTAATATTGTTCTTATAATAAATTAAGTTATCATAAAAAATATACTTTTTTAATGTCAATTTAAGGATACACGTATATCCTTAAGATGATTCCAATTCATTCTAAAAGTCATCAGGGATGTCATATTATAAAAATAAAAATTTACGTATGCAATATTATTTTGTTGCTAAATATGGCTAATTAAAAGAAAGCTTTTAATTAACGGTTATTCGCTAAACTTGACTCGCTTTTATAATTAAGATTGCTCATTATTTCGCACTCAAATAAAACCAATTGAAATTAATCAGAAATTTAAAACTAGTAGCGTCATAAAGGTAGGTAGAGAACACCCCAATGAAACTTGCATGTAATATAGCAGGTACTCTTGTAAGACTCTTACGTACTCTTATACTGTTGTACTCATATACGTTTGTACTATTATACTGTTGTATTCTTATACTGTTGTGTTCTTATACTTTTGTACTTATACTGTTGTAAACTTATACGTTTGTACTCTTATACTGTTGTACTCTTATACTGTTGTATTCTAATACTGTTGCACTCTTGTATTTTAATACTTTGTAACTCAGACGCTTTCACGGAAAATATTCTCGAAAACATTTAAAGTACCAAGTGTAGTCTGTTCTGACATTTTCATTCACCGTTTGTCGCTAAATGAACAACACTCCCCGGTCGTGACTCGAGACTATTTATTAAATGTCAATATAAATATAAATAATTATCTCATAATCGATACTAATGTTTTTACTAATACCTTGTTTAATATTTTGACAATAACCAGCCTTCATTAGCAATACTAATTACGACACTTATCAGGAAGTTAAATGATTTATTGGTTGATAGAGACAACGCGACAGTGACGTTGTAAGTGTTTGTTATTATTAAATATATATTATTCATATTGTTTGTTAGTTTGTTGAAACAATATTGTATTTTTCTCTTCAGCTATCAATCTATTACGTATAATAGTGACGTTAATTTTTTATCCTCTCTTCAAAGGTCAATCTATTACATACTTAAATTTATTGAAGTTTTTTTTTGCCTCAGGGTAATAAATAAATAATATAAATATGAATGTAGACATACGGCCATCATATATACAGTAAATGAAGTCATTTGATAACTCATGATCTTTAGGTTCAAAGGTATTTTAGTATTTAAAATGTCAGCATCTTCCATTTAAACTAATAATGTCTGTTTTATGTTTAAATACATCCTCTGAATAATTATTTAATATTAGCTTATATATATGATTATATATTATTATATATTATTTTGTAAAATTCTTATATTTCCAAAAGTCCTAGTATAAAGTCTTAAAATAAAACATATTTGTATAAACAGTTTCGTAATTCCAAAGTATACATCAGTTTTTTGACTCGAGGACTTTTGTTCCGTCGTATTGTTGAAATACCACTTGTACACACATATATTATTAGCTGAACGCCAGAAATAAGACACTTGAAAGAATGCGATAGTATAAATTACATTTCAAATTCCATCTCCTTAAACGTCATAGAGCTTTTGAGAGCTTTATGTTCAAAAGTAGAGTCATTTAATCGACCGAAAAGAATACAAAAGTGTCTTATTGTTTCGTGGGTTGCGTTGTGAATAGCAATTTTAAACCTGTTTGTGTGTTTGTCTGTATGTCGAGGTGTTAAAGAGAAGTCTTCGCACGTATTAGATTTATGAATTATTGAACAGCCCGGTAATACTTCGCCAGATGCTTATTGTATAGAAATATCTTCCCCACAAGTCCCGTATCAAAACAAATTATTTTTTTTATTTAATATACTATTTAGAGTTATTTAAAATTAAATAGATTACTCCAAACTCTTATAACTACGAAAAAAAATAAATTTGTTTAGAATTTACAAAAAAAAAATAAATGTAATTTATAATAATTGAGCTTGAAACGGAACTGATCGGAATTGTAAATAGTGATGTAACTATGGATAGAACCGCTCATTAATCGCTATCGAGTGACAGAATGCGGGCAATCTTGATTTATTGTTTCAAAACTCGCCACTCTGACCTGCTTTCGTGAAGCCGAGATACCTTCCAACTGCTTAATATGGCTTACTGTCCACACCTGCAAAGAAATTAATAAATACAAGTGTTAACAACTGTTTTGAATTACATTATTTAATTCTATATCTTTATTTATTTATACCAGAGAAACGGAGACAAATATAGGCATTGAAAAAATATTGTATTTTGAATTGATCTCACGATAAAATATATTAAAATGGGTAATAAATATGGTATTCTGAGTGTAATACAAGTAAAAACTCACTCACTCACAATAAATATATTATAATCATTTGTCTATATAAGTTCAAATGTAATTGTTTGTTCTTTTATATCGTGTAACGTCTATTTATTCTGAATATTATACAGTTATTGATGATAGCATTTAATTCTCTGGTAACTTGACACCGTAGGAGGCGACGTAAAAGGGAAACTCCGTAATACCTTCACGGCAGTCGCATCGTATTTGTGTAATGCAGACTCTGCGCGTTTTTTATCGATATAGCGATTGGCGCAACCCTAGTTGATTTTAATTGGCCACGGAGTTGTTCGACAACCGACGATGTGTAAACGTTTTAATGACTCTATTGTATTTTTAGTTTAAATGTTACATTTTATTCGGATAGCCTATACTGTTGCTAGTGGTGTGCTTTTATCGATAATAAATTTTGTGTTTATTTACCGTTGTTATATCAAGAGTATTTCAATTTATCTGTTTTTATGGAGCGAATTAATTTAATGGTTGAATTTTAATAACTGAAGGGTTAATGAAGATTAGCTTACTATAAAACAGTAATTGCAAATGGGCTTAAATTCGAAGCCGCATATTAATAGCGATGCAATTTCTCATGGTTTAAAAATAGACTCCGGCGGCATAAAAGAGTTTTAAGATACATTAAATAGACCCGACTATTAAATTAATTACAGATTATCAAAGTGTATTAAACGCTTTTATATCGCTTTTACGATGTAACCAGAAATATTGCTATATATATACCCATATATATATAAATATATATGTATATTAACTACAATCTAAACTTTTAATTATAACTTACAAAGTAATAAAAATAAATGAAAGCTATATTGTTCCGCGGAGAAACAATTTGGAAAATATTTGCGGGTAGGCGGCAATTCCATGGTATTATTTCGAATAGTCTGCGGTGTATACACACCTTTACGTTCAGTGGTTTTTTTGACCCAATTTATAAAATATAGCGGAAACACTCACAACTCACACACCTAAATAAAAAGATTTAGCTATAATTTTCAGTTTATATAGTTTGACTTAAAACATAATTAATAATTGTTTTATATATTTATATTAATACTGAAAATAATGCCTTAAAAAGATTGGTATTACAAGCGTTTATCTTCATTACTTTGGTAATATTTAATCAATGTAACCTTGGATCGGTTTTGGTGATGAATGATTCATTATTTTTTGTTCGTAATGTATCTTCTTTAGACTTGCGCCACACAAAAAGCTATATAAAGCGGTATTGATTTTCATTTCAACTATTGATGTTGATTTGTTATTTTCACTGAAATTTAAGTATTAACTTTAATTTGCTTCACCGTACATTTACGATGGCGTTTTTCGATTCCGTCTATCCTTATATAGTTTATGTTTTTGTTTACATAAGTTCATGTAACTTAGTACCTATGGCTCAGTTGTCAAAACGTCGTTACAGTTCCGAGGCGGTCATAAGTTTAATTCTGGCTCGTGCTGTTACCTTTTTTTTTTCTAGATAAATCAGTGAAACAAAAAAAGCAATTTAGTTAAAGATCCTTTGTTTAGTTGGAAATTGAATTTAAACTGTCTTATAGTAAAGTCTAAACATGTAGAGATTTATTTGTCAATATATTCGTCTGCTTCATGACAATACACTATAATATTTTATTTTAAGCTACATTATAATTAAAGTTTCAAGAGAATGAGTTAGCCTTTGGCAAGGCTTTGTTTTAGATTTCTTAGAAGCTTGCGGTGGTCCAGCAGAAAGTATTTAATTTTAAAAACAATGCCATCTTAATTGTAAGTAAGCACTTGGCGCCGCTGAAACACTTTTAACAGATTGAAATGTTTTTGCTCTGAGCCAAGTCTATTCGGGTTCATTTTTATAGTTCAGCTCATTTTATTTTTGTACCATTATTTAAGGGGCTCGTGTAACTTGTTGATTGATTTTTTTTTATCCAATTAGTCTTCTTACTTAGTATTTCGCTGTTTAAAAGTTATTTTGTTGTTTTAACAGAATACGCAGATTTAAACTATTATTTATTTGTTATTTACTTCTCTGACCAATGTAAAAATGTTTATAAAATAGGAATATGCAAAATTATCTCATTAGTATTAAAGCTTATTCAAAAGATTATTATTTTCGTTTTACAAAGAGGTTTTACAAAGAATATATTATATTCTTTCATCAGATACAATGACAATTCAAATATTTAGTATATTTAAGTTTTTCGAATTGACATTGTATTGTGATAGTAAATTATATCGTAAACTCGAATGTTAATTCGTAAATCTTAAAGAATAATAACTGTTCCTTAATGACTTCGAAGGTATTTAAATAAAGTTTTTAGTATGTTTGTGTTGGTGACATTGGAATTGACATTTTATAGCGGACTTTGTATGAAATAAAAATAAGATTTACATTAAACATTTTATCGTATTAGTGAGATAAATATCAGTCTGAGAAGTAATTTATATTTTGAATACAAGTATTGTTTAGTTTTCTTTTAAATTGCCAAAAAGTTTATCATTTTAATATGTTAAACAAATATATGTATTTATTCTTTTGTAAAGACAAGTAACAACACTCCATGAAATTCGTTCAGTCATTCAGTTACATACTGTTTATAAAACTTCTAAATTTTTTTATTATTAATCAGTAATTTAAATGAATTGGAAGTTAAATCAAGTTTTTTCAAGCATACAGACATAAGTCCTTATATTGCTTCGAGCATACAGACATAGGTCCTTATACTGCTTGAAGCATACAGAAATAGGTCCTTATATTGCTTCAAGCATACAGACACAGATCTTTATATTGCTTCGAACATACAGACATAGGTCCTTATATTGCTTCGAACATACAGACATAGGTCCTTATATTGCTTCGAGCATACAGACATAGGTCCTTATATTGCTTCAAGTATACAGACATAGGTCCTTATATTGCTTCAAGTATACAGACATAGGCCCTTATACTGCTTCAAGTATACAGACATAGGTCCTTATATTGCTTCGAGCTACAGACATAGGTCCTTATATTGCTTCGAACATACAGACATAGGTCCCTATATTGCTTCGAGCATACAGACATAGGTCCTTATATTGCTTCGAGCATACAGACATAGGTCCTTATATTGCTTCGAACATACAGACATAGGTCCTTATATTGCTTCAAGTATACAGACATAGGTTCTTATATTGCTTCGAGCATAAAGAGAGAGGTCATCATCTTCCTTTAGCATGAAAACTGCTACTGAAAATTGTTATAAATATATATAGTTGTAAATAGAATCGAATTATTAAAAAAAAATAAGCAAGAAACTAATTTTTCAATTAGTAGCATAGATATTTTCGCAGAAATTGATGACTTAGACAACACAAAGGATACTAGAACATTTAAAAAGGTATATAAATGTCCGTCGCAGCCAGACTCCTCACATTTCTCGGACCTCCCGTAGTAACGCAGCCTCTTTTATGATCATACTAATTGGCAATACCAAATAAACGTGAAAATAATACATAAAACTCCATGAAGCGAGGGCACGAGTAATGGATTGTTTTTTTTTTTATTTCGGACAATTTCAATTGTATCGACTATCTTATATGATTGTAGCGCTTTATTGTGCTTGAACTCGAGCGCTTTTTATTATGGATTTACAATTTTATTAGTCATATAAGAGACAATGCGACATCACGTGCGCTTTTGACGACATTGTAAGTATTAATTAATATCTAGGTAAAATATATTGTAGCAGCATTCTAAACAAATGAATTCTGTGTGTTTTTGTATTCCTGGTGTGTCTGAAGCAGTTAAAATAGTGTTAAATGCTATTGCTAACAGCTCGCCAGAGAATAGACAGCGGCCATTGAACACTGACTGAATACTTCAGCCTTAACAGCCAGCTAGTTGGATATTTTAATATTGAGATGTTTGGAATGCAGTTCTTATATGAAATATATTAATTCTATTTATACATACTACATCTACATTAATAAAATGTTATTTTATATTAACTTTAAATCATTTAGAAGCACTTCGTTTCAAACAACACCAGAATGTATGTATGTAAGTATGTTTGTGTGTATGTTTGTATGTATGTGTGTGTGTATGTGTGTATGTATGTATATATGTATGTATGTATGTTTGTGTGTAAGTATGTATGTATTAATGTATGTATGTGTGTGTGTATGTGTGTATGTGTGTATGTATGTATGTATGTATGTAGGTATGTATGTATGTATGTATGTATGTATGTATGTATGTTTGTGTGTAAGTATGTATGTATGTATGTATGTTTGTATGTATGTGTGTAAGTATGTATGTATGTATGTGTCTGTACTCTTTCTATTCTCTGGCACTAAGTAGTTATTGTCTGCTACAAAGACTTTAACATAAATATAATAATTTTGCATCGACGCTTCTCGTATTGTAAAGTCAGAGACGTTAAAACTTAATGAAAGTTGTACTATTGAGTGAGAATGTGTCTTCGTATTGAAAATACACTGTTCATACTTATATGGCTGTTTTATTAATTCTTAAAAATATATTTTTTAAATATCTGTAAAGATACTTTCAAATAAATGTTTTATGAAATTAACGAAATATATGAAGGTCTTATATCTTTATGAATATCATATACAAGTAAATTTATACGCTAATTATACCTGATTTGTTAAAAATATACATTTATTTAAAATCTTGGATATAAATGAACATTTAATGTTATCTTCAAAAATGCCGCCAACAACTGTACTATATTGGAGGATTTTAGTTACCAAAGTCGAACACAAATGGGTCCATTAAATAAAACGATTGCGACCTTCCAATTTTGTTCCAAAGAGGTCCAAACTAAAATAAATTTATATTAATAAAAGGTATACAAAGCCACTTAATTTTAAATACCAAACTAAATCTTTGTTTCAGTACGAATGTTTTCATTGGATTTTCTGAATATCGTCCGTAATGGCGGCCGCGTCGTGTCGCTCGTACGAGGGACATTAGATACTCCTTAAATACGATGTGTAAAATCGCTACACCTAACCTTACGACCTGACACACGGACGTACTATTCAGACAGCTTATTTATTTAAAATATATATCAATGTATAAAAAGTTTTAAATGTTTTAAATCATATTGTCATAGTCTAAAATATAGCTGAAATATGTTGTCATATTATTCTGTATTTTAAATAAGCTTGTGATTAAATTAAACCGTGTGTATTAAGTATACTTCGCAGATCTCGGAGATGCAGATACACTCAGATCTCATCGGATACCGATATACTTACAATAGTTGTCGTTTAAAAGACAAACCCTTTTTACTCGGACGCCCACGCACACATCTCACTGCCTGGATGCTGGGACGTTCATAGACGTACATACCGACAGATAAGACCTAATAAATTAAGACGACTGCGGTTCCTTATATGCTTTTATTAAAACAACTGTATTACGTTTCCATAAACTTTTTACAGATTAAAAATTACGAAATAAATATAAAGCGTTAGTGATGTTACACAAAGATAAAAGATGTTAAAAAAACGTCAACTTAAATAATATATATCTTTTAAATTGTCGACGATTGAATTTAAAATAAAACAACCAATTTAATAAAATATGTAAAAGAATCACACTTCTAAATTATTTATTAATGTAAATCAGGAATGTTTGGAAAATGTATTTGTATTTCTTGTTTCAAATATTCTTAGTTCTGAAGGCACGTGTGTTGAAAGCATTCGCCCCTTTATCAGAGAGGTGTTAAGAATAAATCGACACAGAGAGAGAGAGAGAGACATAAGAAAGAGAGAGAGAGAGACGCAGTTCAGTTTTACTATCAGTTATTATATTTATATATATCAATCTATTTAATAACAATAAAAGAAAATTTATTAGGAAGTAAGGAAAAATATTTGGAGGCGTTAGCTACATCCAAAAAGTGTATTGGCTGTAACTACTGAGAAAATGGTCTATGAAGGATCAGAATAATATTTTTTTCACATGTAGTAAGTATTGTCAATATCCAGCACTTCCAGAACAATGGCGATTCTGAAATATTTGATATAAATAACCTTTTTTTTAAAAAAAATGTGGTCGTATTTTTATAAAAAACGTATACTATAAAGTTATTTAATATATTCAGCTTTTAAATTTGTGTGACAATAAGTATTTTTTAAATCTAATGTCAGAGATAATATATGATTTTATTTTAATTAAATTATATTATTCTTCTTTTAAAGAAAAAAGGAATATTAGACGAAATCATCTAAACCATGTTTTTTTTAAGATTTTTTTTTTCGAAAATTTAACATTTATTATAACTTTAAACAAAATTACACTATATTCTTTTCATAATCTCTCTCTTATTCTTTGCTTATATAAGCTATTTATTTATTAATTATTTTGTATTACTTATAAATGAATTCAATAAGTATACAGTTAATTAATTCCAATAGTCTGATATAAAACGTTTAGTTGATTATTATAGTATTTTTAAAATGCACAGTTTTAAAACGATAAGTCTTATAATGTGGTAGCTAAATGGTATATTAGATGGCTACATTAGCAAACCTGTTTTGTCGATATTTATCGATATTAGCGGGTCAATGACCTTATTCGGCAATGCTTTTTGTTTTCAGCTGCTTCGGAAATATTGTCTATACTGAGTTACGTGAAACTTTTTGCAAATAAATCATTTGATTTATCTGTTATAAATTAACCTATTTTAGACTCTTATGCAGACATTTAAAAAAATAATCTCGCAATCTTTATATCAAAAGATAGATCTTTGAAAGTAACAAATTAATTTATTCATAAGCCAAAATGAGCTTTATGCAATGAATATTTCGTTATATAAATGTATTATTGTGTTATATAATTATATATTTTATAATAGAATGGAGGCGACAGGGCCAAAGACGTCAGAGCGTCAAAGTCGTGTCGGTAATTTGGAATTCTTTAGTTGATTGTAAAATAGTTTTGGTCGGTTATGTGTGAGATAAAATTATCTTTTTCCATAGAAGGTTCTCGAATATTTCCAAAAATGTATCATCCGCGCGAACAAAACTCCAGACGTTTTCGCATTTCGCGCGATTTGAAATAATTGAAAAAACGCGCGTTTCAAATGCGCGCCGCATTCTTACAAGGCTCTATTAAGTCTGCGGGGTAACTGTGAATCAAAATCATCCTTATTCCTGAACAGCTAAGGTTTAAATTACAAGGGTTGCTATTTAAAGATCGCTCCCGTTTTTTCCGACGCATGTTCAGAGAAATGTTTGATGGTTTTCTTCTTGCGACACGATACCGACACGTCTTAATTATTTCGCAGTTAATAATATATTAAATTTGCATGTGTAATACATTGTGTGCTTTTATATTATTATATAAAAGATTTTATGATGTTTTGATTAATTCAAGAATTATAACTCTATTTATTTTTATTATAAAATCGTATAGCATTGTAGAAGCATTTAATATGAAAAATGATATAAGTAAAAATGTCGTGAGGTGTAAATGCAAGTGTACATCTGGAAATTTAAATGCAAACTGTGTAAAAAGTTGGATGAGCTTCTACATTCTTTGTATCTTAGATATTATACTGGAAATTTAAATTGCTCTCAATCTGTCACTTTATTATTATGACATTTTCACTCAGCAGGGTTTTCTTATCATAGACGATATGAAGCGTATTATTTTTTAATGGAAGAATATTAAACAAAAAATTGTAATTATTGATTCATTAAAAGTTATATAAATGTTTCTGAAATTAAAATTTAAGTCTTTTTTCAATAGTAAACGACTTATCGAAGGAATTAAAGACAATATATTCCTCGGTACTAGTTTGCTGAGAGAGTTTATTTGTCCGGTGTCTTGTAAAAAGCAAATAAGCTATGGGATAGGGTATAACGATGACGAAGTATTTATGGTTTTAAACAAAAACACAAACCAACTAGACGCAATATATATATATATATATATATATATATATATATATATATATATTATATATATATATATATTTGATTTATTTGTATTTTATAGAGCGTGTTTGAAATTGTCTGTATACATGTTAGCCATAATAAACTTGAAAATGAAAATTGGCGGTATTTGAACCTGCGATTTTTGGAACAGCAATTCAGATGGGTGGACTCAATATAATTGAAAAACTATGGAGCTTTCAAATATTAAAATAAGTAATGCCACAGGGAGTTACTAATTAATATATTTATCTCTATGGTATTATATATTTAATATCTGATTGTTCTGTATCTGATGTTAAATATTATTAAATATATAATTTTTGTTTTTTACATAATAAATACAAATTTTATAATAACCCGAAATCAATATATAAATATTAGTTCCCATGTATGGTAATCGTCTATTCCAAGTTATTTCTTTACAGAACTAAACCTGATGCAACGTGCATCAAATTGAAATTGAAAAATTTTATTCGGTCCATTCCTTCTATCGCCTACGTGTGTGCTCTCTCCCTCTAATGTACTGTAGCAATGTGTGTGAGACAGGGACGGAAAGTGAATCTGCTTGACGAGTTGTTTGGCTGTGTTGAAATACTTACACGAGATTTGGATTAAAAAAAAACTTGTGTGTGTGTAATGGAGACAAAAAAAATATTATGTTTGTTTAATTTAATTAGCAATTATGACTTACCTGCAGTTTAATATGGAATTGTTCACCATTGTTTATATATATAAAAATAGCTGAAATCAAGTAATACAATTATTTTTAAACTTTAAACCTATAAACAGAACATAAAATTGATATTAATTTCAACAATTTTATTAATAAAAAAAAATAAATAAAAAAATAACTCATCGTGTTTTTTTTGCTGACGCTACAATTCCCGAGGCTAATGTCCAAAGTTGAATCTGTCACAATGGGTCTATTTAAGATAGTTTTATCTCCACACCATCGGATGCTGTGATAAATATAATGATAGATGACGGCTGTACAGACTATTAATAAATTATTATTATATATAGTTAAGTATAGCTTTTGTGAGAAACTGATAATTAAGAACTTCTGAAAAAAAAAGTTTATTCAAAATAAATAAAATCATTATTTTTATCCAATTTAAAGTAATAATAAAAATAAATATAAATAAATACCCAGAAAACACATTAAAACACATAAATATATCGTATAATTTATATCCTTTGAGAAACTTTGGAAAAAAGCAACTTCTGAAAAAAAGATTCTCCTATATAAAAAAAAAACATTATTTTTATAAAATTTAAAATAATAAATACGCTTTATTGTATTGAGATAAATAAAAACAAATTTAAATATAGAATACCGAATAATTTGCATCGATATCCAGACGTAATTTGACACTGCGCTGAAACTGAACACCGTTTCCAAGGTGTTTAGGTTTCATAAAATCTAGATATAATTATGAATAACCAAAAACCAGGACGTTGAATGAAAAGACAAAGAGTTATATGAGACTAACCCAAACACCAGCGCGCTTTATTCGCCACCACCCTTCGTCTCTGAAGAACCCGCTTCCTTTTGGGTTTTTTTGAAGTTCACACTCGTAGAACAAAAGGAAACCAACCAAAGCCACGCCAGCGACACCTGACGAAGTGACAAGGAAACGTGATACCTTCCACGACGAAATATACTCCGGATCAATTCTCAAATCTATCTCTATATATATAGAACTTAATTTTCAATACATTTACATTCCTATATGAGTGCTCAATGGAAATTTAATTTAAACTGTGATAATTTAAGGCTCAAAGTGCGTTGTCATATTGAAAGTTATAAGATTGAGAGCAAGCTTCGTACCGTCTACCTTTCTCCGATTATTTTTATATTTATATTTGACTATTATTTACTATTGCTAATTTTATTCACTTAATATATAAAATATAATGAAGGAAAATTAAAAGGTTACTTTTAATGGATAAAAAAATAATGAACATTCATTTAGTTTATAAAATAATGTAAAAAAACGTAATGATTGCGTTTAAAATGCATATAAAAGTGTAGAGTCCGTCGTCCGTCGACCCGGCTCCGGTCCGGTCCCGACTGGTCTAGATAATAACAATATAATAAAGATTGCTTTGTTCTTAATTACTATTTTGAATTCTGAAGCTATTTGTGACGGTTTTAAATTATCACTCAGATTTGTGAAACTCGCGGCTTTAGTTATAAGAAATATTGATTGTATGTGAAATCGAACTTCATAAAAATAGAACATACGAACGTCATTTTAAATAATTTAATGTTTTTTGATTCTTCATATAATATTTTATTTATAATGTATTAATTATTTAAAGTGACACATCGTCTTCTTCTTAGCTCGTAGAGTGTTAAAATGTCGACTACATTTATAACGTACGTATAAATATTTGTTAAAATTGTACATTATATACTTTTAATGTATATTTTTATTGAATATTTTGGGCTATTATATTCTATTTACATACTTATGTAACTATATAATGAGTTTTAGATAGATAATGGAAGTAGATATATAAGAATATTTTTTAAGTAAATATTTTTTATTTGATTCATCCATAGTTATGTTTTATTTAAATATCATGATAATTTTCAACACGACCTGGACTCGAACCCGCTACATCAGGGTCGGTATCCCAATCAATCCGGTTTTTTAAAACCATTATACTTAAAAAGTAGATAATATGAAATATATTCATTGAGTACTGATGGTAAAAAAGTTTTTAATTGTAATAAATTTACAAAATAATATAAAAAAGGGTTTGCTACTGTTGAATAATTTTAATAATAAAATTGATTTTGTCTGAAAACCAGTTTAGATAGAACTCTTAATAACATTTTCTTTCTATATTTTTATTCAAATATATATAAAAAATACTTAATTTAATGATAATTAAAAGGCCAAAATTAAATTTAGTAAATGGCGTAAATTCTATCTTACAATTAACGTGGAATGTCGATTGTATCTGACCCGGGGGCTATCCGGGACCCGCTACCGTTGGAGTGTCGTGATTCATCTGTGTTCCCGGGGTTAATTGAAGAAAGGCTTTGTTTTGACTTGTTATACGACTGAACTGAACGTGCATCATTAACTACAGGACACACGGGACACACAGGACACAGGGCACACAGGACACAGGACACTTTGGCCTTTGAATTACATTTGCTTGGGTTTAAATAGCTTTTGTTAATTCTGTATTCACTAGACTGGCGTTCATTTGAAAACAATGTAAGTGTTTGTCTGTGTGTATGTATGAATGTTTTTAATGTTACCGGTGGGCCCGTGAACTAATGACAAATAAAATATTAGTCTAGGTACAATTAAAAACCTGCTGCGGTACTGAAGACGAATAAATTATTAATTTATACAAACGCAGACCTCGCCAAAAGGTAATAAATAGACCTCAGGACGGACTCAAGTGGACGTACACGACATAAATACTGGCGGGTTGGGTGTGTGCGTGCATTATACATGTGCCCGCATTTAAAATTAAACCATCTTCCCATATTATAGAGCTTAAATTCACTTGATGATTTCAGTGGAGTTAGGTCAAATTCAAAAAAGGCAGTCGCAAAGACAATGCGGTTTCGTTTTTAGGGACAAGTGAAGGCGACATTGGTCACCGGTTTTCGGGATTTAATTTGAGAAATCCAGAGACGTTGATACCACAATGGGCTCGGCGACAGTTGACGTTGAGTGATGTGCAAGTTTTGTAGATAAGGCGATGCCAACGGTTTTGGGTATCGATAACTGATATTTTTAAAATAAGAATTTTGAATCGCTTCTGTTTTGTTTTAATTTCGATAATCGATTCTATATATAATATAGGAGTTACACAACTTACAAACACGGTAATAAATAATGCAACATTCTTGACCTTGAAAAAAAAAACCGTTAATAAATAATATATTCCCCACACTATCCCAAAAAATATCTTACATAAGATTATATAACATTGTAAGTTTAATATATTGTAAAGAACGCGTTAAATTTTTTATAATATATATGAAATAAACATTTCTGACACATTTATTGGAAACGTATAATATTTTCATTAATATTAAGTTTTAAATGATTCATCCTTATATTACAGTTTATTTATTCTCATACATTTGTGAAGTATTTACGCGAAAAGGACTTTACTGCAAATTGCATTTATATATAATTTATAGTATAATAAAAGAATTTAATAATAACTGAATAATCGGTATTATTGAAAATATTAAAATGTTAAAATATGTAACGATTATATTGTCTTGAATTTCATGAGTTTTTGTTCGCATTCTTCAAATTTCGTTTGGTTCATTTGATTATATTATATTTAAATAATAATTTTGATAAACAAGTCTACATAAATAGAAAATTAACGACAGCCAAATCACCGATCAGAGCCAGAGTGCTGAATTAATATAATTCCATAATTCCCAAGCAATATTTCGCAACACCAGATAGCCCGCCCTTTGCCAAGAAATTCTTAGGATACACTCACACACACAAGTCTTTATTTATATTAATATTATTATTTTGAAAATTATTGCAATATAATGAAATATTAACTCAACACTCAATAATCTTAAACTACAGACATTTTTTTTATATATAATTAAAAAATATATATTTTTGATATGAAAAATATTTCAAGACGGTCATTTTATAGAAGGATTTATTTATGTAAATTAATGCTTTCACTTTCATTTGTAATATTACAGAGATAGCAGTTTCGGATAAGCCGCTTATCTGATGGCCCGTGCCAATATTCGGTCTGAGTTATGCTATTTCGATACTTTAAAATGTAAATATATGTATTGTTTGAAATCATGTTGTAATTACGACACTCTACTGAACCAACTATTTCTATATTATATACAAACATTATTTATTTATTTAATTTTCATTGGTCAATAACACAAAGGTATAAAAGGCGTATATAACGCGACATGGCATTCTCTACCAATTACAATATATATTTAGTATTTAATAATCTAATTGGGTTAATGACATTTATCGATTAACCAAATAAATAACAAATTATATTACCACAAAATTCAGATTATTCTTGATAAAAAGGTAGGTAATTGATAAAAAAAAACGGCAAAATGTAGAATATCGTCTTAAATAACGCAGTAAAAGAATATGTAGTCAGCGTTTATTGAGAATGCCGAGAGAATTATCTGAGGAGGAATCGAAAAAGACCGACGACAAAAACGAAACGAACACAAGAAATTATTATACAGCCATATACGAGAAAAACTACACCGAACGCGTCTGTACTTAATACAATTATATAAACTTTTACATTAAATTTTATAAAATTTAAAACGATTTCGTAACACTTTACTCGGCGACTGTATATTTGGTTGAGTGTCTTATATAGCTTTGCATTTATTAACCTCAAAAATATATTCTTTTAAGTAATTATATATGATTGAATAGTATTATTAATTATTGTAATATTTATATTTGAATCTGAGCTGTTTCAAATTAAACACTGAGTGAGACGGAGAGGATATCTCTGGTACGCGGACCAACCGCGTTAAATGCCTCATTATCCTAATTAGTAAAAAAAATCAAAGTAAAAAATAAGGTGAAATGAGGTGGGTATTCCGGGTACGGTATCTGATGGGTGGGGCTAATGCAAAGCACCTTGTACGCTTTATTAACCCTAATATATGCAGATGGGCTAGCGGATAGCGTTTAGCGCCAAATGTCACCGCTTTGTTTACCAGAGACGAGTACAGGCCGGGCATTAATATATTATTGAATTTATTGAGACGATGCCATAATACATTAAGAATATTTAATTTAAAAAACACTAGTCAGTTATTGTATAAATAATTTAAAAGAGTATCTACAGAGTTTCTTTAGAATTTGCATCTGAATAAGTGAAATTAAATAATTTGACTTTTAATTTTGTTTGTGAAGTTTTTATATATTGATTAATTTAATTCATATAATAGATTTGATAATATAGTAAACGTTGTCTGTATCATAGACTGATTTAAATATGTCAAAATACATACAAGCATTACAAAAAGTACATTGAAATATAATTGATGCTGCAAAAGAGACATGTGGACCATTTAGAAAGTCTGATCTGAGTGAGTGGCAGAAAATATAGCGTACATTATTCTAAATATATGTAATTTTAATATATCCGTTATCTTAATAGTCTGTAATTCATCCAATGTTGACACAAATCTCATACTATGAGGAGACATAATTGCATGAATTCTGTACCATAAGATCGGATGCTGGAAATGAAATGTAAGCTTGATATACATTTAACTATATATATACTTAAATGTATATTTATATCTCAATATATTTAATGTTAATGAAATTTTTAATATATGTTACCTTTTTGGTTTTAATTAAATTTATGAATATTTTTACTTTAAAAACATGATCTTATATCTTTGTTATTAATCCTTTTGTTTTTCTTAATACCGTACAATATTGGTCCATTAATGTAATAAAAAATGTATGCAAAATAACGCTGAATTTCAGAATTTCAGGATTGTATTGAATGTAAAATATCTTTGAATTAATTTAGTGATATTTTTTAAGTATGGATAGTTGATCAAACGTATGGAATTAACGCTTAATGTAACTAATTTAATTTGTACGACCTGTGTCTGTCTGTAACTCCTTTTTCTCGCGAGTCGTGCTCAGCGAGATTTCTTTTTATCTCGCTTCATCGTGTTATACGTTTTTTACTTTCCTGTCTTTAGGAACATTATTTTTTTAATCTGTCTAATGACTAAGTATTAAGATTTCCGAGAAACTTAATATATTTGCATCATTGTATTTTTATGATTCGAAATCACCGAATTTTATTAGGTCAATGCTCTGAGATAAAATGTGTAAAGGACAGATAATTCGAACAAAAACAGCCTCCGCGTATACCGGTGAGAAAACATTAAACATTTTATAACCTTTCAAAAACATAAAAAAATTATATACGATTTCACAAACACACATGTTATTATTTAAAATGAATAAAATATTTATTTTCTCAGCTAGGTCATTCGTAGGTCAAGTATATCATATACACGTCAATTTACTTTACATATGGAATAATAAAATATTGTATTGCTCGATAAAGCTCCGAAACACGGGCAAATTAAAGTTCGTAGTGCAAAAGTAATTGCCGTGACAAATAAAACTGAAAGTAACTCCCGGCTCCCGCGTCAAGTAATAAATATAAACAATTTCTTACAATAGAAAAACGTTAAACGTATGACGTCAACTAAACCTTTCAGACTACATTTTACAAACTTATATATGCACTTCATAACAACCTTATTTTTTACTTATAAGAGCTATATTCGTTTAATTTGTTTGAATCTGTTTTGTAATCGTAAAGTCGAGGTGTAGAGTTGCTTTTTAAATTATTTACATGAAAGTAATTTGTTTTTAAAGTATGAAAATAATATCGCGGGTTATATTTATTGTAAAATATTTTAAAGACATAAATAATACAATATACATATGAGAGAAGTGTATTTTATTTCAATGTATAAAGAATATTTAAAAAAAACTATAGATTATTACATTTTGAATTTAAAATAATCTCAAATATAAACAAAATACATTTTCGTGTATGTACTATATAGAAAATAAAAACATATTTTTAATATATTTCCAAGCGAACTATAAATTACGAAACATTATTTTCGATATAAATATAATTAATTCTGTAACCAAGACTATTCTAGATTTAAATTCAGAATATCTAGGCTGTAAATAGAGTCTAGTCTATAAATGTGTTTTAATTCCTAAACGGTAACTCGGTGTCCTAGTCGTATTAGTGCTTCACTAAAAGCGCTTTGAATTCCCTTGAATTCCCAATTACTTCCCTTATTGGGACTTTGGCTATTGTAGCTTATATTTAGTTAGGAAGGCGGCTTACAGACTTACAGCTATAGCGCTTTGGGATAAATAAATTCAATACAGATCTTTAAATATATTATTTTAATAGTATTAGAACTAATTTGTTACGTTTTTTTTTTATATGTAAAGTAAATTATTTTTTTTGTAAATATTGTATTTTTTAATCATCTGTGGTTATTTTGGATTTTTAATTACCTTTCTTAAATATCGACAAAATAAACTAATGTATGACAGCTATGCTTACTCGTATCATTTGGAGATATAATAAAAAATATTTATTTATTTTAAAATATAACTTGAAAATCAGTTCATTTTAACTTAAATAAAAAAAATCGCTCTCCATAATTCACCTCCCGCGTGACTGGCTCCCCTATCCCCACCATATAAGGCTTCGTCGCTATTTTGTGACAATTAAAGCCACCTTCACGAGCTCCGTTACCATGCGTGTTAACTTGTTTTATTAGCCAGTGAGTATGTCCATATCACATGCTTTATATAAATTTATAGGTTTTAAATAATTATAGAATGAAAAATAAATCGATACGGGCCGAATTTGAACCCGTGGCCTCTGAGAAATCGCGCCGTCGCTCTACCAATTCAGCTATCGTATCGCTGCCAGACTTGGTGAACTTAGCACTCTATATATATTCGTCTTTATCGCGACGGTGGTGACATCTATTTGGCTTCTTTCGAAAATCATAACTAATGTTTCCAACTTTGCAGTATAGATTAACACTGAAAAGATGCCATCACCGATAATAAGAGGTTGCAGGTTTTGGGAATAAATATAAGTTCTTTCAATTGGTGATGATTGAGTTACGTTATAAGTTGAGCTTCGTACGCGGTTAACGCTTTTGTTATCTTTAAGCTTTTATTGTATATATATATGCCTTATACAATAATATATACATTTTGTAAATCTTTAAAATAATAATTTCCCAAATAATATAATGGAGACGGTTCGTTCGTTTTATTTTTACAAGTTCGTTTGTATATACCTTTGTTAAGACAAACGAACAATTAAACTTTTACATCAGTCTGGAGATGTGAAACCTCAGACCCGGTTTAGTGTAAAGTCACACGGAACCGAACCCAGAACTCCTCAGCATTGATATTAACGAAGATCGTCCAAATAGATCCTAGGTGTATATTTTTTAATTTAAAACATATAAAAACAAACAAATTAAATTCAAATAAAAACAAACCTGCTCTATATCACACAAGTAATGATTACAAGAAACTTTCAATACAGTATAAATAAAGAATTTGGTTATAAAGTGTAGGTGTGTAAGTGTATCGTCTTTATTGTAAGGGCGTAGGTTTGAAAGTGCGGGTACGTCAAAATTTATTTCTCCCTTTTATAACTGCAGCCATTAGAAGTTTTTTAATGATTTAATATAATTACAACTTTACAAGATTACTGTTATTCAGTTGAATTAATACTAATTAACCCTTTAAATACTGTCTGGAATATTTAAAAGTTAATTATTTATTTATTTTGTGTACAAGTACTCCGGTCGTAAATTTAAACGCGCTAAATTGTTATTTTTATCGACAGACTCATACTGATCGTAAAGTCTGACACAAAAATATTTATGATGGCTTTGATGATTTGCTTTGTTTTGATTTATTATTTGCGATTCAAGTGTTTTGTGGAATAAGTGTCTGTTAGGGAAATTATATTTTTCATAGCAGATACTGATATCAACCCTTGAATTGAATTGAAAATTGAATATATCTCTTATAACCAGGATGATAAAGTATATTTATTATGTATAATTTAATATTGAAGGTAGTTTGGATTTTAATACACGCCGGCGCCAAGGCACACCACAGACGGTCGGTCGGTAATAATAAATTTTATATCATTTCATTCCTTATTTATATTTAATGATTTCTTATACAAATAAATAATTATCGTAAAATTATATTAAACCCAAAATTATTTCAAATATCAAAAATCAGGTGAAAAGAATCCTAATCCAAGTATTTTTTAAATAAGCACCGTCTACCTTTTTATTCAATTTCAGAATTAGGCGGCAAAGAACCGACAATGACACGGGCTGACCTATAATTACCCCTCTCCCCCCTCTCCATCCCCCCTCCCCGCAGCCGAAATTACAAAACCGACCATTAACTATCCCCGGATTATAAAAAGCCCGGAGAAAAAATACCATTTTGCCTGCACCAATGGTACGGGTTCATTATATGATATGTAAATCTGAACTCTAAATGTATTCGTCTAGGATTTAGTTTCGTGCGTCATTGTATGCTTGAAATGTGATGACGCAACAACTTCCAGACTAATTCTAGACCCTCGTGATTGTTTTGACCACACTTTCATGTAACTTCAGGAATAAATAGAAATACAAGCTTATTTCTTTATATCGAAACTGAATAAACCATCAATTATTCCGATTTTCTACGCCAACAATTAAAATGTCGTAACAAATTTTTATTTGTCGATAATTGTCGGCTTTATTAAACAGCATATATTTTTAATATAAGCAATAAAACACGGCATCACTTAACGACAAAACAAGTTTATTTCAAACGAGGCATAGATTCTTCTTGAACCTTTTTTACGCCCTTAGAGAATTTTGAGTGATGATGAACATTCGACCAGTTTGATAAATATGATAGATGGGGTTATACACCGCCGTAGAGCTCAAGGTGATGGTTACGTTATAGTGGAACGAACATGTCCGCTGCATAGACATCCATGAACATGTTCCGATAACCCGAATACCAAATAAACATTCTTATATTTCACTATATTGTAAATATATTTGGATATTTATCTGACATTACGATGATAATTTTCGCGCGAAACGAATCAAGAGATTGTCATTGGTCAACTGACAATCATAACCAAATATCAACCAATCACAACAAAGAACTAATTTCGTGACAGCACACAGTTCGTACCTTCAAAACTCGTACTGAGAGTATTGTGTAAAAAAAAATCAGTGTGAGAAAATAAAGCCAAAGCCAGGTATAATCAAAAATGTTTTAAATTTCGTTTCTTAAGACGTTATTGACGCTAGGTATGTTAATAGGTGGTCGAGACGCGGTGCCTATAATTTCGTTCATATCATTACGCCGGGATCCGGCCGATAATGATGGACGAAAAAACATAATGACGAATGGCATAGACGGCTTATTCACAGATCTACATTATATATTTAAAAAAAATATTATTTTATATTCTATGATTTGTTGAATTCGATAATATATCAAATAAAATTGCCATCGTTTATTAATCTGTGGTATCAATTGCTTTTTATCTTTCATTGCATATATTTAATATACGAATATATTTTTATGTAATTGAAGAAATATATGCGATTTTTTGAAGCATGACTGCACATTTAATAAACTCGATATTGTTAGTACACGACTTGTTAATATATTTTGACAAATGGCCGCCTCACACCCACTACCACCACTACCAATTTAAAAAATATAAAATCCTTACCTAGAAAATATAATGCGACTATAATAATCAAGTAATTTTCGACTAATGATAACCTTTACGATAGGGTTACCATGTTATTTTTATAACTAGGAAATATTCAAATAATATAATAAAAAAACACTTTAAAGACATTTAATTATTTAGATTAAAATATGATGTAACAATTATTTTGGATGTTTTTATTTGATACAAGTTTTGAGAATTTGATCTTAATTTAAATGAGTTTTTGTGCCAAAATTGGCGTTGGTGTAAAAAACACACCCAGCAGAGTCCAACCTGAGGCAATGCTCTACATGGCTCAGTCAATCTACTTCTTTTATGTATTTTTTGGGTGTTAAAAGTGTGTTGACGCTGCAAATGGCTCATCATCCTTCAAAAGCAGTTCAAAGAGGGAGATAACTGTTTTCTTTACATTAAACTACGGACTCTACTTTTAAAGAGAAGCTTACATGTCTTTTGCTTATATGTCTGAAATATATCTTTATACTGAAAAAAATTCTTCAGCAGTTAATATAAACAAAAGAAACTATACTATTTTTTTGTTCAAAGTTTAAATAACATTTCGTGATAAAATAATATAAAAAATACCACCCAAGTGGGTCGATGCTATATATTAAATATAAAATACATTAACATCAAAATTCAATTATACTTCTGTTGAAGTATTTACATAAATCTATGCAAATACAAATAATTCCCCTAATAGTGACACAAATGGGCTCTAAATCTAAGCATTAAGCGGCTTAGTTACGACCGCGGAAACTGCCTCAAAACAAATGAAGTACACGAATTCAAACAAACGAAACACAGCTGTGGTTATTTTTTATACGTCTAATTTACCTTTGAAATTATACATGTTCACATATAAATATCTCTACTCTACAATTTGAGTGTTGACTTTAATTCACAGATGGCGTGACGAGTGTCGTGCCAGTGATTGCGTCATTTCAGGACCGTCTGTAATTAGACTGCATCGTTGTCACCCGATTCGTCTAGAATGGCGCGCCTTTTATGAAATGTCATTTATCTTATTGCGTGCACAGATCCAGCATATATATATGTTAAATTAGTACAATTATTTATATATTTAAGACTAAATACATATATATTATTTTGTTAAAACAATATTATCTTTGGAAATATGAGGATGATTCCAATTACAATTTTATTATTTATTTTATGAAACGCAGGCCACCGGTGGTAATTGAAAAATGTAATTTGTCGGTGTGTAGGAATGCCGCAAATGTTCTTATATATTGCCGGTCAGATTTATGAGAGCCATGGCGTCCAATTTAAGTGCCTTTTTTATAACCAAATTATTTTATTTATTGTTGACATGAGTTTGTTTAATACAAACGTGAGGTATGGATAAAAATATTATTTGAATTATGAAAAGTAAATCTTTATACACCAAACTGTTATAATAATAGATAATTGTCAATACCGAATAATTAACGGAAAATCCGTATAAATTGTGTGAATACAACAAACAAATTAATAAACATTTCGATACGGCATTTATACATATTTTCAATGTACAAAACCCATGGGAACTAAATAATTGCCGGCAATCAGAATATAACGGTATCTTCGATGGATTTCTTTTCGATCGGAGGTTTTGGTTCCGGCTTCATATACACTATATAATATACTATAATATACTATGCTATGCTGTGCCATGCTATACTATACACTTTCCTGATGACCTTAAGATTAACTAATGATGTATAATAAACAGTTTTACTGCTCTGGAATTGTATATTTTATGACAGGAGTAATTATACAGTCCTACTTTAGATTCATCCATCTTTAAATATCCATTGAAATATGAAACGGATATTATCTGTGACGACTCATGTCTGACCTGAAAATAATAAGTTTTATTTGATTTCTAGAACTGTAAACTGTATTTTTTAGATGAACGTGTTAGAATAATGTTGAATTTGAATTAATAAATCGTTTATAATGTAGAGAGCGGCGAGATCAATGCGCCATTATCAATTCGACGCACAGACGTCTTATCAATACCGACTGTTTATTATTTTTTAATTGCTCCTAATTGCCCAGCGCAGTACCTTCAGAGGTCATCATCTCTCGCTAGTTTACTATTCATATTTATTGTTTTAAATCCAATTTAGAGAAATTCTTTGATACTTTTTTATATCTCCTGTCAGAACTTTACCTATTGTCTTGGAAACAATTTACTTTACAATAGTTTTATTTGTATAAATACATATTTTAATACGTTTATAAGTTTATAATTTTGTTTTTTTTTTAATAAAAAAAATAAATAAAGAAAATGTATATGTAAGCTGCTAAAGGTTTTATTTGTCAAATAATTTTTGACATCTGAAATAAAAAAGTGGCATATGACACAAGTATAATCTACATCTAAGTCAATATTTCCATCACCAGCTCACTCATTTACTATTAATATACGAGTTAAGTGAAGCCTCGTGACAGTTACTGGTTAATAGGCTAAATAACCTGTCACTGGTTTACGGTTTTATTTATTTATTGCCTTACGAGCAACCATTCTACTACACGTATAATATCAAACCCTCTTTTTAAGCTACCGCGGTTAGTCAAGATGTGATATAAATAAAATATATTTTGATCTATTTTCGCTTTACAGTTTGTTCGAATAAGATTCAGTGCAACTAAATGCATTATATTTTTTTAAATGTTAAGACATATATTAACTTTAATATGTCAATTTACAATATGTACTGTGTTAAACTACGAATAATACTAATTCTATGTTAAATCACACGTTTACAAGATTTATGAACAAACAAAACATACATACATGTTAAATAATGAACCTCATCCGTTGTATGCTATACCATAATATAAAAAGATTACTTTTAATATTTTGATTATGGAATTAATTGAATTATCGTTTTCATGTTGTATAGATGAAAAATATGCTGATGAGTTTTGATACTTTAAACTTTACTTTATTATTGTTTTATTAAATGTACACATAAAAGATACTTGCTACATTTAATTTAACGATGGTTATAAAATAGTTGCTTACCTAATATATTTACTGTTACATTTTAGCGTGCTTACTTTTACCGACCTATCATACTATAACAGCCATTAAATAGCTGAGAATTTTCTAATTAAGAGTGTGTTTGTATGTCTGTGTGTGCTAATATCTCGTGGTTGTTATTTACTCTTAATAATAAGCGAAATGTTGTACTTTAAATGTTAGTTTTGATCCTCCCAAAGTTCTAAGAATATTTACCCTTAGGCAATAACTCTATATTCAATCGAAATCAAACCCTATTGTATGTGACATAGATATCAAGTTACTTTGTCGAGTGTGTTTCATTGTATAGTTCTAGCATTGTCGGGTGCAATAGGTTAACGGACTTGCAAATGTCTGTCTGTACATACAATTGTTTATGACACACCCTGTGTGTTATCTTGTATGTTTGTCTGTTACCAAAATTCTATTCAAATTAAAATTATAACTGTCAATTATAATCAATAGAAAGACCTTCAAAATATACTAAAATATTGATTAATTGTCGTTAAGTTGTTGTTGTGAAATGTATTATTATTACATTTTTTTTTATTTGTTTTTTTTTTTAAATAACTACAGTAATAATATATAATAATTTAATTTACATTTATTCAAAACATATATATTTTGGTTCTGAGTTTAAAAGATCAAAATGTATGCAGCGAATCATAAGAGCAGTGAAACGAACAATGCGCTGTCGATCATGCGCAAGAGTTGCTTAAACACGCGTCACTCGTCCAGAAAAATGGCGGTCAATAAGCCATTGATACGAACTTGATCTCCGACACAAAAGAATAATTCCATTTTTTTCGTTCATTTTTTTTTGGTATAATTATTTTTTGACCTTTTTATTTTGCTTTGTGAAAGAAATGTAAAGCAGGGTTTATATTGATTGTTTGTTTGATATTTAAGTGATTGTCAGAATTCACTGGCTACATGCCATTTTTAAATATTACATTAAAGTCCTCTCAGTTATAGAGTACAGAGGACGGACGCGCTGTTAACATCGTAAATATACTTCTACGTGATAGATGTATCAATATATTTGTACGCACATTTCATCTAAATCGTCTTATTATACTCAAATAACATTGTCTTTAAAATAATTTACAATCCTGTCACACGATTATGAACTTTAATGTATAAGAACTATTGATTCATTATTGTTTGGAATCTAAGATATCAAATATCTCTAAGATCGTTTAAAATTTTTTTTTGCTACAAAATTTCTATTGCGCTGTATAATCAAATGTTTCTCATTGTTACATACATTGGATATATATTTACTTAAAGAAAATTCAGTCACTATAATTATTCTTTTGAATACAATTTTAATACAAGAGCAAGTAACGGAGGCTCTATTAATCTTACCACAGGCGACCACTTAGGACCCATACTCTACCTCACTTATTGGTCTGTCACTCCCTGACAGGGAAGTTGGATTAATGAATTTTGCTATTCAATACAAAGAAGTGAAGCATATCATTTAAATTAGAATCTTATTATTGAGACATTAAAGTTTATTCTAATAGCGCTGGGAGGGCATGTTGGTACTAAGTGGTTGGCGCATACTTTGGCTTATCGTTTTCACGCGGCTGTGGATGCCGTGTGTAGAGTTAGCTATTACGGTTTGTTAATGAAGCTCTAGGAATAAATCATCATGTATGTATGTATGTATGTATGTATGTATCACTTACTACACTGCAGTTGGTTAGCTGGGATGAGACAAATTTGGATAAACGGAGTCACAGAACTGATATAACAATATTATATCTAATTTCTCTCTTTTCTCTTCTCTCAATTAAATATATTATATTTTAGGATTTTATTCATTGTCCCATCATTCTAAAAACATTTGGAATTAAGAATATATTAAATGAATAAAATAGTAGAATAGATAATTCTAAATACATTTTACAGTACGATTTAAAATAACATACCGTTGAGTTCTCTGCAATTTAAATCCAGATTATCGAGGGCGTAAGTCAAAGATTTAAAGGTGTCAAAAATAATTTATCAAACCTCCATATCAGATTATTCACGGGCGTGACAAATGGTACAGGGCCATATATATTACAGATTTGTGAATACGCTGAAGCCTGGTGGTTTTTTTTTTTACTTTTTACAAATGTATACTTTTTGTCGGGACGTCAGCGTAATTTCGGTTTATTTCTTTGTGAAGCGAAATCTGCAATTTAGTCCATGACAATATGGTGATTTGGGTACTTTCAATACTAAAATTTACAAGTATTAAATTTCGGTGCCATTTTTGTTGTGGCCTGTAATCCTCTGCTTATCTTGGATACGTTTTGACAGATTTATATAAATTATCAGTTACCACTTATATTTGCTAGAAGATAAAGTAACAGATTTATATTCTTCTTAACCTTTTTTTAATAACTTGCAATTGATTTTGACAAAAATATACAAAATTTCATATTCTTAATACAGTATTTTAGATGTTCACGTTTGGAAATTCCTTTCATCTCTGGTATTTATTTTATTCTTATGCTGTGTGAAGTATTTTAAATTTGAGGTCTTTAACTTAAATTGTATAGAATAAAATATACAGGTAGCCTTATATTATAAAAATATTAACACTAAATTATTCCAAATAATGAATACGATTGAATTATAATATATATTCAAGATGTTATCTTTATATAGCTTTCGAGCGTTTATCGTTAATAAATGAACAAATAAAGATTTAATATAAAAAAATATCACGCAAACCGGTCTCGAAAAATAATATCTCAGGAACATTACACGAAATAAAACAACTCATACGATACTCTACTTCAAATTCCCTGACAATTGTAATAGTATTTTGACGAAATCCTAATTAAAACTACTTTAAAACAGCTGATTATTTCTCTTATCTGTCGATACTTTAATGTAGTTTCGTATCAATTTAACGCGATTTAATTAAATGGAACCTTCTGTCACTCTTAATGGAAAGCTCCGATGATATAGTGTTTTACCGTCCGCGCTACAACGTCAAGTAGACGTGGATAGTTCGCAATCCATCGCCGGTAATCTTCAGGAGAGTCACTTAATGAGTAATGTGTACTTTCCAATGGATGTGTAACACGGCGATGGTATCAGAGGCTTTATGGGATGAGAACGCTAATTATGTTTCTATGGAGCGCGGGGTGTGGCATTCCATTGGTGCGTTGAACTTTTATGAAGAGTCATGAATGTAACAGAGGTTACGCTTATAACTTTTGTATTGCAATTCAATTTATTTATTATTGTTACATTCTTGTAAACACTCATCGAACTATAATATTAAATTTCAGAATAATATTATTTTCTATGATATTGATTTTATTATTTTATTGATTGCTATACATAAATATATATTTTAGTTGTAGTTTAATTAGATGTTTTTGAACTGATAGTTCTAGATTATTTGTAAGTCTGTGGTCATCCTAGATGACGTACGCTATCAGAGCACGAGTAAAATGTGTTATCTTATAGCTTTCATACAAGTTGGACAACTCAGGAGTATACCTTGTACGAATATTATTTTTAATATATATAAAATATTAAATAATTACAATTATTGAGATCTTAAATACTCTATTTTCTCCCACACTGAGGAAGTTTTTATAATGTTCAAGCTTTTTATTAAATCAAAAATGAATATGATTCAAGTTTTTATTTCAATATTGATGTATATGCTAGTGTAGATTCAATTTTGATAAATCATTTCTATTTTGACGCGTCTTTAATATATTTTTAAATGTTATTCGAACATCTTAATGCTATCAACGATTTTTCTATACGTGTGATTATATCTTAGAAAATAAATCTTTCAGTTACCATCGAATGTGGCGGAGAATATATTTTTGGTGGGTTCGCTTATCTACATTTCGTTATCATCGAATATATTTTCTTTAAATTATTAATACGTGTATGTTGTTTGTCTGTGTGTTTAAGATAAAGCAATTATATATAAACACCTTTGCATGTATGTTACATTCCCATAGATCATAAATGACGAAATATCTTTGCACGTCAGTCTTTATATTCTCAATGATGTATTATTTTTTATCTAACCCGTGACGTACGGACGAGATATGATTCTTGTTCCACGCTGGCGCTAATTGACTACGAGATAGCATAATTAACACGACTGTTCCTGTGACTTTACTTGTGCTTTTCCGAATAAAAATATTATATAAATTCATAATAAATAATTTTAATTTAAAATGCAAATAACCTAACAAAGGAGATAAACACAAGGCTTCTGTCATGACATGCATTTCGGTTCAAAACTCAGGCGGATCACAGATTATATTTATAATTTAGGGTTAAAATAAACCGGACCGCCATTCTTATATTTCATTTCTAATAAGCACCTAAACGGGTTGACTTATTTTATAAATTGATAATTGCGGAATATAAATATATCCTGAATTAAATTTTAAGCAGAATATAGATATTATTTTAAGCGTGTTATGATGGTATTGAAAAAGCTAGATTTTTTTAAATCTGCTGTCACCATTCAGGCTGAAGAGACTTATAGAAAAGGTGTTATACAAGTATTATTAAACTATAAAGTATTTTTATTCGTTTACTAAGTTACAAGTATGTATGACAATCTAAACTTTATAGTATTTTTTATTATACTTTTTAGTAAATAATTCAATTCAAGATCGGTTTCGTGACTGTTACTTACCGATAGATCGAGATCTCGCGTTACTTAGTGGAGATGTTACCTTAAGAGGAATTTATAATGAATTTAGTTAGTGATGTAGGCTGCGCGGGCGCACGTTCGGTGCAAATTGGATTAAATTAATGACGCCTTTACTGCCAAGTTTACTACGAACGGCGCCTTCATCTTGCACTTACAAATTTGATAATATGTTTTACATGAATAGACGGACTAAACATACATATTAGGATGAACTTTATATGTATATAGGTAAGTATACTTTGGGTCTTAATATAATGACTGCTACTTTATTTGTTTCCAGACTAGAAAAATATGATTTGTCGTAAAAATATCCATAAAGATGTTAAAATAAATAGTTAGATTTTAAATTAATATAAATTAAAAATTCAGGAATCAATTAAATGTGTACGAAACATTTACTATTCCTAGCAGATTAAACATTTGATGACACGGAGAGTTACAGCGGCTGAGACACTCTAGAGCTAATGTGGATTCCATTGCTTCTAGGGAATAATGGGAGCCATGAGCCGAATAAAATATTGTAATAAGACTTTATTTACATCTTATATTCTAATAAAAGCTCTTAGATGTTTTTGAAAATATCTTTAAACATGTATACAAATTTTGAGCTTACTTTGTTTTAGGTAAATAAACTTAAAATGAAAACTAAACCGATACTGGTAGATTCAAACGTGTACAGATTTATTTTTCAATATATATCTATATCTATTTATGTCGAAAGTCAAAGCGTCCATTTTGTGTTTCTTTTTCAAAATGTTTTATTAAATCATGATATACCGTATATAATATAACAATACAATATAACGGATAACTCCGTTGAATGTAAAACTTCTTTGTCATCCATCAACTTCATCAACTCCATCAACTTCATCAACATCATGTGCATTGACTGAGATAACTTTTTGCGACCAAACACTAACAACTAACCAATGATTCGGCCATTCTCGTTAAGGCCAGGTTTCATTTATTTTATTATTTTTTACATACATTTATTTACATACATTTTTAAATACATTTATTTCATTATTTTAATATAAACATGTTTTGTTATTGAGATAAATGTTGCTTTTAAATAATTATTAACATTGTGGTTTACTTTGCGTTATTTGTTTTTAAATAGTTTTTATTTTGCGTTAAATTCTATAGTATATAATTATTATTTTTTGTTATTAAAAATACATTTATTGATTTCTTGGAATATCTCATTTTATAATATTGTATACTGCTAAATTATAAATATATAATAGCCACATTCATTTTCTTGTACCGATGTTTCAACTATATTTATGTCCAGGTGAGTCGTACTCTTAAGCTGCTGCAGACCTGGGAGCTGTAAAGCCGTCTTACAAGTCCCTGATCTCAGATTAAATCACCATTAAATTAATTTACACATTTTTTACAAACGAAGTCGTCTCTAATGGGATCTTATTGAAATTTTAAACACACCTTTGGAATATGATAACATTGCTTGTGTGATATCCCAGGAGGCGCAGGTTCGAATCCCGTTGGTGAAATGTTTTTTTTCGGACTTTTAAGTCCTTATTTTAGCATATTTTATTTTATAAGAGTTTTGAGTCCCGCTTCTGTCTTTTTTTTCTTATTACTTAAAATGTAACAATATAGAATATTATGTATATTTTTATTTAAAATGTATTACATAAAAATCTTGATTAATTTTTAAAAATATGCAAGAAATACTGTGTGGTGAAATTTGTATACAAGAACTTAATTTATAAAACAATATAAACTATTAAATTTTAATAAAAGAGATTAGTCTAACTTAAAATCTAAATTAATTGACTCTTATATAAAAAGTAACCTTAACTTCTAGCCATGAACGAATGAAATGAATGAACAAGTGAACGAATGTCTTTTTTACATTTGTATCCTCATGCGAACGAAGACACAGATTCCGCGGGATATTGTAATTGCAAATGAGATACCGAAAATAGTTCCTCAGAATTATTTCAATTAAGAGAATTACTTAGAAATAAGTTTTTGCCTTGAATCGTTAATATAATAAATTACAATTTCTATTCTGTCATTTCTGATCTGTCATTTTTTAGTTTACATTTGTTTAAAATAAGCTTGAAAAAAAAAATAAACACCATAAAGAAAGTGCTTTTTAGTTTTTTTTTTTTGTAAAATTCAACGCAGTCATAATCCGAGTGAAGCTATATATTTTTTTCAGCGTCAGGGCTGTGTAATTTGTTTAATTCATATAATCACCGGCTACCAGCCCTAGTCCTGACGCAGCGCTGTGTTTACCTCCCTATTACAGATCCTTATGTTTCTTAACACTGCCGTGGCAAGACTTGAATTATTATGAAACTATTTTTAAATTTATCAAGCACTCTGTGGAACAAGTATTTTTTTAATATTGTTTTTATTTCATCGAAGGTTGTATTACAAAAATATACGCTTTGCTATTTCATATATTCTGACAATTTATTTTTTTATAAAGATATATCTAGTGCTTTGAGATTTTCACTATTAGTATAGATTAAAAATATATATAATATATATTTATATATATTGTAAACTTTTTAATTATAAAAACCAATAATATGAACTGAAAAATATAATACAATAAATTTTGAAATACTAGTAAAATTAACACTAAATCGACATTGAAGCAAATTCTTTGTTACATATTTGTATATCCAAAGACAGGAATCAATTTTTCGCCATGAAATTTTAGCGTAATCATACACGCGCATAGAACGTCATTAATATCCTTACAACGCATTCCGGGATAATGGCGGAGGAGTCCCTGCCGTGTGTTGCTACTTATGAAATTAATTAGATACGCTCTGGACTACGAACTCATACTGTAGTGAGTACTGACCACAGATCATATACAAATATCATTATTCTAAATTTGAATTTTGGAATTGACAAATTATTTCGCGGTAAAGAAATGTCACTTTACTTTTCCATTTTGAATCATTTTATTTATATTTGCATAATATTATATATTTGTAACTTTTATTTGTGTTCATAAGTGTAAGATATTTTTTATATCTTATATTATATTTCGTAAGTGACTGTACCTTCATAAAATCGATTATAAATTATTCCATTTAATAGAACGAGCTGCCATTTTAATAAAAAGAGATACATAGTGCGCTGGATATTAAGTTTATAATTAACTCGTTACGACTATTAAGGATAGTTATAATTACGACCATATTTAGTTTCTTGCACTTTTAAGTAAGTATACGTTATATGCAGTGCCAATAGGAATTGAAAAAAGTAGATCGCGACATATTTTCAAGGTAATGTAAGTACTGCTGTTGATAACTTTGATATTTTTATTAAAGATTATTGCGTGTGTGTCTGTGTGTGTGCCTGTGTGTGTGTGTGTGTGTGTGTGTGTGTTTGTGGCTGTGTGTGTGTGTGTGTGTGTGTGTGTGTGTGTGTGTGTGTGTGTGTGTGTGGGTGTATGTGTGTGTGTGTGTGTGTGGGTGTATGTGTGTGTGTGTGTGTGTGAGCGCGCGCGCGTGTGTGTGTGTGTGTGTGTGTGTGTGTGCGTGTTTGTGAATGGTGGTCTGACAAGTGTGTTTGTATGTTGCCAGTGTCGTTTAATCAACAAATTAGGGAAATATGTATCTTAAAAAAAATCTTTAAAATGCTGACAAATCTGTTGATTATAATAGAAGTGAGAATTGAATTGCGAAAATTATAAATCAATTATTAAGTTATTTTATTTATATTCACACAAAACTGTACGCTTTGATATGATAATTAAACGTTTAAAAATATTTATATATTTTTTACACTTCTGTAATGTTCATGAAATAATATATTCAACAGTACATTACCTTCAAATAAATACATAATTTAAATTGTCTTTAAAAATTCAATTACTACATGTCGTAGCTTTCTTGAAACATTAATGTCATTCATAAATAGCACTTATTCCCAGTACATAAAGCACACAATTGCCCGATGACGGCTCACACATAGCATGACATATAATTGGCTAAATGATTCCGTTTCATTGCGTGTCCGCTATCACAGAAAGAATATTCCGAGAAACATAATATATATTAATAATTTAAATCGCCTCATAATATCTGATTCAATGAAAGAATCGTCGTAATAGCGTGTAAGAAGCCTTATCTCATCTCATACGAACGTCATTATCAAATATATTTTTTTTTGTTTTATTAAACTCATCGATAAATAATATGTATTATTGAAGAGATAATAATATTGGTTATAGAGATTAAATATTAAAGCTCTATTTGGTTTCTTGGTGTGACGTCGTTAATATTTCGTTCAATATTTCTAGGTAGCGAGACTATTTACATATAAATGTATATTCACAGTTTTATGAGATATTAGTCAATAAATGTGAATACAGACATTTCCAAGAAGTATCCAGATCCTGATCTATTCAGTTCAAGTGGAGGTCGAATTACTTATGAAATAATATTACTTGAGGACGTAATACGGTGGGGGCTGACAGGTTTTGTCGCGCCGGGTCGCATTCAGTCGCACTTTACACTGACATGCGTCAAGACGTCTCCACTGCGTTGCGTCTATCCTATATTGCGCGAAATTTACAAGTAAATACGAGGTGTTACTGATTTTAACGTTTTTTTTTAGTATTCCACGTGATATAAGTCAATTTATTTTGATTTACTTAAGGACCAATTGCTTTATTTTACTCTCTCACTCTTGCCTTCTGCTGTCTTGCTCTATCTGTTGTCAATAAGATGAATAGTTTTTAAACGTTCCGCTTGAATGTCGTGTACAATTTCTTAGTTAATATATTCTGAGAATTTAATATATTACGAACATTTACCGAACGAATGCGAACCTTTGCGAACAACTGCGAGTATGTTCTGTAATCTTAAGGTGAACTTCTTAGAATCTGGACCGATAAAGCGTTATATACGAGCGACGAAAGCTGCTATCTGTTATAACAGATTAGCATTAAAACCATGCGCGTACGCATACTGCCCACATACTCGTACTAGTGAAGAATGGCTCCAGGATAATCTATAAGTATTTATTTATTGCGAATATCCTACCATTGAGTTCGATTTAACCGTTCACTGCTGACTTTCTAAGAAACAGAATATTAATAAAATGTTTATATTATTTTCAGTAATATTATTACACTTTGAATGAGTATATTAACTTCCTAGGTGTGCTGGTATCTGATATATATAGATTTTCAATAAATATAAAAAAAATGTTTAGTACTTTTTAATCAAATGGTGAATTTTTTTTATATCCTTATGTAACACATATACGTATCTACTTTTATTTAAATTCATTTGTCATAATATTCATCTTTTGAACACTACCCTCTTTACAAAATATTTTCAACGTTATATGTCAGAATTACAAAATATTGTCTATAATTTTTTTGCTATTTTTCTACACTTTCAATCAAAACAAAAGGCCAGTCAAAAACATTCGTCAAGTCAGAACCTGGTATATGCAAATAGCCGGCTATCTGAGCCCCCCGCGTGGCCCATTTTATGACGGCTTTAGCAGGAGTTATAGCCGCGCTGACATCTGGAACATTTAATATAAACAACCCTATCCCTTAAATAATAGGGTGCATATTTATTAGACGCGAGGGAAGTTAGGATGCGTCTGCGCTAGGCAAGGAGGCTGCGATTCATCTCTATCTTTATGTTATTGTATTGGAATGACAATGAAGCTTGTTAAAAATAGTAAGACTTGTTGAAATGCGGCTCTTTGATGAGAGATTTAACCCACGCAATGTAAACTGGTTGGTCTGCTACTGTCTTAACATTATCAAGATTATATTAAAATAACGGTTAATTTATTTAAAAAAAATATTTTTTTTGTGGATTTGTTTATTATTCTGTATTTATTTTACAAAAAACAGCTGCGCGGGCTATTTTTAATTTAAAAGCTAGAGATTCCCTGAGAGATGCTTTTTATAACGTTTTCTTATAATGTATTATTTCTACGTGACAATTTGGATACATATGTAAAAAATTGTGACAGACACGATATAAATACAAGAAATAAAAATAAACTCTCAACGCGGAAATATCGTCTTCAAAAAGTTAAAAAAATCCTTTATGGGTTTGAGTGTATGCATATATATATATTTTTAATTTTGAATTACTCAACATTTAGACATTTTTGTTTTGTCGTTTGAATGAGTCGATTCAATCATTTAAATGATTTGTTTTTAAAACTTATAATTCTATCAAAAAATTCGACTGAACTTGAATTTCAGCAGCTGTTAAATATTATATCTTATCGTATGACAAATTCTCTTCTCTCGCCATTATTAATGATCCAACAGCATCTTCTGATACCATGTTATGACAGGAGTCAGGTGTGTGACTTCCGTTACGATACCCGAGCGTATTTCCATTAACACATACACGTTTTCCACACACACTAATTCATCTTTTATTCCGATATATATATTTAAATAAAAATATTTTTTTTTAAATGCAAAAAAAATCTCATTATATTTGAAACTGCAATGAAATTTGATTAATATTAAAAGAATGGTCTTCAAAGTTTTCAAACTCATCGCACGATAATATTGACGTACCGTTGAATATTAAAGACGGGTGTCAGTGGAAACGTCATGAACCGCAGCTAGGCAATAAAAGCAATCATTTATAAGGCGAGTGTTATTGATGTTTGGTTACTAAGTGCAATATTTGTGTTATAATATGTACATCTTTTGTTAATAAATTTTGATGATCAAATAGCACGTATTATTATATCTTTGGTTCGTTGAAGTTATCGTTATATTAATACTAATGAATAGATTTAAATATTTTACAGTTAGAATGTGGTAACAATATTTTATCTTTCGTAGAACGTATTAATGTATAATTGTGAAAGTTTGGATGTTTGTCCATCAATGCAAAATGTAGGTGTAGGTTTTATGAATTAAATTTTCACAAATATTTATATTTCATGACATGAGTAATAAATAAATACTATATAATATACTTATGTAATTACGTATGATTTAAAAAATCATATGACAAGCTAGCTGAGTTTCTTTCGTCAGCTCTGCTGAAGTCATTGGCGATTAATTTTCCGAGCTAGTGGTATCTTTGACAATGAAGAACTTTTTTTTGTAAAAAACTGACTTTCTTAAAAGATTTGAATATTTATATTTGATTCATTTTATAAATATACAAGAATAGTGAGAAAAAATTCAATATAAGTACGCCAATTCCCGCTCGCTAATTCCCGTACGCTCTTTTTAGAAAACTTTAAGTATCCTGTGAGAAAAACGAGATACTCATACATTGCCAGATAATACAGTCTCTAAATCAGGTCTATCCGTATTTCAAGATGGTATTGGCACCTAACCAATCCTCGACGTAAGTGAAGCCGTGCACAAAGCTGGTGTAAGTTTTTTGTTTGCCACAGTAAGGACCAAACAACTCGTAGGTACATATTACCTGTCCATTCGACTCCCCATCACAAAGGTAACTTCACCATTTTACACCATTATACTGTATCATCTTATCTGGATGACGTCATTGAATTATAAACTTTAATCCAATTCATTAAGCCTTAAATCGTCTTAAAGTTATGTTATATTTTATTTTGCGGAGAGACCGCTGAAACTCAATGCTTTGGAAACATGTGTGGTCCATTTTGAACAAATAAATTAAATAATATTTATTATACTAGTATAGTGACTACATCCTTTATGTCTAAAGGTCAGTCTTTTTCTATCATTATTATATTTATAAAGCATAATTTTAAATTAATTTCTTTCCAATAAATACTAAAGCTATCATAAAATATTGTGAATTTCAAACGTTAAGCGTTATCTACAAGTAACATGAAATAAATAACAAAAATATTTTTTGATTATAAAAAATATTAAATTGTTTTTTAAAATCAAATATAATCAAAAGATTAAGGCGAAGGTTCACTCATGACTTTAAAATCAAAATATATTATAATTAATGTTTAAAGTGTTTGTAAACTTCAATTAAATGTCACTGTCATTCAATGTCATTCATGAATTTTCACGAAAATCCTTTCGGATCCGCCATTAAAGCGCCATGATGTCCGCAAAAAACTGGAACCGGGTCTGTCTCGAGCCTAATTGGGTGCTTGTTCAGACCGCTCCCCCATTGGCTGTTCGTCTTGTAATTATTTAATAGCTCCACCCCCTTTAATTAAAGCTGCTCCACATGTTGGTTACAGTTTTTATGCGTTCCACGTGGTCGCGTCTGAAGAAGTCTACGTGAACTCTGCCTTATTTACTATTGTATGGGAATTGTGGGAGGTATTGGAGAATCAAATAAATAACAGCTTATATACATTAATGCTAATAAGTAATCACAAATAACCTTTTTGAAGAAAGAAATAATGTTACTTTGATTATAAATAATTCTAACTTTTATTATTTTTAATTTAATGAACGTCTCCCGTAATAATATTCGTGCTGAATCCGTAATTCGCGTTTCAATTCATATCACATACACGAAGAATTCGCGAACCCCAAAATTATGTGTCATACAGATGTGGTTTTTCCAAAACAAACGTCGAAAAAGCTTGCCAAGGTCAAAGTATACTAATACTCATAGGTAGCTAGAATATAAAGTAATTTAGAAGTGAATTAATTCTAAAACTGTATTCCTCACAGAGTGCTGGAACCATTTGTTAAAAATATAAATAAGTGGCTGCTCCTTCATCTCTACGCACAGCGTCATTGTCTAGCCGTAATTGAAATTGCTGACTTATCCAGCGATAAAAAACACAAGAAACAAAAGAATTCAAACGTATTACGTACACCCGACAACAGCGGCTTTCATCACAAACAACCCGAGCAAATATACATTCAAATCCACTACAATAAAAGTCATTTTTCAATAACAGAACCGTTATGATATTTCGGGTCCTAACCGTAACCATAATGGAGATCACGTACCTGGTGGATTGGATGTAATATGTCTCGCTTTAATTCACGCAATCTCAGCGGGTGTGAGCGAGATGGATTTAATAATGGCTTAACCGCACTATCATTAGGCGGTATTCCAGCAAGAAGGTACGAGTACACAGAGTATAAAAGACAGTTGTCAATGGGCATACTGGGAGAATGATGGAACGCCGTGTTAAGCTTTCTAAGCTGTGTCTTCTCTCAAATTACCTCTGGCGGAAACTGAGGTGGGTATAATAATCATGGCGACCGAGAAACGTAAGAAATAAATGAATTTTGTTGTTTTTTTTTATGTTGGTTCGAGTTAAATTGGTTTTTATGTGTTTTCCGAAAGGCTTTGAGACAATTGCCGTGAGCTGTTCTGTTATTAAGTGTAATTTAAGGTGGTCACTGATACGGGCTCCGTTAATCGTGATGTGAAATCACTCTACACTCCACCTACCACTCATAAATAGTAACGAGGAAAGATAATTCTGTATTTAATCCTATAAAACAAAATGATTTACAGACAGGTGAAAATATACGAACTTATTTCTAAAGATTACTTAAAGACTTTTTAGTAAATAACTACATATATAGATAAACCTTTTAAAGAACTAAAATCATATATCTATAAAAATAAAAAACTTTTTGCAGCATTTCTATAAGATGACTAGATTCTGTTTTTGAATAGTAGAAAATGAACTTCTGTTTTATTCGTTCCCAGATAGTCCAAGTAACTTGTTAGCTGGAATTAAATAAAACCAAGCTTGTTGAGAGCAATTTATTCTTTAATTCATGTTCCTTAGGCCGGGTTGAATTAATCAAGCTTAAATGATAACTCTGTACACGGAGGGTTCAGTGTAATTCATTACCCGCTAATTGCACTGATAAGAGCCCTGTTATCAGATCTCAGTACTTGTATCCGGATATATAAGTGAGCACTTCATGTGTTAAATTAAACAGCTCCCCTATATTTTTTTATTAAGCACATTTTTTACATTATACATTTTTTTGGTTTAATATTTTTTCTGACATTTCCGCATGATTTTATTTCCGTAAATACATACATATACAGACACTAGAAAAATACAGGTTTTCAACAAATATTACAAAACTATAGATTGGGAATTGAACCCACAGCCACCAGCACAATTTACAACCACTGCGCCAAGAAGTCAAAGAACGTTCGAAGAGATAAAATAAGATATCTCAGGTAAGGAAAAAAGATAATCTTGATCCTACATCTGCAGGACACGGCAATGATATTGCGTTTTAAAGGCACCGTTATTGCCCTAGGGATTTTTATCTCCCCATTAGGCATCAATTACGTGTCTAGTAATACATTGAAGAGCTCAAGTGTAATGTATTGCGGATATTATTTAAGAGTTATAGAAAATGTATAAGTGAAATTCAGTCTTAAACATGAATTACAGCCGTTTAATAATACTGAAGTTGCTATTTTGTAATATAAGGTATTAAGTTAGTTTATGTTGGACTGGTTTTAGAGGTTTACGATATATTTATGTCGTATTATTTATATACTGCTTTACCCGGATTTTGCGGGTTATTATACATTTTTGCATGGATCATTCGCTGTCACTGTCATTTATATTGTGACATGTATAAACGAACAGCCAAAATGTTTATATTATTTATAATGATAATTCATAAACAACTTCCAAATACTTTTTCATATAATATAAAGCCGTGGGAAGTACCTCTATAATAAAAAGATAAACTGAAACGTCTTAAGATAACGACGAATTATGTTTCCCTCTATGCATGTCGTGTGTCTAATGCCTAATTTGCCAAAATATATATTCGCGTTTTACGTTTCTTTGAAACCAACTTCGTCCATTTTATCTAAAACATTTTCATCTTTAACGATGGCATAGAAACTAAATAGAAAAATTAAACTTCGATAAAATAAAAAAATTCACACAAACCTATAGCTGTCTGTTCATTTAAGAAATAATAACTCGGGAGCTATGTACTATAACTGACCTATTTTTATAATATTAATATTTCTCTTATCTTTAAAAATTTGGGTATTAGAGTAAACCTAGAGAAAAAGAGTTACCAAGCGGAGTATTATTTATCCACGTGAGGATACAGAATATAAGCTAGTATGAATAAAAAGAAATATATAAATATTTTAACAAAGAAACGGGAATACAAAATAGTTTTGACATTCATAAACGGAAAGGAGTCGTGATGGCAATACCATGCACAAACATTATATGCTCGGAAAATATTAGAAATTACATATTTATGACTGAATAGTATATTATTATAAAATATTATATTTAAAATAGAAATGTACAATTTTACGTATTTGAAAGGAATATCAAAGAATTGACTCGTATTGTAATATATACATATATGTGTCTAATTATATAACTGGTGATATAAATATGCATATTTTTGGCACATATTTTTTTCCCAAAATAATCAATCAATCAATCGATGAAATAAAAAAAAAAATCTCAGCTATATTTTTTTTAACATTGCTATTTTTTTTTTTTGGATAATTTAAACAATATTAGCTCCAAATACATGGTTTAAACATGCGATACGTGCCGCCATTACTAGTTCATAAATAGTGGAGGCATGAGAACCGGCATATATCTGCTGCATCGTGACCAATGATAGACGGACAGAGCATAGCATACGGATACCGATGTTAAACAAATTTAAGATTAAATTTACATTTACATTTTGAGATTTACTAAACTCCATGTATGTGTGTTTGTATGTATGTTCATTATATTTACACAAAATATTGGGTCAATTTTACCTCAATATTGTCTGAATTCATCCTTTTTATGATAATGGTTATTTTACAAATTGAGTATTTTAAATCTACCTTCACTTTCGTCCCTCGTTTATATTGGTGTTTTAGTAATTTGATATTGTAAAATTTCCAAAAAGTAAATTTTAGACTTTATTTCATCCAACGTATTTTTGCAAAATAAGTAAAAAGGAACCGACACAAACCCAGAACGGATCCTATTACAAAAGATAAAATCTCTAACCCCAAAAATTAAAATGAGTCGTAAGTTTAGTGCAGGCTCAAGTGAATGGACTTTGATCTGATACTTTCAATGTATTATTGGCATAGATAATATATTATGTCCAATCTATCATTCATTCATTCATTCATGTAATTACTTTGCAAATATCTTGACAACTCATGTACATATCAATTCTGAATGATTTAAATTTTAAAAATAAAATAAAGGTCATTAGTTTAAGTAAAAAATAATATCGTTACATATTGTCTAAATTACAAATAAATTATAGGTACAATATTTTTGGCATAATATATTTTTGAGTCGTTCGCGATAATTCAAGGTGGCATTGGACGGTTTTTTTGATGCAGTGAGTTTCAAATGACACTGTAATGATCTTACGATTGAGATTTTGTAGGACATTCTGATTTCGTTCACTTTTCAACTTTTAAATATATATGTATATAAATATTTATTTATATTTTTTAATATAAAATATATTATTACAAACCGTGATTTGATAACTAATGCAAATTATTTATTAATAGAAAATACATAACAAGTTTTTCTATATGTCTATTTACTAATGTCTAACTAACTAAAAAAGAAATTTAAAAGTTTGGTCACGTAGAAGTAGATCTCGCTAAGGTAACGTCAGAAATATCACTAACAAGTTAACTTACTATGATTTAATAAATCTATTGGTTTGTGTACATTCAATTTATTTACCTAAAGTTACCTATTTCTGGAACTCTATAAAATAGCAGACATCATAAAATTTCTAAAATAGGTATAAACTTAAATTAACACTTTCGTTATGTATCTATGCTTGTTTGTAATATTTTATTAAAAACTGAATCAGCCATTTCGCGAGTTGGCTAAAACAAAATGGCCACCCGTTTCGGTAACAGGAAACGTATCTGTCAACACGACTGCTTCGCCAGGGTCTATTGTATGATAATGAAATCGCACCGACAAAGTATTGGGATGGCTGTTAATATATAAGTTTCAGAAATAGAATTTGTGATCAATTAGACCAAACCATACTTTTACTGAATTACAGTACTTTTACGTATTTGTATTTAAAAATATTTCAAAGAAATACACAGTGTTTCTTGTAGATTGGATGGTTCCTTGCCTTTGGAAACATGGAACTAAATGCAGGGTGCTTATTTTTTATTAAAAATTTAATGGAATTGTTTATTTAGCTCTGTAAATAATTTTTCAATAAAATATAAATAAATCGTCTTCCCCGGATGTTTGGAAAAATAAACTTAAAAATAATAAGTCCCCATTATTGCCTTATTTGAAATAAATATATATTATTAAAGCATCGTGAGGAGCGGTTATTGGTATGTGGGTACGTACGTGATATCTCGCTTGTTACGGAATAACTCGTAAACACGTACTGATTGGGACAACTACCGGTTATACGGTCAAATATATACGAAACTACATGATATACCAATATTTTTTATTACTTTATATCTATTTCTTGTGCTTTATCAATAAAAATATGGTAAAATTATCGTTAATAGTGTAAAATTTGGTTATAAGTACAAACTTATCAAAAGCTCTCAACGCTTTTCAAAAGTTGTACCACAAAAATGTTCGGTAAATGATTCTGAAAATACTTTTAAAAGAAAAGCAATTGTTGCACAACAAGAAGAATGCCAATTATTCAGATTATGTAATCATTTAAATGTTTTTATAATCATGACAGAATAAGTTAATTTAAATATAATTCAATAACAAAAATATACCATTAGCTTTATAGTTTCGATATTATGAAATCACTTAATGTAACCGCAGCTTCCAACTTAGGTCACAGACTAAAACAAAGTAGTAAAATTTAAGTACTAATGCTGACATCCAGCGAGTCTGGATGCGTGGTCGTCAATTTGATTTGTAGATGAGGTTGCGTGCCGCAATGCATGAGCTTTTAAAGTATAATATATATATTTTATATAAGCTTTGTTATATACTGGAATATTCTTTGAATGTATATATGTTTACCAATTATTGTGGGCATGTTTTACGAGTCCGTTTGTCTTGTGATATTTTTTTAAGCATATGTTTTTTTGCATAGGTTACATTTTCTTACAAACAATGCATGTTAATTCAGAGCACGCCTCCAAGGAGATTAATTAGCTGCATGAGATTGAAACGTACAGACTCCACGCACGCATCTGTCTAGTTGATTTAGTTTTGAATTAACTGCTCTTTGTCGGCGTCCATTTATTATGTTTTGCAAATTTTTACTTATAGTACAGAATTGATATTTTTGATATTTGTTCGCAGGTAACTCACTTGGATATTTACAAATAGGAATATTGTGTAAGTCAGTTATTTTTATATCTGTATTATATTTTATTTGGTCTGTTGTGTTTGAGTTAAAGAAGTTTGGTTCAATAACTCAATATTAAAATATTTTCTGTTATCTTAAAAGATTAAAATTTTTCACTGTTGAACTTAACAAATAGAAGTATTTTGTATTTAAATTAGCCAAGAAGGGATAAATAATTAAAAATAGACGTCTGGAAGTCGTGAATTTGTTCTGCATATCAATGATTGATCTGCAAAATACATTGACCTGTAAAATACCATTTAGTACATCGACTTCATCGTATAGCATACAAGCTAAGTGGACGGCCGCTGGTGAATGGCATACAAATTAATGTATATACAAGTCTAGTTTGTCTGTACTTAAAAAAACTAATAAACCCATACAAAGCTGATGGCTTTTACCAACGCTTAAGTAACCGACTGCGCAAAATAAAGTTATTCCATGAAACTTATTTCCATAACAGGAAATTATAAGTAAATATGGTTAGAGATAACTGTATATATAAATATATATATATTAATAATATATTATATTATTAAATACACACACAGACCGGGTGATAAAGTTTAGTTTATTCGATTGTCCCTCAAACAATGCTCGTGCAGCGATGCATTATGCATCTGATGACGTAACTTTTAGTTGCATTAAAAACTGTCAGTTAAACAATGACTGGATAAACTGACAGACAGGTAATTGGGACTTGCGATGGACGGACATTACATTATATATATATATATATATATATATATTTAAATATTCGTGTCTATGTGAACACCATCGGTAATAAATGTTTAGAGTTATAACGTGCGATTGCATAATTGGTTGTTTTATTGCCGACAATGGCTGAAGGGCATTCGACCACATACAGAGTATGTTAAATGTTTGTTAATCGACAAATAAATATTTGTTATGAATAAAACATTAATTCGGCAAAAAATATTATACACTAAAGCTTAATATTTTTACACCAACGCTGCGTTATTGAGTATCTTTGTTAATCGGAGACAATTCAAATTATAAGATATTTTAACAGTATTTAACTTACAAAATATATATGTTACAGATAAGTGACTGTTATATAACTTAATTATACATTTAGATACATTTCCTCAAATAATCATCACAATTATTAAGTGCAAAATGAATAATATGACAAACTTATATGACAGCGTATTATGCGTTTGTCACATTCGTATTAAAACAGGACAATAGTGAGACTTAATAATAATAAATATATTTATATTAATAAAGTATCTCCAAAGGTATTATATTTAATAGCGAAGCGACCAATCACGTGTCATCAAAAGATGATGCATAATATCATATAAAATAATAATTTTAAACTTGTTGACAGATAAATAATAAATGTTCTTTGTGATATTAATAAAATACCCAAAACACAGACGGCGTGTGGCCTCCAAGAGGCGTTGGTGATCTAAGTTGTCCTATTATATTTTAAGCGTTACTTATAAACCGTTTATTAATAGTAACTAAATTAATATATAAGGAACGGATATTTTGATATATATATATACTTAAAATCAAAATATCCGTTCCTTATATATATATATATATATTTGTGTGTACGTGTGTGTGTGTGTGTGTGTGTGTGTGTGTGTGTGTGTGTGTGTGTCTGTGTGTGTGTGCATGTGTGTGTGCGTGTTAGTGTGTGTTATATGTAAAAGCATTAAACCTTAGCACCTAAAAGTAAAAGGAAATGAACTTTGATAGTCTGTCACACTTACACGAAAGTGTATAAATATCACTTTAGTGACATAATAACCAACAGACATATTTGTATAAGTAAAATAACATGAAATAATAAATTATCATTGCATATAATAATATAAATATTTCTAGTGTGTAGATGTAACCTAGCGAGACCTGTTATTCTAGTACTAGTAGTTAGTGAAAGCTGAGGTCACACAGGAAGAGTGCGTCTACGCAGTAAATAGGCCCCTAATTTACTACTGCAGAGATTATTGTAAATCATCTTGTGAAAGTTTTGCGGTAAGGCCTAGGACACACGAGTGTTAACATTTTTTAGTATTGAAAAATATTTTTTCTACTTACCTCACTTTGTTTATATCAAATATTTTTTAAAAATATATTTGATATGTATCATCTGTATCATCAAAACCAATAATACAAATATTTTATATGATTAGTTTATAAGTAGTGTGTTTTCGCTTAATATTTGAAAATTTGTGTTAAATTACACGTTTAGCTGTTGCGATGTAAAGCTGGGTTATCTGTTAGCTCTGTAGAGGTTAACGATGAAAGCTCGATGATATAGAATTTAATTGAACAAGCATTTTAAATGAATATTTAGATATTCATTAATAATACTAAATATTTTAATATTTAATACTTATTTGTATTACGTATTTTTAAGACAAATTTAATATATATAAATATGTTTGTTTGTGTGTTAACGGTGTACGATGTGTTAATTATTTTGATGTGTTAAAGACAGCATTCCTTCATGCAGAATTCTCGTCCAACTATAATCCAATATAGTATTAATATAGAATAGTCTAGAAAAAGAAATTACATGTCATACATATTCGTGGAATGGATTTCCTTTTGGGGTGAGATAAAAAAACACGTCGCCAATCAACGCATTGTACGCCTTCGAAAGGCTATCAACCAGTTCACATACGCGATCTGAGAAATAAACTATAGATGACTTATCTATTGGAGAAAATATATTGATTATTTCCGGCCATGTTTTATTTAACTTTTTCACACGTATAATATTCAAATACGACAGACTTGCAACGAGATTGTAACACTTACAATTTCTTGTTTTAGTTTTTAGTTCGGCGTTAATATTATCTCGTATTATTATTATATGTAAGTTAATTTAAACTTGTGCTCTTATAGTTATATTATTGTCATTGGAATTAATTTTTTTATATAATAAAGTACCACATGGTTGTTGTTTGAAAAATCTTGGTAAAATGCATATATTACTATTATAAAATAACTTTGTTGCAAAAAAATTACATAACAGTACAGAAAAAGATAAGAAAATACAATACAAAGGTCGACCTTATTAATAAAGCGATTTCTTCCAAGTTGAAGTTCAATAACAAAAGAAGTTTTCAATAAAAAGGAGTGATCTTTTAAATTTCTTTTTGTTGTATTTAATATAGATTCATCTTATTGTAGTATATTAGTGAATAAATACTAACTATTGGCTAATAGTATTTTGAATTAAAAACTTACTTATATAAAGAGTGTGTTTTTTTTAAATTTAAAACAATCAAGCATCCGGCGGTTATGTTTTTATTCAGACATTTTTAATCTGAGCGTGCATCTTGTTTGCAGACTCGCAACCAATTATAGTAACGTGATCTCTACTTATGTCTGTTTGTCCCATTATGTCATTATTTCGAGATAAGATCTCTACATTCCAAGAGAATATCGACACTAAATAGAGTAGAGACGTAACGAGTTAATTAGCATTCACTTCGGGAGAGTGACTTTTGATTCAGGTATTTGTAGAGTTTATTACGATATTATCACTTTACCTTTCTGGGATAATTCATGCTTTGATTCGACTCAACCCAGGCCTTGAGGGTTTATGAGATGAGATTTTCAAAATAAAATTATCACAAAACAAACTCACGCAAAATAAAATAATCATTCACGGACTCTTGTGTCAGCGATAGAATATATGACCCGATAGATTATTACGATACATAGATAACGACGCCATTTTGGAAATCACAAACAATATTCAATTAATATAAACACAGGTTTGAAATAAACATTAATTTAACAGATAAACTATTTTATATTGCTTTTATAATCTGGCTTTTAAAAATACAAACTTAAACCGTTAAAATCATAATTTCTGTAATTCACGAAAGCTGAACAACCCCTCCCCCCCCCGTGGGAGATTAATAACCTTTAGCTACTGTAAAGGACAGTTTCCTATCTTATCTATATTGTTATCAAGATGTTTTTAAACGCTTCTATCACAGGACTACCAACATACCGACGTTACTATGTCTGATTGTTATCAATACATTTATTTGAGCTTGTTTCTGCAACGGTACTTGGGATGATTCTCAAGAATAATTATAATTATTTATCATTTTAATATTATCTTCATCTCTAAACTCTTTAATTATATAATTCTATAATGTAATGTAATATTATTAATTCAACAATAATACAGATGTAATTGCTGGATGTTTTATATTCATTACATATATTACAAACGTGAATGTATTTAAAACCAGCTGATTTAAAATAAAACCGCTTAGAATGTCACTTCCACGTGTATTTAGTAATCCGTTTAGAAGTTAACTTGTATCTCTACCGGCTGTTTACATAAATACAGTAAAAGCAAAAATAAATATGCTTTATTTAATCGTACCTGACGTATGGTTGCGTAAAATCCTGTTCATTCGCACTACTTGATAAGCTTCGGTGTAAATTATATAGCAGTAATAAGGCACTGAGCTCGGTAATGTGAGAGCAAGAGCTTTTGACTTTAGCGTTGCGCCATTACCGCGGCGGTAACAGAACTTTAGCATTAGGATACATATGAAAATATGTTTAATTTGGGTTAAACAAAGCGTTTAGGTTATTTATTATCTTGCTTATATGTTCGGTTTATATATTTCTACGCTATTTAAAATGTTATATAATTGCTCAGTGTGTCCTGCACTTTATTTAATGTAATGTAAACATTGCCTTACATCAATGGTTACGCAAAAACGGACGCCAGTATCAGCTTTATATCTAATTGGCTATAAACTGTATCTCAATGATTATTGAATTTAAGTATGTGAAAGATTATAAAACATAAAAGTTACTGTTTTTTTGTAGCTGTAAAATTATTATATCACAAAAAATGCATATTATTTATGTAGAACGTATTTATATTCTAATAACGTCATAAAAACAACATTTTTAACAGTTTTTTATTTGTTGCAATCTTAATAAAATAATATATTCAAATTAACGCGAATCAATCAACGTCCGAATAGATAGTATACTTTAAACAGACACTAGCCTCATTCAAATTGGTTTCGCATTCAGAAGACCGGATCTCTAATGAATCAGACCATTTCGTTCAGTCATTTCGTTCAGTCGGTCAACGAGCTGCAATCACTAAAGTTTAAATTACTAGGTCATAGTTTTGGGTTAAGAAAAACTTGATTAGAAAGGTAACTCTTAAAGAGCTCTACAATTTTTATTCATGAATCAGATATTATTATAATAATATTTATCTTAACATATGCCTCAAAAAGTGAATGAATGAATTTACTAAATACCATTTAGGGAGAATAAACAAAATCAATCAATCAATCAAAGCTGTCCGGGAACTTTGATAAAACAACTGAAAATAACTCAGATAAACTTAACGGGTAAGTTTAACACAGACTTAGACTTAAAAGTTTAATTTAATATAAAAAGCTTGTCTATTTCTTGATATATGTTTTTTGTTTATATTCTCTGTTTTAGCAATGATTAAATTCTTATCACAAAGGATGTTTGTCTATAGAAATAAAATTGTTATTTCACGCCGATTTAGTCGTAATCTCGTACGATGAGACAACGTTTTTAAATTGCTTAGTAATATGGGATGAAATTATGCTTTCACAGGCTCCAAGCAAATAATTCTTAAATAATTTTAATTTTTTTTTTAATTTAATGCAAATTTTTCTGATGTTTTAAATGGCTTTAAATTAGTTTTCTAAATAAATATATATATATATATATATTTATTTTCCGAGTCGTATATTATTTCGTTGGTTTCTGAATGCGTTTTTATTTTTAGTGCTTTACGTATTATTATTCGATATATATATATATATATATATTAAATATACGTAATAAATGGTTTCACAGGTCTGGACGAGATTTCATTTTAAAAAAAAACAGTGTGAAATAAATAAATAATAATTTGAAATAAAATATCAATTCGTGGATTAGAATCACAGTCGTCCATTTCCAATCAATTTATACATATTATTTTATCATATTTTATTTAAATATCAATGCAATAAAACTACCAGATTGTATAAAATATATCCGTTAAGAATTTTGCTAAGTTTCACATTCAATTTATGAATTTAACACGAATAGCACTTACCTATTTGGGCCACTTGAAATTATCAGTGGAATTTATAGGTGTTTTAAATTACAAAGCGGTTAGCGTCTGTCCTCGTCCTGACTGAAACATTGAAGGACTTGTTTACGTCAAATAACATCCAATAACAGAATATTTACTAGATTTTAGTGTTATTGTATTCATAAATATTTGTATTGGTATGCAGGAGCCATTAAAGATATTATTAATATAGCGTTAAAGAGATCCGGATGCAAAATTCTTTGGCTTATCTATCCGGTATATTCTATCCGTCCTGAATAAGGGTGGCATATGTCATATGAAGATATTTTACTCATCCCGTATTATCAGATAAAAGTTTCGTATTTCCTTTAATAGTAACACACAGTTTGTAAATAAAACTTTACGTTTCTGTGTTATTTTAAGCGTTCAAAAAATATTTATCCTATTAAGATGAGAGAGGAGATTTATTCTAATATGGAGACAATATCTAAGAGATATTTATCAAAGTTTTTCTAACCAACTGACATCGCTACCAACTCTAATTTAATGACGAATATAGGAAAGTGGATTACGTGAATATTTTTTGTAACATAAGTGCCTATTCATTGAATAATGACAGCAAATTTTGTTAGCTCGAAATCAGTTTCTTTGCAGACTTTAAATAAACTAACAAACAGTCAGAACACAATAAAAGTAATAAACAAGACATTTTTACTCATTTACAAGTGTACTTTTTGCAGTTCTAAATCTAGTTAGCGCGTTAGTATTTTACAATATGCCTGTAATAATTCTAAGCTCTCTTATAAGGCAAGCGATAACTAAATATGTATATCGAAATCGTAAACTATTAAGATATAAAACCAGTACGAGATAAAATACCTTCAGGTAGGTATTTGTGTTAGACAATTATTGGAATCTGAGTAATACAAAAACAATTATATACGTGCGCAAGCGCTACTTTTGTCAATATTAAACATTGCTAAAGCGCTGTAGATTCGATATTTCAGTTCAATCTCCCTTATTAAACCGTGAAGATATTCCCAGAGCTTACATAGACGTAACGAAATTCCGTAAACGACTATTAATTTAAACTTTTAGCACGACAATGGGGCTATTAGTGCTAAATTGCCTCGTAATAAATCTGTGAATGTGGTCCAGCGTCAGGTGCGGGATGAACGTTCCGCTAATAACCTTTATAACCTGACTTCAAGTATTATAATGTACGGAATGTAATAATATAATATTTAGATTTTTTTTTAAATAATAAGTCTATAATATGTTATATAATTCCAGTATACTAAAAATGTACACCTCATATTTTCTCACAGTTAATAAAATGATTGACATTCATATGAGATATGTTTGACGCGGGTTCCTCGGCATGTGCTTCTTGTAATAGAAAGATACATTTATTGAGAAAGCTGTAATAGATTTTAACTAGAAAACTGTACGGGACTGGTTCAACTGTGAAGGGTATATGTTTGACTTTAAGCTCTATTTCATAGGTGTTAGATGCTATAATTGTTTCACGGATATCCGCAGTAGGTTTTTATGAATATGGAATTTGTCTGAGCTGAGATGTCTAGATCAGAACGTCCGCGTTTTGATCTCTTGACTGACTTTGAAAACTAAGTTTAATAAAATATAGAAACTTTTTCCGTAATTTATTAATACCATTTGTTTTTTTTTATTGTTTTTTTTTTAAAGTTAAATATTTTTTTGAAACGAGGAATGTTTTCTGAAATACAAGCAAGACGACATAACTTTACGCAATCTTAGTAAACTTAATTTTAAATTCACAATTAAATATGTACCTTAAGAATAATAACATAAGGTTTGTAATATATCGTTTGTTTATGTATTGAATAAAATTCAAATTATTATAGATTTTCTTTATCTTAATGCTCTGTGTTTCTATTCATAAAGATACCGAGACGAATACCATTTGGTTAAATGCATACTTTGACCGAGAGATTGTATCTTTGAAAGAGATAAAGGAGAGAGAGAGAAAGTTAGAGAGTAAGTTAGAGAGAATTAAATAAAATTCCAAATAAAGAACACGGGCACCACCCACCATAAAGCAAACTAAGAGCTTTAGAACCAGATACACTATGGATACACCATTAATTCTTCAGCTTCTATCCCATACCATTAGGGACGAGCGCAATAAAATACCCGGACAGGTGTTGCGTATCGTATCGGTTACTTGTTATCGAGTAATGGAGTATCGATACCAATCGTCGATTCGAGATTAATCGAATATTCGCGATTAGAAATCGCATCCCTAGATAAGAGCAACTTCCTTCAACCGAAACGTGTTAAGTTCAAATTGAAGCTAAGTGAAGTGAATGATAAGTAATGATGAATGTTCTAAAAAAACTCATTCGTTTTACTTTATCTTTCATTTATAATATTTCTCTGCTATACCGGTATTAGCTGTACGAGACCCCTTCGATATTCAGCCTCATATTGAAATTAAACTGTCGGTTTCAATACGAAGCAGTAAACTAACAATTTTAACATATTTCCCATGTAACTTATTATATGCTATTCGAAGTAAAGTTCTGAATTATGTATGATTTGTCCAGTTTATATTTCTTGTATGATATCAAATATAAAGCAAGAAAAAATATAATTCCACTCGTAATATCTTTATCTTAAATTACAAAATACTGCAATTTGTAAGGAGATAAGTGAATAATTGTATACTTCCTTGTTATTAAGTGAAAGGTGTATTACACCAGATTATTCAGCGACAAGTAAAAACAGGTATGGTGCGGAAAATTATCTTTTGATTTACACGGATAGGTAAGATACGGGACGGTTAATTTTTGTAAATGTCGACTCGACGAAAAATTCAAGTAGTCCAATAATTCAATAAATATTTACGTTGTAATAATACAAATCAAGATAAAATAAATCTTTAATAATTAATTTAAAAGTAACATGAAAATTAAAATAATTAAAATTCAAAATGGCGTCGTAAATTTTAACTAAAATCACATGGTGAAATTGCGATTAATAATTATTAAAATTTACGTAAGCACGCTAAACATCCCTTCGGATACCGTTTTTAATTAAAGCTCCGAGTCGGGTGCGCAGGCGCATGCGTCAAAACGTATTAAACTCTGGAGGCAGCAAATTGCGTTTCCTTCTCGTATCTTCTCGGAAACTTCACTGAGTATACCTTAAATAATAATTTTAGATTGCGTTCAAGATATTCGTATTGGTTTATAATTTATTTTAGATTCGAGGTTAAAAAAAACCTTCCATCTTGTGAAAATTAGTGAACAAAATAGAAACAATAATGAATTAAGAGAATCATTTTAATTTAATGTAATTAAATAATACAAATAAAACAAATTATGATATAAATATCATGACTATATACAACACTGTAAGTTAGTCAAAACCATTATTTTATTCAAATACTAAGTACTTAATTTTAATAACAAAGAATTGATTATAAACCGCTTTCGCTTAATATAGCCTTCGGTGATGGGCTAAGAGGCCCCCTCCTGCTGACGTGCCATATTAAAATGTAAACGCGAAACAGACTCAGTTGCCTCTTGACATGCAATTTTTGGATGTTCATTTATCAAATCAGTGATGTACCACGTATTTATCGATACTATACGCAAGAATTACCGATTAATAAGATTTTTTGCCAAATGTATACAGTATAGAGAAATTAAGAATTTCGATTAAATATCAAATTGTTTATCTTTTATAATAATTTAAAATATATTTGTCTATGTACTTTGTGAAACAAACTTATATGTTGAGCTTAAAATATATATTTAATTAATTGTATTTATCGTTGTATTCAATCAGACCACTCCTTCATTACCATTTTATATTATCGACAATTTCATACACGCCACTAGCCTGTTAGTCTCTTGTCAAAACGTCTGTTTTGGATCAAAATAATTCTCCCAGTTACCAAATCCTGACCTTTCCAGCTTTGTTAATCAATTTGCAAACCGCTGGTGTCGTGTTATGAATATGAAGCCGTCAGAATCTGAAGTGTATATTGGATTTGTTAATTTCCATTGTCAAGTTTTGTCAGCTTCGTTTTATGTCAATTGTCCAATGTTATATGTATATATTTTTTTGGATTTTTGATTACATTTCCCACATTCCAGAAGCATTTTATTTTAAATATGAACAGAAATTTGAATATCCAAGACGTGATTATAGTTAGAGGTAGCGTGACAGCCCACAGTCCACAATGGCTCGTCGTTCATTGTTTGCTATTCTGTCATAATTCCCAAATAGCAGGTGTTCTCTTTACTCAGACTCAGGTCATTGCCTCCCTTGATTGTCTCAAGTGCTAATCAAAGAAACTTACAACATAATATTTGCCTCTCGCTTACGCATCCACCGAATTTTGTTTTGCCACTTTTTCGTCTCATCAAACCGCGTATAATGCGAACCATCATCAATTTTTTTCTCCCCCGGCATTATTTTGAAAACAATTTTCTATCCCATATGATTATGGGTCATTTCGGTTGCTTATAGAACTATTATTAATGTATTACAACGCATGAGCTGGCCGGTCATTATTTTTAGTTTAAACCTTCCTTGCATTTGACTTTGTTCGCGACCATTTTGATTTCGTTTTGCGTTATTATTTTGACATTTTCGTTGTTATTTTTCGATTGCAATTAAAGCTTCAGATTGCGATTGAGCTTGATTTACAGCGCTGATTGTTGCTTGATATTCTCAGACTGAACCGAGGACATTACGTTGCGTGGAATGTTCTTAAGTACATTTCCTGATATCATATAATATTTTGTTATAAAGAAGTTATTATACATTAATGTATGCAGATAATCAATTATTAGTAAATCCATTTCGGATTGAGCGCTTTTTTCAAAGCAAAGATAATTGAATATTTCTCAAGCTTGTAATATTGTAATACTGTTGCGTTATTAGAGCGTTCCATTGTGAGTATTGAAAGCTTTCTCTGACGTCGTCAGTTCATCAGCGCTCCCTATCTATGGGACTAACTGTATCTTGGTGGGGAGCTGGAAATTATTTTTTAATAGTGGACCTTACAATAAAAGGTCATCGTGTTTTTTTGTTTGTGTTTTGTTTGTCATGCTTCGCACTGTGCTCTTTTTGCGGGCTCATTTTGTCTATTGTGAATAATTTGAATAGAAAAAGTACTTGGGTAATAGATAATCAATTTTACTTACGCGTTATCTGATATTATTAAATTCTTTAATGTTATGAGAATTTGTATGTACTTGTTGTTCAAGATTGAGGTTCGCCTTTTTTATGGATATTGTGTTAGTAAATTGATATCTTCGAGGTTTAATATATTTTATCGGTTCTGGGTCGTTTTTGGTTATTGACGTGTTTGGTTAATGATTTACAAATTGTGACATAATATGCGTCATTTTCTTGATCCTTTTATTATAATCTATATAATATGTATATTTTTTTGAGATTTTTTAGTATTAAATCAAACAATTTATTGTGTCTATGACATATCACTTAGAAAACATTTATCAATAGCCAGAATTGAATGTTTAACACAAATGTTTTAAGACTTAGTTTATTCTTAATAAGATGTATTTAATGGACGCCCCGCTGTGTGGTTAAAAGCTCAATTTGTAACAACATCCTATCCGGTAAGGTGGACCATCGCTGATTCTTATCGACAATTATCGATATTTTTTTCTTTCAAAGCGGACCTTAATCAAATTGATATAGGAATTTACACTGCGAGATATTTTTTTGTCGATAAGTTTAAAAAAAAATGTTCTCAAAAAACTTAAAAGTTTTTACTTCTCAACTCATCATAGAATGTTTTATAGACCAGTTGTTTTTAATAATTGTAATTCCACTAACAACAACTAAGTATTATAAATTAGGGTACGTGTAGAACTCATGGCGACTCAGTCGCCGCCCGCACAGAAACTTAAAGGATCTCTGTTCACGAACGATGAAGTGCTACACGAGATATACGCACTGTCTGATAGCTACATGGATAATAAGGTAGCTGGTTAAAAACTATTGTAATATACATTAATTATAAATATATGAGTTCTCTACTGGAAGGAATATTAAGCACTCTTAAAGTCAAAGTATTTTTATTCCAAATCAGACACATTTATGAAACGTCAGACTCTAGTTGCACGGTTCCAAGTTAGGTCAATGGAAGGAAAAGTCCATTTAAACTCATTTTACTTATTTATTATATTATACAGTATTGATTATTCAGTCACTCTGTTTATATAGATGTATTTTAATATAACAAAAAGTAATTTTTGTGAAATGTTTTTCAATACATTGTATTAAAACATTGTATTCAATATGTATTACGATACAAGGTCACGGTAATGTTATTTGTCGGGTTATTAATGGCGGCCTTATTCCGTGTGGGCCTAGCTTTACCGTTAAGGACATATCTTAATCTAACAGCTGGTTTGAGCGGACAATACTAAGATGAGAAATGACCGCCGCATTCGCAAATGTCTTGTTATAGAGAAAGTTTCACATGTGTGTGTATCCTATATACTCCTATATACACACACACACACATGTGAAACTCGATAGCAATCTGTTATGACTGAAATTAAGAAAACATAATTAAGATATTTGAAATTTTCTGAAAAATTTCATCTGCAATCCTTATCTGTGTTTCAAAATCTAGCAGTAGTTTAATCTGAGGTAGGGATACTGTTAAATTACTGACCCTTAACGAAAATTGAAAACCGTTACAATATTTTACATCTCACAATAAAACACAGGTGCAGCCTCTTCCATGTACGTGATCATCACAGCCTCTCCTTATCTTATTATATTTTAAGATTAATCCCTACTATGTATCGCAAATTACATTCGACATTTATATGGCTGTTGGTATATTAAACTATATGAATTTATAGTAAAAAAGATCTTATCTTTAATATAGCAGTCGTACATTTATAATATGTAAAGTAATAATTTAAATATATATATATATATATATATATATATATATATATATATATATACATATATTATACTCGTTAATGATAATGCATATTTTTTTAAATCAAACCAACTCAACAATTTCAAATATATTTCTAATATTAAAGCGTGTGAACCGTTCAATAAGCAAGTATTAGAATACTTAAATTGTAAACATTTAATATAGTATTAACACTTTCGTCTAAATGTTCGCACGTTTGAGATTTGATGTGATTCTAAACCGTAATTACGAAAGTACGGAGAGCCGTAAATAATATTAACACATCGCGATTGGTGAACGTCGGCATTTGCGGAAAGCACGAGCGCGGTATTTCGGTATCTCTGTGCGGCTCCAGTGCTAGCGATTATCAACATTTATATATTTTAATGTTATTATTTTCAAGATTTTTATTACAGTATTAAAATATTATTTTTTTTTTTATATTTTAATAAATGTTATACGCGATGAGCCATACGATTTTTTTTTTCTATATTTATATAATTTAATACAATTCTAATAAACTTCAAATATGTTTTAAATATTTTCAAATATTAATATTAAATAATTGGTTCTGTTTCATTACTTTTTCTAAGTACTATATAAAAAAATAATGCTATTTTTATCATAAACTTCAGATAAAATATCTGATGACAAAAAAAACTAAAGTAAATAACATACATTCAAATGTCTCAATGGATTATTGATGTTATAATTAACATGTGTCACCTCAAAATAATAATTCCGCTAACGTGTTGATAAAATCAATCTATCAATTTTGACAATCATCCGATAATCGTGTCATATATTATTAAAATTCATTTTAATTATTAATAAATTTAATGATTAAATTTTATTGTATTTGTAAAAAAATATATATTACACTACTTATTTTATGATACAATATCTCTAATGTAAAAAAATATAATTTAATTTATAATATATTACACTTTTCAGATACGCTAGCGTTGGGGGCACTCTACAAATTGCGTTATTTCACTTTACAAGAGAAAGAGGACTGCCCTTTCGAAAGTTTCTATAATATTACTAGGACTTTCAACACACTAGTTTTGATAAATATCCTCACTGAGCCAGTGCACACATACAAACAAAAATATCTGAAAATATATCTTCTGAAAAGCGACTCAATTTTATTTCTTAGTGCAATTAAACAGGTGTAAATAAATAAAATATCAATGCAATTCTTTGGTGTCCATAGAATTTATCCCAGGGCACAAACAAATAATAATAAATACACTTTGAATTAAATTATATGAGTGAAAATTATAAATAAAATTAAATTGCAAAGAATTTATTAATCATGAATGGTTCCCTTCTATTCAAAAGCGTGTTTAATTTACTTAAATTAGTCATATTACATTGTTTTATGGACCTCCGTAATATTATATATAAATGTGATAAATTAATTTAACCAAAGCTAAAAATATATTTCACTAATAAACAAATATTATTGACCCTTTGAGTTAAGTAAATATATTTTAAAACGGTTATATAAATGTCACTGCGAATGTTCTTTGCTGAGCAAATAATTTAATCTGTCTGTAGTCGTAAATATTACCCTCGTTAACACAAAACCTTGTATTCCTGTTCAAGTTATAACCTGGGCTTAACTAGTTGTAATTCTAGCATGTTCTCTTCATTTCTACAAGAAATTAAAAATATCTCTTAATAGAGTCATTAAAAAGATAAATTTCAACTCTTTTTTAATTATCGTATTAAAATTTATATTTATTACATTTCACTGTTAATATAATGTTAAGGTATTGTAAAATATATTTTACTATAGATTTTAATCAAATTCGTTCATAACTTAAACAAGTGTTCGTGTTCCTTGTAGTGAAATGCTCAAATTATATATTAAAAAGCTGAATAAAATAAGCTATGTTTTGGACTCCCCGGTGTTGAAAAGATAACTTTAAACATAGTTATATTATCTGTAATATGATTAAATTAATATTTTTATAAAGAATATCGATTCAATTACACATTTCGTTTTAAGTCTCTAAAATATCTTTTCCTATCCGTATCTTAAAATATTATAAACATATCTTTAGCAACAGTTGTTTATCTTAGAATCGGATTATCAAAGTAAAATACCGTATCAAATATTTGAAAGTTTGGGGTCAGTCCGTTGGAATCAAAGGTCGGTCAGCAGAGTTGTCATGATGATGGATGCCATTGGGAAAATAAAACGCTATAAATTTATTATCCAATAATGCTGTTTAATGGATATTAAAATGTCATGTTTTAAGTTATTAATGATTGGGGTAATTTGTTTTCTTCTAGGATAATTAAGATATACTTTACCAAGGAACAGGTGTGTCTTCTTTTATCTTTAAATACCATATGCCAAGGTGCCATTTTTTTTGTCGGGCATCATATTTTTTCTTTTCCATTTTTCATACTCTTGATTTTTCCTCTTGGATTATTTTATTCCCTTATTTTTTTCTTTTCTTTTTAATGTATGTAAATTATATGCTTTCTATGTAAGTTTTTATCAGTACATCAGAGCTGTTCATTCCCGTCAAGTCACTAAATGACGTAAGGGTGAGGTCAGGCTGTCGACGTTGTATGATGTATCGCCCACGGCGCTAGCCTTAATAGTTGTTGGTCAAACTTGTACATAAATAGTTTTTAATATGGATTTGAAGTTTTTTGTAACTTAAAATCAAATATTCAATTTGAGATTATAATGTTTTCATCAAACTCAAATAATTTTGTAAATAATGTGCCTTATGTGCTACATATTGTTATATATATATATTATATATATTTTGTTTGTTTTGTTTGTATTGTTTCTAATATTTTAAGAGAACCACTATCCCGCCCAAAATGTATTATAGCTTTCATTGTGTGACAAGCTTAATGCATATTTTAGATAATTTATTTCTAACGCGTTTCTTGAGGACAAATTGTAACGGAACTTACTTCATGCTTTGAATTTACGAAATGTGCTTATCAAATGAGGTCTATAGTATATTATTGAATATTGAACTAATTCAACTAACTGTACAAACGGTTTCTCATTATATATATATTTGTTAATGCCTGTTATTTATTGTGTTTTTATACATTTTTACGACTGCTCGGGCTTTATAATCAGGGCTGCGTATTTCTATAACTATTTCTATTACTTTAGTAGAATGCCTTCTTCTACTTTTTTCTTACACCCCGCCTACTCACCCTCATTATTCATAGGATACAGTAATCAACTGTCTAAAGTTTTTACTTAAAATAACAAAATTGGTACATTTGTTGTAGGTTAGGGAATTGTTTTAAGTCTAACTGTACCGGCAGCGTCGTGACGTGTTCATCACGATTAAGAGTTTTTTAAGTCTCATGTATGTCTTGAGAAACTGTTAATCTTAACAACCGTACCTCATAAACTAATGATATTCATCTTTTTCTACATACTAGAGTTACAGATATTTCTTTGTTACCGACTTTATTTTTTAAATATATTACACTTGTTATTATATTGTTATTAATAAGTTATTTTTTTTGTTTTCAGGTAAATATCTGGTGTTATATATATATCTGTAAGAAAAACTAAGGAAATAAAGGAAATACGTTTAGAATACTTATCTTGAATAATGTAAGTTTTTTTTATATATTTATTATTAATTTGCATCATTCAAATTCATCTAAGATAACGTATTTTGTGTTCATACATTGGCGTCTTGTACTGGAATACAATACCGTGAACCGCATCTATTTATTCACTCGCTGAAATAAACGTTTTTTTTTTATAAAATTATTATATATTTTAAAATGTATTATACTTTCCTGTATTATACTTTTGATGTATTTATAAAAACGTTTGATTTTTACATAGCTTTGTTTATTTTAAGATTCAAAGCATTACATACGGAATTGAACTGTCTGTTAGAGCAGATTGTAATGTATACAATGGCTTAAATAGCAATAAATTATAAATGCGAGATAGACAACCAAAGAAACAGAATGGTTCACAAAGAGGCTGTCTTCCATCTGATAGTACAGAATCCATCTTTGGTGCTCATATTAACATAATATATTCAAGTTTAATGTTTTTCGTCGTGTCGTAAGTTGTGAAGGCTGCGGTCACGGCTAGAGGCCGACAAAAAAAACATTTTCTATTCAGAAAGCACTAACATGGCAAATCATATTTACACTATACGATTTTTTCATATTTACTGTCATATAATTTGGTAACGATGTGTATGTTGAACTTTAATCTGAGCTTTTTAAATAAAAAAAAATCTGTTACTGTAAATAGAATATACCTGATGTTTTGTTCGCTTTATCAATGCAAATTAATTTTATTGAATTTGGACAGCCGTTGTAAGTTCAATTGTAAATTAATGCTAAAATATTAATTGACCTAACACAAATGAAATACGTTATAAATTGTCTATGTAGTAGGCTTTATTAAATTAACTGAACTGGTTCCGGAATACTAATTAATCATTTCGATCAGACAAAACACAACATCGCCCACGGTAATATGAATATTTATAGTGAATTGTTAAAAATATTAATTTATACTTTTATTAATATAATAATATGACTATTTTGATTATTTTGAGACAAACAACACGGGCACGTTAATATGTACTATCTAAAGTAATTTAGTCGTTGATTATTTTGAGACATGCGACACGATCACGACATCGTGTCGCATGACGTAAATGGCATCTAACAAAGAAATGCTAATTGATCACTTTGTACGACCCGCTCCTGAGGACAAACTTACCATGCGAAAGCTTTTTGCATTCCGCCCGTGCCGTGACGTGGACTAACGAATACATTGCTCTCCCAAGAATACTTCATACCATTCGATTAAAGGTATAATGGGATTGTTTCCTTTATATCCTTAAAAGATATGATTGAATCTACAGATAATAAAGAAAAAAAGATGAATGTTGATTTACATGACAGTGAATAATTATCTTAAATCGATACTAAGATACAAGAAATATTTTTTAAACACAAGTTGCTATGTTTATTTAGAATTTAGTTTAATTTATCTTCTCCTAACATGGTTTATGTTTTATTGGTGTAAGACTGGTATGTAAGATGTAAAGTGACTTACTCAGACGCTTTTTGCGCGGTGAGTGTACACTCTTGAGCTTAGCGTTGCTTAAAAAAATATATTGTCACATCTACGCCCCCTAATATATACAGTTACATATATTTTCGTTTATTTTATATTGTGCGTAGCTTACGTAAAATAAAATATCATAAATTGAATTACAGCCGCTATTATAGGCTTGAATAACATATTGAGTTCAAACACTTTTTTTATAAGAAGATTACTAAATGACCAAACTTAAGCGTGCCCGCTCCGCTTATGGCTAAGCGCTTGCAGTAGCACGTCAAAAACCCTCGTAAAAACGCACATTTACATGGTAAATATAGATTTGCGGTTTTTTTTTTCAACAGCGCCTTTCTCACAGAGTTGAGTTATAGCGTTTTAAATGACGCCTCGCATGTTATACGTCTTTCAAACTAGTTTGTCTAAACGCGTATTTCAATTTGTTTCTATTTTCAATGGCTTATTTTTTTATTAGCGTCTGCTTTTTCAAGAAATACAAAATATTACAAAAAAGTACCTTTAATTTTTTTTATAGGTTTCGCCATTTTTTCGCTATGGTTATTTTTTATTTTTGTCTAAAATATGATTTAAAAAAATACTAAGATCTTATATGTCATACTAGCCATCGCAATAGACATTTGTTTTGCTGACGGTATCACTTATATAGATTAATCTCGGTTAACATTATTTGAGTTAAATACTCTGATAAAGAATTACTGTACGTATGGTTTCATTACAATCGCGTGCAAAACTCTCAACTGATGAATTGAAAATACCTACGCGACCTTATCGATGCATCTCAAGAGAAAAAATAACAGGAGAAGAATTGAATCAAATTAATCTTTATCACATTAACTTAGCGTTCAATTTACATTAACCTTACTTATCCATTTTAAATACCACAAAGCAATTACTTCGCTTAAGCGTCGCACTGACAATGAAAACGAAACAGAATATGATACAAAAAGCCGTAAGCCTTGATTGAACTCGCACGGGGTGGTACATGTACAAAATAATTGATATTTTTTATAAAACAAATTAAGAGCACACATGTTCAATTGTCATTTTAAAAATATCTTCCAAAAATATCAATAAGGTACGAAAAAGGATACTGACGTATATGACACTTGTTTTTATTTTTTTAAATGACAAACATATTTCGCACATGGCTAAACCTTAAAAATCTTGATAAAAACTCTGTGGGGACATCGGGGCGTAAACAGAAAAAGAAAAAATATATCCCGAGGTGTTGGTCGGACCATGTCGCGTTATCTCGGTTATGAACGCCGATCAATCAACGTTGTTCGAAAATTAAAATTTTAAACAATGACCGTTGAAAACCGCCCGCGCGCTTGTCGCCATGTTTTAAGGGCTTTAAGGGCTTCAGTTATCGAGCTATTCGAAATGGGTTGTCCTTTTCGAAAACATCTCTTAAAAATGTCGTCAAAACAATCATAATAAATTTCAAAGACCTCAAAATGTGCAAATAAATACACCGGAGAATAAAAATCACAGTGAAAATATTTAAGAAAAAAGCGTCAATTTTATTTAACATTACCAACGTTCCAAAACAATCTTCGCGCCGAAAATACTCCGCTGTAATCGTAGGACGAACGTGCGGCCATTTCATGTAATTGCTCAATCACTACAATAAATGTCCTTTCCAAAAAGATTTCAAATCCCTAATATTAATATAAAAGCATTATAAACTTTATCTTATAATTAAAACAACAGTAATATTTCTTGATCTATAATTTATAATGGATAAACTTAAAGCCTACAAACGGGAGATAAGATTAAAAACAAATGCAAAAGTAGTCCGTTCAAACGTTCTACCGCGACAAATAATTCAAATTACTTAAATCGATATAATATCTTCAAAGCACTTATTATAATCCATCACAGCCCGCTGTTCTGACAAGAGCCACCCTTTAAATGTCTAAGAAAAATTGCACATACTTTAATCATTACCTACTGCTTATATGTTATACTCGTCTGAGATAATTAATATCGTCCCTCTATTCGACATGCATAAGCCATTCTGCAGTCATCTTAATATAAATTGAAATAAGTATAGATTAGTGACTAAGAACGCCATTTCATGATTTTTTACTTTATGTCTAACATCATAATGCATAAAATATGTCCATTGAACTCAAAACAGATTTCTTAGCTTATAATTGTATCTTAAAAGAAAAAAGTCATACCTTTAATGATGTTTTTGTATAGCTGTACGTTATTTATATAATTTTTAGATGTCCTTACCAAACATACGAAGGTTTGATTCAATGTTTTAAATTTTTATTAAATCTTTTTTGTCAGAAAAAAATATATGTTCGTAGTATTATTAGTTAAGTAATTTTAGTAGACATATCCTATATATGTAAAAGCTACTTTTAATAAGTCATCTATCAACTTTGCAAGTGAAATAAAATATTTTCTAAGTTTAAAAAAAATACAAATTAAAAATAAGAAATTACTAATATTAATAAATTGACTATTTTAAAACTGATCAGGTTTAAAAAAAAAACTTTGACAGACGCTGTCATTTACTTCAATAATACTTAATTTGCATATTCTAAAACGATTCAACTGTTACAAAGTGTATAAGTAAAACGATAGAAATAAGTGAACCAAAATCGTGTAACCAAACACAATTGCTTTGATCCAGATATGGCTAATCTAGATTTGAACACTGTTTACATGCTATAATCGTAAGGATTTATCAAATGAAGTGGTAAATGCTAAGCAACCTATAATCTGAAAATGTACACGATATACACAGACAGATATAAGAGCCATTAAACTGTCACCAACTATATTTTTATACGTAACGTGTAAAATATGTACATATTGTTATATCAATGTTTTATATTTAAACTTTCGTGAACCATGACTATTATATTTATATTTACCCGGCTGCGTGAATACAGCCGGGTAAATATCAATGTTTTACCTTATATTTATCTATATTTTAACTTTATTGACATGGAATGTATTGAAAAACAAAGGAAAATGTAAGAAGAAACGGTACTCAAACCTGAAACGTTTGACATTCCAAGCTATTGCTTTGTAAGGTGAGTTACATCGATATAATTGCAATTTAAAACAAAAACATTGACATTTATTCTTTGACATTAATTAATATTTATAGATATTATTATGTCAAAATACTGAATAAATAATGGAGCCAGTAATAAAACATTGCCCGTAATGGATAGAGTGAATATAAATTCAGTAGAAATCTTAATTACTAAATTGCTACTCCTGGAATAGATTACCTTTAATAACTGTTCCATAGTGAGATAATATCACGGTAAAATTCGCCATGTCATTTTGGCTGTACTGTGAATTAAAGTGGACGTCCAACGTGTAAATTAAAATTCTTCACCTCACCTTATGAAATTAAATAATGACGTATAATGAAATACGAACATTTATTAAATAAGTCTTCATAAATTGTACACTAATTACATTACAAAATCTTTCCGCTAATTATCTTACTCATGAAACACATCAAATACTTAAAGCAGTAGTAAATAAGCTTTCATTGCGGAAATGCTATCCCTTTTAATATCTCAACAGTTGTTTAGTATTGGTTATAATTTCACAATTTCTCATACAAGCCATTAGCGGAAGCTCTGCAGAATAAACAATCTTAGGTAGACACGACACAGCGCGGTGTGTAATTTACTACCTAACTACCCCCTTCTCTGAGATGCTTAAATTGAAACCGACCGCTTGTGGTCCATAACTCCGTTATATTGCCTAGCTGTCGTCACTATTATTATAGCAGTTGACTTTACTTAAGGTTTCCACCAGCTTTATCTGGTTACAAGAAATATAGTTAGTAGTTGGAATATTTTGAATTTGAACCTTCCATGCTCCCAATAAAGTTCATACAATACGTGCAGAGTACATGTACATTATGAAAATAATATATTGCATTAAGATAGAATAGAGGAGATATAATAATTTATATAGATGACCTACTGATATAAATACAGGCGTAGCCATATTTGTTTTAAATCATTTTGTAATTTTGCGGGCCTAAAAAAAACTTTTAATAAACACTTTATTGGATTATTCTCACTTTATTTATATTTGGTTTATTAATTTAACTTTATTAACATGTTTAATAAATTCCATTGTCACATAATTTTTCGAATCTTAATAACGCTGATTTTATCTATAATTAATAACATTTTGTATACAGTAAAGTATTCGAAATATTCATCATATTAAATTCTATCATATCCATCGTCAAGGATAAAATGAATGTCGGTGATCTCTTAACTGAATTAACGGTGAAATTTGATATTAAGCAAATGTGCCGAGAATCTTGAGTTAAAATCTATTATAAAGTTACATTCTAAGCATGAGTTATAGTTTACTGAAACATTACTATTAACAAAATGTCAAACAAATTAAAATCAAACATACAACAACTCAAGTTGAAAATGAATGTCAAATGAAAATTAATGAATAGTCATATTAAAAGTACTTTAGTTAAAAGAAAATATTTTTGGATTTTAGTACAGGCTATGTATTTTATGCCAAAAGTATAAACTATTATTGTGAAAAATATCACAAAAGACGAAAGAGCCAACAAAGTAAGTAGCATATTTATTTTATACAAGGATAGATCTGACATAAATAAAGTTATAAGATTAATTTGAAGATGCTAAGCAGATGGACATACCTTTCTTATTTCATTAAGAGAGTTGCCCACGAAAACGGGTCGGGGTAATCTCAGCCTCTCTCGCTTAATCGAATAACAGTAGTGAAGCCACTATTTAGAGCCTTGGTATCATAACTAGACGCGTATCATTGTTGATTCAGATTATAATATGAAATTGCCGTATTCAACTAATATTGGAATACAATAGAATACCTTTTCTTATTCTTCATCTTAATTTGCCATTCATGTCTTTATAATCTAACAGTTATAAAATTAATGTTTGTACTGTTCTAAAGTTTTCCTCTTTTCACAAATAATATGGTTTTTTCAATGTTTTTACTAGAATTTAAATAATTAGGCTATATCTTTTTTGTCTTTCCTTAACTATTATTGAAATTGGTGGTGGTATGAAATTATAATAGCCTTTGCAGAATTTGTGCAAGTAAATAAAAAAAAACCAAAATAATACATAGTTAAATAAATAGAGGAATTCTTATTAATGATAAAGAATATTGAAAGTCTTAATAGTCTTCTTAAAAAGTGTTTGAGGTTAGATCTATCCCATCCCATTTAGAGACACAAGATATATATTAATTGTTACCCATTATTTTGTGGTGTAGAAAGCGGGTCGTGAATGACGGTAGTTGGCTGGTCTCACATTAATGATGTAGTATTGCCATCTATTTAACTTTAGAGTGGATAAATTCCTAAGCTTTTTGATATTAATTATTTTTAAGGCACTAAATCCTCATTAATTTAATTATTTATTGAGATAATATATTAGTGAAATTACTATTAATGTTTATTTCTCTCTCAGTACAAATTCTAATTATGTTTTCTTCAAGCAGCTTATTTCGATTATCGTAGATTAGTTTTGAATAACACTGTAACACTTATAGATATTTATAGTTTTTATTTATGATTATTCGTAGTAGTTTCCTCTATATCATGGTCACCCTTATTTGGTCTCACGTATGCGAGATACGTTATCCTCGCTTTTGTCCCGGCGAGATGTAATTGTTGGGGTGTAATGAGTGCCATTCATTTGCTAGAACTTACTTTGTGCAGTCGCTATGATTTTATGCATTGATAGTACAGTGACCACTAAAGGTTAAATGATTATTGTTATATTTTGATAAATGTTGTATCCTTTTGCATTTAATGCTAAGAAATGAAAAAATCGAAAGCAAAAGCATTATATATATGTTTTGAAAACCAAACAAATTCAATTCTTACAAGAGAATCTGAAAACCGGCAATCTAAACGTTTTACTCCGTCCAATAAATTTACATAATTATGTTTATGATATACAATAACTGTCCTCTTTGAATCCTCGACATTCACATATCTACCGATTTGCCAGTCACATGATATATCAGAGACGTCTCATTTCCAACATCATCACTAACTGTATAACTTTGTAAACCAGACCCAACTAACCAAACAGACGTCAGGGTTATTTAGGTAGACGTTGCAAAAAAGGCTGTCCCACATCATTAGTGAACGAAATCCAGTGACATCAAAGGAAAGGTACGTCTTATTCAGAAAGACCATGAATAAGATGCGTTGCCTAGTGAAATATTAGATGCAAACGAACGGAAAAATGTGGAAGCACATTTACATTTAAATATGGCCAGGTCCTGTGAAACATATCTCGTCGGGGCTTTGCAAATACATTTTTCACGTACATGCGTGGTTGGAATATCGCATTCATTCTTTGTTTGAAACATGTTTTGTGTAAAAATTACTCAATAGTTGCCTTTTTCTATTTTTTTTATTCAATCATGATACATGTTATATTCTTGTGCAAATATACAAGAAACTGAGTTCTTGATTCTGGTTGCGTAGAACACCAGTAATGTAAATTTGGGCAATTGACTTTTATAACCCTTCTACGATTTAATTTTTGAATGGGACTACAGTTATTCCAATAATTATTTACATTAATACCCGATTTATAGCAATAAAGATTTATGAGTCGATAGTTGAAAACGTTGAACAAATTATCAAGTGGTATTTCTGAAAGCGACCAATTATTATTACGTGTTCACTAGCGGGCTATTTAATTGGCCGAGCAAATATTCTCACTTAATTGGTCGGCTCTAAATCAAAGGTTTTGGATTTCAATTAAACATCCCAATAGGCGCAGTGCATTAATCATCAATACTAATAAAATCTCCTAGACTCCACTGCTTCTTAAGCCCTGAGATAAGCCCTAAAAGACCTCGAAAGATTGACGCATTCGTAAATTATTCGAAAAAAATATTAAAGGCATAAAAGTGGTATTATATACTTTCTGATTTATGAATTCTAAAAATAGCTTCCTTTCAATACGATATTCCTTATTATAAAAAAAAAAGATTCCGATTAAAAAAAAATAGTTAATTGTAATAACTCTTAATATTATAGCATGTTAAGCTTAGTTTGGTCCAATTAGCACCTGTAGCTTTCATGAGGTTTACATCTGCGTTCATATAATTTAATGGTCAACTCCTTGAATTCTATTTATCTGTCACATTTACACCATTTTTCTTTTTATTTCTGAAGGCTTAAAAACTTTGATCATCAAATAATAAAATACTATTTGCTAGTAATAACGTTGTTATTTGATCATCAAATAATAAAATACTATTTGCTAGTAATAACGTTGTTATGTTTTGAAATCTGGTTATATTTTTTTTACAAGACATAGACTTTACGCCTATCAGGATCTTTTAAGATTTCCTTTACAACTAGTTACATATCTTCACGGTCTGGTTGTTTTAATGCGATTCCATTAACTCCCTACGCCTAACCTGGTTTCCTGTGCCCTCCGGCTGTAAAGGTTTGTAGGACACGAAAGGCAGATAAATAATAATCTAGGACATAATTTATATCAATAATAATAATAATAGCTTTATTGTTAGGATATTAAATTCAATTAAAGTTCAATATTTATCAGATATTCTTCTGTTTCGTCTTGATTTAATAGTTTTCTACGACTTTGAGTTGAGTTATTGTTACTCGTATATTTTAATTGAAAAAGGCTTTAATTATTACCTCATAATTTTTAAATCACATTTATTAATTTGAGTTAGTTGCTTGATATTTATAGCTAGAATTATTTCATTGTAGCTTATCGTTATTATATTATATTTTTATTAATATTTGTTACAAGTGTACTGAAACTTAAATATATTAAAGACGGTATTTAATGGTTTATCGGCTGAATATAAATTATGAGTGCGGAACTTATTTGACAGGATCAGATATGAAGCAGATAAAGCTAGACTTTCACAGATGCATTCATAGCACTTAAGTATTTAATATCCGACCCAGATGCTGACGGTAGCAGTTTCGTATTTAGTGCGGCTGTCCCCTGGGGAGATACATTAAGTACAGTCAGTAAAAAAATAAATAAATATATCTTTTTTTGAATGTACTAGAATTTGATACACAATTAGTATTTCAATTCTCTATGGTAATTTAATGTTTTATCAATTATTTACATTACAAAGTTAATATATCTTCAGTAAGCCATTAATCTAAGTTTAACCTGACTGTAAGGCTTAACATCTGGAATACCTACGCATTGCAAGTGTTGTTGGACAACTGTGAAAGCGTAAATTGACTGCCAAGCTTCGGTTTATTTTGTAATATTTCCTAACTGGTTCTTGTAATGCTATTATATTACTTATCTTTTTATATAAAATGCTTTATCAGAATTAAATTACGCATATTATTTGTAAGTATTTTGTTTCTATTTAGTGTAATAAAGACAATTAAATTTAATATCAATAAAATATAACAAAGCAGTAAGCACTTCTCTCTCTCAGTGTATCAAAGATGTAATTTTCTAACAATCAAAAGTTGCTCAATACAAATTATGCATCTCAAATGCTACTGTTGTCAGCGATTGATTGAATATACTGACGAAATATTAAATTGTTTCTCACTTAGCTGACCTAATACTATAACAATTGCTTTAGCATATATCAAAATGCTTATAAAGCGCTTATAATATTATTTTTCAAACTAAATTCTTCCTGAATTTCATTAATCAAATATATAACGAATGTTAAATATTACTCTAGGCGGTGGGCAGGCCGTCTTTCATTTCGCGATATAATGTATCATTGTACGTGACCAATGAATATATTGTATGGATATGGTAATTTAGTATTGATTACCAAACCCTTATAATGCTAACTATTAGTTGTTCATGATGGAGGTACACAGAACTTTTATAGCATACAATAACTAGAAGCGGTCACATCATGGAGTCATACTTAAATAAAAAAAACTGTTTTTTTTCAATGGGTATTATGACAGAGATTTTTACTAAATTATAGCACATATTGGTAAATTTTGACAGCCTTAGATGTTTTTTTTTAATTTAAACAGTATTTCAATCTTTTTACTTTCATACGTATTTTTGAAAACAATTAAAATAGAACTATAAAATTTCATATAACAAAACAGGACCAATCACATCACATAGCAGTTACAGTATGAAATAATATTTAATAAAATATATAACAAACATACCTAGATAGATACCACATCCAAAAGCGGACTTGTCATGGATCTATGCGCGCTCAACCCAGCTCATTCTAATTAAGCAGCCAGCAAAAGATTTATAAGATATGGAAGCATTAGTGAGATTTATACCTAGTACTGAATAATGAGATAAGGCTAATGGGCCGCGTGTATACAGATTCCTAGACAAGTGCAATATTCGCGGGAATCGAGCCGTTTTAATACGCCGCCATTTTGTGCAAGTTTGATTAGCCGCTGTTATTACAAACGCCATTGTGTTCATTTGAATACAGTATAATTTTATTATATAATTATAAAAGAAAATTACACGCTTCAGGTAAATTATATAATGAATAATGTTACCTTTCTAGTTATTAGAAATCATGAACTCAATTCTTATTTCAGGTTTTAATATACCTAAAGAAGTTTGAAATTAATCAAATGTAAGTAGGTAATTATAATGAAATATCATACTTTGGCCTCTCATTACGGTTTAAATTAATCAGCATGTAAATTGTATATACAATTAGTATGAATAAATTCTTATCAAATACCTGTTCTATAAAAAATAATGCGAAATCAATCGACGTGTTTTTTGTATCTCTGATAACAGTTTAAAATCAAGTTTTATAGCTCGTCACTTCTGTTTCAAAACTATCAGTAATTATAGTTAAATAAATTATATTTTTAATAATTATACATTTCATATCCGCCTTATTATCATTATTGAAATATTATTTCGTTCGCAAAATTTGCCAATCAAAAGTAATGTATACAATTTACTATATAGTAACGGTGACGCCAAAATAATTTAAAATCTTAATTTGCCGTCTCAGCATTAATATTTGTAGTTCTTATAAGTCATAGCAAAGCCGTCATGACGGATTAAAAAATAATCAGTTTGGTATTAACGTCGTAGTCTTCATACTGGAGATTAGAATCATACTTGACGTTGCAATGACGCCATTTTGACTTACAGAAACAGAAATATATATATATATATACATTTAATTTAAATATTGAATGAAAATTAACCGATACCGGCGGGAAGTCGAACCCGTGACCTCTAGGAAACCGTCGCTCTACCAATTGTGCTGCAAGTTGAATCATATTATATTCAATGAAGTTTGTGCGTAAAGAAATAAAAAATACAACATGGTGTTTATTTTGGAGTAAAAACAGTGATGTTAAATCTATTTTTAATCAACCAAACACAAGACAGATTTACAATTTATAAATATAATGCCCATTATATGATAAAATAACGATGCCAACAGTTAGTTGACTTGTCACTCGATGAAAAACTTCTAGTTGGACTGGTTATGAAAATCTAGCGTGGGTCGTGAGATTTATCGGACGGCTTACAGTATAGGCAATGATCAAATAATTATTAGTGCATTTGGGAAGGTACAGCGATTTAAAGTGTAAGTTACGAAGAATTAAAAAACTTACAAAAGTAATTAAAGTTTCAAAACTTAATTTTTTTTTATGAAAGTAATTAAAATTGTTAGCATTAAACTAACTTAAATGTCATGTAATGTAATATTTATATTGTAATATTTATATTTTTACAACATTAAACAGTAAGCCTATTTTTAAGGCTTTTTAAAATATATTTTTTTTAAAAGTCGCAGCCAATCATTAGTATATAAATAAATCACATCGCCCCACTAATTTACATTTTCGATGTTGATTTTGCTTAATTACCTCCCGTCGTTAATTAGCATGGGCTATTGACCTTGAATTAATAAAAAATATAATCAGGTCTAGATTTAAATCATTAAAATATTTATAGATTTATGTAGCGCAACACGTAACTTAAAAATTAATATTAATATATATTTCATAGAATAAAGTGATAGATTAAAACAAAAGGTTTTTAACTAATAATAGTAAAATATTTTTGGGTAGAACATACATCCCATACAAATATATTCAATGCAATCTATTCTTATAAAAAAATAAAATCGCTCTTAAAACTCAGAAATATTGCATGATACCATTACAAGAACATATGTAAATTAAACATGAATGTAAAGTTATTCAATACTTTTATAATTTGTAACCACCCATTCATCCATCTAATGCGCACGAGTTGACGCGAACCGCGAGGGTGTTACTTTAATTTTGATAAAAGCTCATTCTACCCGCGACCACGGATATCGGGTGACGCTTCCGCGAACTGCACGCAACGTTCACATATATTGTTTTGTTTTATCCAAATTAATTGAGTTTTATAATATATAAATTAATAAAGATCTATACGCTATTTGCTCTGTAAAGTTGCTTTTAATTATTATTTCTTAGCAAATTCATCATCATTCCAATTTTTTTATTTTTTAAGGAAAAACATTTTCATTTTATTTTATAGATACATTTCCATATGTTTTTTTACATAGCTAACTATTATTGTTTACTAGCTAATAAATTTACCATTAACTTATTTTTAGTCTCTGCATATAAATAAATTATATTTCAACATTTCTTTGCTATCTGTACATTTCACACTTGGAGGACCCTGTCTGTACGTATGCTCTTACAATTTGTGTGGGTACCGGTATACATTACACTTACAAGATATATTAACCCTTCAGAATGGACATGCAAAGATATTTTAGTTTTTATTGGATATTTTAAAGACGATTTTTCACGCTAACAAAAGACATATAAAGGATATATTAAAAACATACGTACAATATTATAAAGTTACTTGTTAAATGGGTTTTGTTTGGATCTATTATTGGATAAATAATATAAGTCAATGAAACTTTAATTTTGAGGGAAACCAGTGTTAAATTAATTTGCTATTAATACACGCTGGGTCGAAACATCCACGTGCGGGTAGTTTCGAATTTATTTTGCTCATCCGATGAAACCAAAAAGAAAGATAATCGCAAAGGAATGAAACTCAATATTATACCCGAAGCGCATTTAAAGGTCAGTGAGCACCTATAATTAAAACCAAGAAATTAGTAATGCACAGGATTTTAATCATTATAATTATTTTACACAAGGATTGAATTAGGTTGATTATTTCACTTATTATTTGAAGAATTCTGTAAACGAAATATTTCTAAGATTCCATACTAAGGGCACTATAATATTTAACGTTTATTTTTTTAATTTTATTTCAATTCGTAACCTATTAGGAACGGTGATTTAAACTCTACGGCTTATAAATGATTTTTTAAAGGATTCCTATGTACGTGATAATAAGAGAATTAGTACTTGTCCCATCTAGACAGAAATAACAAACACAAAGCACGTATCTGCCGCGTCAAACTAGGCAAGACAGGTTGACAGCTTAGCCAATGTGAAACTTCTTTAACATCTGGCCATTTATAATACACGATTTGTCGTACGATGTGCTTAAAATTATATTACTTCTGTGTGGACACAATTTTAATTCATGTTATGTAAAGAAAATATACCATTACGTTAACAAAAGATATAACTTACTATGTACTAAAAAATAATACATACCCAATTAAAATATTACCTCAGATTTGCTTTAGATTATTTATAATTTTAGTTTTATACAATCTACAGCGTACGATATGTCGTACATCTAAAACGAAGTTGGTCAATTTAAGTGACTCGTTATATTTTTTGTTACATACCATTGCCAGTCGATACTTTAACTAGACTCAAAGCTGAGCAACTTCAGCTCACAATACTATGTTTTTATTAAATTATCGAGATTAATGAACACGACTTCATTAATATTTTTATTCCTTCAAGTATCAAGACATCATTATCGCCCTTTATATATATCTTCCTTTGTAATTTACAATAAATACAGCTATATTACGTCCTATTTCAATCATTGATGGATAAGATTTTTTTGCAACGCAAACAACAACATAAATAGTTCAGAAGTGATAGATTATATTTATCAGAATTAAATAATGAATTGCCGTTAAGCCATAGCAATAAAATCCGGGCAAAAATTTCGAAAGTTAATTAAAAATAATAAAAGAGACACGCCATTCCCGTCCTTATTTATTAGACAGTAGGAATCCAAATTTATAAGAATAAAACTCTACAACTAATGGCTCCACAGATCCTTACGAACCGGGTCCTGGTATTGTCCTTCCCATTTTATTTGTTCCACGGTCGCTACCTTTTTCCTTTTAACGCGGACAATTTTTAAATGGCTTACCTTTGATTCCATTATTGTGTGCCAATCAGACTGAATTACAATGTCCCTTAGCAACGGCCGAACTGACTGAGAATATTTATTTCGTTACAAATAATTTATTTATGCTTTTTTGCATCGAGTAAACATGTTGTAAGGTTTATTTAGATGAGGCCGGTTGAATCGCTACTTGGATATAAACAAGTCGAATTTGACGTACGCTAGCAGGCGACGACAAGTGTTACAATTGTTCTTAAATACATTATTCATTTATAATACTGTCGGAATAGTTAGCGATGAAACCGGCGCTATAATTGGAAGGTATTTTCGACTTGGATATTAAAAGGTGTTGTGGGAAATTTATTTTCATTGTCCTTGCCATAGCTTACAAATAAGGCATAGGACGCCGGAGAAAAAATAAATATAGCAAACTAAAATGTTTGAGCTTTAAATACATTATACAGTGTGTAAAAATTCCAATTTATATCGAGATGTAATTATATTTATCTTATTTCTGTCTAGATTTCGGTATAAAATAATGGATGACAATAGATATTTTTTGATAAATATTTGGTCAATCGCAACATGCGCCTTTCGGATCGCATCTAATTTTTATTCAACTAAATAGTAATTTATAAATGTAAGTTTATATTTGGAAGCGTAAATGTTTATCCGTTAATTACAAAAAATATACCGGATTCACCGTGACCTGGAAAAGGAAATGCGCCGGCAACTTTTTTATATCGCCAAAATATAAGGCTCCAGACCGAAAATTCGCTTCCATTTGTCATCAAAGAAGTGTGAGCGTTTGCTTCTACCAGCAGTGTTCAAGATTCGAGATGAGTCAACAATAATAAGACAAAGCGATAATTCGTTAAGTAGCGCTAATAATAAATTTACTTTGTTTTTTAACGTCGATTTTAATCTTCAAAGTGTTCTGAGCGAAAAAATATTAGCTGTTGCATTTAAGTGGTTAATTGAGACGTGTGAGACAGAGGTACCACTTTGATACAAACCGTGTTAACTCGAGTACGTAATAAATCTCTATGTGGCCATTCTTATCTCACACAGCGGTAGCCGATAATAGCCTGTGTCAACTTGCTTGAAAATTTAAATATAAACAACTTAACCACTTTAGTATAAATTTAAAAGGCGGCCGCTGCATTATCTTGCAGTTGTCATATTTTCAAACGGCGATAGTGTTTACTTATTACGTATCGCGGGATATATTGTTTGAATATAAAAGCAATTATTTATAAATTCCTTATACGTTTTTGTATTACAAATGACTTATTACCATTGTTATACGATACGGTGTTGTCATCGCTGTACATGGAGTTTAAAAAGTCTATATTCTTAAATAAATATAAGTATATTTTATAGTTAATATATAATATACGGTTAAATCCTATTAATAATTAGGACGCCATAATTCTAACTGTCTCGATAAAGCACTAAAATAATTCATATCAATGAAGACAACAGGAAAACGTGTAAAATTACTAATAGTAATATTTCACTTTGATGTTGAATAGGATTTCCGCCAGTAGTGTTTCAAGCTAAGGTTAAAAATCCCTTGAAATGATTCATTTTTGCAAGCCCAGCCATTTATCTTCCCTTACACTCAGACGCAATTAATCAGGAGGCGTTGTCACATGCATACTGCTCTAAAGTATTAAAAAGATTGTAAAATCCATGCAAGCGACTATAAACCTAACTACGAGCAATTTCGTAGTAATTTGCCGTACACATTTTTCTGTGGGTTAATAGCTGCGTCGCCGGTGATACGGCATAGTGTGATAAAGAGAAAAAGATGATTTCGGGCTAATTATCGACAATGTAGCGATTTTTTTTTCCCACCACTTAACACCTCCAGCGTCAAATTGTTTTATTTTCAATGCAATCGCATTTAGAAATGCCTTCATGTTATTGGAAAGCCCATAAAGGTTTTATTTATTACACGGATTCCTTTTAAAGCTGCACAATTAAGATAGACCTTATTTATATGTCAGAAGCCAAAAATATTGCCTTATGTTTGAGAGACTCTGATATTCCCCAAGTAAGTTAATATTACCATAAATACTAACATTTGTTAAAGATATATTTTGTATCAAAAACTGTTAAAACATTCAAATTATCTAATAATATTCCTTACAATTGACAAAAACAATTAGATATTCAATTTGTTTTATCGAACAAACTTCTAGAAATATAATCCGTTAATTAATCACGGGATAAACTAACACAAGCTTCTCAAAACGCATTATAACACCGACCCCACGGAAGGGTTGTCAATTTTACATTTAATAACCTTTATTAATTACGATGCTTATCAAGAAACCACTTGGACAATTATTTGTGTATTTGCGAAGGAAATTGAAAAGCGATAGCCCGCAGATTGTTTAACTTGTGTCGAAATAAAATTCATAGTGTCTAGGCAGTAGAGACTATAATTGAATGTATCAAATACGGGATGCTGTGCATTGTACATAATGTTAATAAGATGATGGTATTATTATCATATTTCATTTATCGAATCGTGTGTTGCAAATTAATAATACAACGATTATATTTGTAATTTCTTACGGAATTACAGCCATGCTTACTATGACTTTTTAGTGCTAATATTTATACATAATTAAAGATGCCTTAAGTTTCTAAATTCATAATTCTATAATAACAACTGCTTTTCCTGTTGCAGATGTCAGCTATTGACCCTGACTGCGGCGTGAACGCGATTGTCAACTACACTCTTGGAGACGGTCTCGCTCGACAGTTCTCTGTCAAGTCTGATACAGGAGAACTGTGCGTGTCAGCTCCTCTCGACCATGAAACCAGCTCAGACTACGAATTTCCAGTTATTGCTGCTGATAGAGGTAAGTTTGGTAAATCTTAAATTACATTCAATATTCCAGAAATAATTTTTGTTATGGCTGAAGCTGAATCCTATCAAGACTTCATATGTATATAGAGATTGCTAAATCTCTATATACATATGAAGTTGTTACTCCGACACCTGTCACATCAGCACTATCGCATTACTCAAAGTATTAAAGAGGAACAATGTCCATTGTAGAGTTTTTGTCTTCCCATTCATTATGAATTGGAAGCGATAAGTTTAGCAGTGACAGTATAGCTATGCATATACAGGTTGAAATAAAGCACCGGCGAAATGCCAGAGGAATAAATTCCAAAAGTGTCGGCTCTTGTCCTTCCCCTGATTTATGGAGCGAGGGATACTGAACTATTACTATACGTTTTTATTCTGAGCGGCGACTTAAGTTCAACGGATTTTCGGTAGTAATTTCGATATCTGATACTGAAATTTTCGTAAATCTTTATCAAGTTATTTGTCAACATTTCTTAAAAAAGGTTTTGACTTTGAAGCTTATAAATTACTCTTGTAAAATTCAGGATGTAGTTTTTTTTTTATCGGAGCTACATTTATTAAATTTGTATGTACTATATTAATTTCAGTAATATTAAATCTTGTATTTTACAGGGTAGTAAAGCCGTGTCCTCTTTATGGTTATTTTGTACCATAATTAAAAAACCTCATCCCAGCACAGCGAACATCATTTTATTATCTCAAACATGAAACGAAAACGCGTTGACATCCGTATAAATCAAGCGGCTGTCAATTAAACATAGTATTACAACAATACACAGACAATCAAGAGACCAATTATTTATTTATTCGCAGGGGGCCTGTCCACGACCGCAATGGTGAAGATTCAACTCCTCGATATAAACGACAACGTTCCAACCTTCACGGTGAAAGATTACAATGTCTCTCTAAAAGAGGGAAGAATATCTAGCAATGAGCCTATAGTAGCTGTGTCTGCCACCGATGCTGATTCAGGCAAATTCGGGACTGTTACGTACAGAATTGTTAATGGGAATGACAATGACGTTTTTAGAATAGATAGAAGCACTGGAGAGATATTTGTTACAAAACCGTCTTTGATACAAGCGAGTGGGAAGTTTGATTTGGAAGTATCAGCGACTGATGGAGGTGGACTAGCAGCACCTCAAGGAGCCACAGTTCACGTCAACGTCATGCCAGCTGGAGTTGGTTCTGCGCTGTTTGATAAGCCTAGATACAATTTTCGTGTGCGGGAGGATGTGAGGAGTGGAACAATTGTTGGAAGCCTTAAAGCTACAGCTGGAGGTGAGTTCTATGTCACTTTAAAAAAATACAGTTAAGGCCTTATTTATAATAAAAGCGGTTCCAATATTACAATTTTTATAAATTTGAATTATGTATGCTCACAGGATATAACTAAAATTGCATTTTTATCAACCAAATTCAAAAGGTTTGAAGTCTATAAAGTAGTAAAAGATAGTCTATAAAGATTGTAAGCTATACAATACACATTAATGATGAAACATGATATTGTGATGAACGATGAAATAAGATACAATTACTTTGTTAGAGATTCAGGCACACAATGCAGTTCGATAACGTAACAATAGTAAGCCCGTGAGCAAACAGAACCGACGTTTGGGATTACATACAAAGAAAATCACTTAAGAGACAGAGTAAATATTAATGTTAGAAAACTGGAGACTACCGTGGAATCGAGTTACCTTATAGCTTCATTTTGGTTTAACAGAATTATTGAAATCGTGCAACTTTTATCTATATTTAAGGGAAAGGCGGGTGCGAATATGAAATTTCATTGAGCATTTATTGAATGATCCGCGTCATACAATAAAAACTTGAATAAAAATATTAAACTTTACAAGCAAAAAATATAATATTAAATTAGCTTATAATCAAATATATTTTTCATACAGAATTAAAAGAAAAATGATCATAAACAATTTTTTTTTTACATATATCAGAATATTGGTAAATAGCATACTAGGCTGGATGTTTTCACTTTAGGCCACGGGTCTGTAAATATCTGTGCATAAAGCACGTAAGCACCATTGTCTAAGTAAGATCACGACCGTGTGATGGGCAACAGTCGTTATCCACGCTTCTATTACTCTCATGTGACTCTTTATACTTTCTAATCCCGGAATAACTTTGAATTGTAATCATCACACCGGACCGGGATATAAATATATTGAAATAACGATATTTGTATGCCCTACGTATCTCAAATTTAGTATCGGGTTAGTTGATTTCACCGGATAGCATTTTACGTTTAATAAAAACTACCTCGACATATCAGACGATCTGATTGGTCGGTTTGAATGTGGTGCTACATTGAGTTCTGTGCGATAATTTACTTTTTTTTTTCACCTGTCTTTTACGTACCTGTAAAATTGTAAGGTATGCGAGAAATTGTAGGGGTTTTGTTATTACATGTACCAGAAACTTGTTCAAAACCAAAAGTCTTACTCGAGCTCGAATATTTGATACAAGCTTAAAAAAATGTTAAAAATTTAACAAGTATAATAAATACAATATAGAGGCTTAATCCATTTATTTCATTTATATATTTATCTATATTACATAATCAGTAAGTTTTGTGAATTTATTTCAAATCGGATTAAAATTTTAAAATAAAAATAGGTACTAAAATATTAAATTGAACATCGATGGGAAAATTTAATGATACACATATTTATAGCCACGTCACAAGCTATTAAAGAGCACGGCCATGTCACTTGGCATTGCGGTGTGTTCACTAATATTTGAACAACTAGGATTGCCAAATAACTAGCACACAGCTATATTAACAAATAATAATAGTTACGAACAATAATTACAATGCAATTATTATATCTTTTAGAAAAAAAATGTGTTCCAAGTTTGATAACACAAAGATTAATAAATTAGTAAAAATTGAGAAAATATTTTTTTTCTCGCCCTACCAGATAAATTCCACTGAACATTATTTAATATATAAACAATATTGGAAAATACAAAATGATTACTATACGGCGTAAGGTAAGGTCGCTATATTCCAGTCCACGTTTATTCTGTAGCCAGCCGGTGCTCTGTAAATCACTGAATAGTAAACTCCGTTATACGTTGAGCACTTGTCCACGAGAATACCATGGCTAGGCCATTGTTGATAGCTTTCAAGATTCATACTTAAAGTTGCGTGATTCGTATTGTATTTCTCATTCGGTATTATGGGTCATAGATTGTGACAGTACTTATAAAATTGTTCTTTTGATCTTTCAAAACATTTTTTCTTCGAAATTTAAAATATATTATTATTTTTTAAATTACGATGTTTTCTTGAAGGGTCTTTATCATGCTAAATATTATTTTGAAATATTTAAATGATAAACCTGTGTGGCAGAGTGATATCAATAAATTTTTAAGCAATTAACCCTCTATCGGAGGCAGCGGTATCGCAAATCAAATTTAGATTGAGAAGTTACCGCTTAAAAATTATCCGGCATTGTATTGTTTACGATTGGTATAAGACTTAAAAAGCTATTAATTTTACTTGATTATTCTTTAAAAGAACATAAAATCTATTTTCTATGAATCATCAAAACTAAGCAAATAGAGATATTTAAAAACATTAAATGTATAGAAATATATTTGAACATACAGACAGAGTAACCGTTGAAGTTCAATTAAAATCTATTAATGTTTTATACATAATATGTATTTGTAAATTAAACGCATTTTTTTACAACTTGGCACATAAACAAGAACGGACAGAGAAGCTCAAAGTTTAATTAGAAAGAGCACCATAATATTGAACAGCAATGGCCAAACGCACGCCCCCATCAGATTTATAGCCAAGTTGCCCCGAGATAAACATCCATTAATTAAAAAAATATAATTTAATGAGACCAGACATGTTTGAAATGTGATTGCCTGACTCCGGAACCAATTTGTTTCGATGCTGCTTTTAGGAGTTACGAGCTACAGATATACATACACACGTACACATAGATCGCACAACACTACACTTAACACACTTCATACTTCCCGATTATTTTATATAAAACCTTTTAATAAACTACCAATAAATATATATTGATCTGTTATGTTGACTTATCTATAATGTACCATGAGAATATTGTTAAAGTTCACACAGTAACACTTTAAATGTATATTTTTACATATTTCGACACATTAGCATTATTTGTTAGGCATTAATCTAAAGAAAATGTAAAAAGAAACCCGTTTGTCCAAATTGTAATTTATCTCCACTTAATAAAATAACATTTCCTAAGGTTATGCAATGAAAGGGTTAATGAACACGCGTGTGGTCCAACAGCTAGTAATCGAGATTATTTTAAAAACACCTACCGTTACACCGATCAGTTAACTATTAATTATCTTTAAACTCGCTCATACACAACCAAATCTAGAAGAGAGACAACAAAAATAATATTCACAATAAAGATTGTTTTATTATGTTCCTAATGACTTCTTTAGACGGAGAAACATACAGCATTTACGGTATCAGAATATCGCCATAGCTTATAAATCATTTAGGGGGTTAAATGTCAAAGTATACTCTGTGCGTTATTACTAAATGCAAATCTCAGTTATGATTACAAAATGCCGAGAAACTGCGGTTTCAACTACATTGTAAGAGGTGAATATTGTTCTTTTAATTACAATTTAAGTTTTCGAAATTAAAATGTCTGAATAAATATTAAGTCTTAAACACGTTACATATTTTTTGTTTATATGGAATCGGTAAGAAGCTCATATCGATCTATATCTAACGCGAGACGTTTTGATGTTTTTATGTTTCTTAAAAAATCAAAATGTGGTTCACGCTTTCTTGCAAAGCAACACGACTGAAAATTTGAAATTCAATCTCGAGAAAGCCAAGGATACACCCGTGGAGTCGAACGCGGCCTGGCGCAGCCGAATAAATTCAACCTCCAACCGAGGTCAACAAACCGAATCCTGGCGACAGTTTTTGGGAGAAACTTTCTATACTTCTTTTTTGAACTCCGCCTCAATTATTTCCAAGTTTTTTCCCGACATTATTTGGACGAACTGCAATTGAAATTGTTTACACGATTTATGTGTTAAATTGTTTAGTTGTGAAATGTTCATTTGCAAACTCCGTGACGGCATCCATACAAAAGAATTTCACGGTAACATCAAAATTTGTATCGGTCATTACCTTGTAACAACTTCTACATATTTTCTTTACTTGAGCATTTTCTGATTATTTTAATCCAATTCAGTTTTCAAGTTTTAGATAAAGATGAGAACTATTTATTTATGAGTAATCCTGAAATTTATATTTGTAATTGCTACGATTTCAGGCAAAGATTATTTAATTAAATTTGAAATAAAATACAGATGCCGTGACTGATATTTGTCACATGAACGAAGCTCTTTCCCTTTTAAGATAATCTTCCTGATAATTAATTCATTAAACTCAAATCGAGTATCGAATAATTCGCATAGGAGATCTTTACAACTCTTAATTGAAGCCAAATGTAGCCTCGTGAGCGAGATAATCGCGCTGCCATTAATGATTTCAATTTAGAAGGGTATTTCTGAATATATTTTGTAACTGAACAAGTAAACCACTTTGTGTATTCGGCTAATGAATTAAGATTCAAACAAAGGTTACGTACACCTGTCTGATGCTTCCAAATATAATAATCTGAAGAAGTATTTGAAATATTGCATTTCTGATCAATAAGTTACTGTGAAGGCCCATTATTTTTACTCTTTTACCTTAAATTATCGCATTACACTTATACTTGTCATTGGACATACAAGGCGTACTAGGTACTTCACAGTTGAAATGGTTGTAAATAATGTCCATTCTTTAATATTTGCTATCAACCTGAAATCTATTAAAACCATGAATGCAGAAAATTGTCAATTCAAAAACAAACACAACATAAAAGTCGGGCTTTAAAATCTTCTAAAATAAGACAATCGCCTCACAGGCGTATAAAGAGCGAAAGGACAAAGGGAGGACGAGGGAGTGCCGCAGGGGGGAGCGGACCAGTTACAGAAACAAAGACTGCCGGGCATGTCGCCGAATAAAACCGTATATCAATCTCATTGCGTCAACTGTCCTGCCGAAAACGACCGACGAAAAAACGCACGCAAAAAGAAACACAGAAAAAAATATACAATGAATCGCTTACACTGTGAGAAGTGCCAATTAAAATTTGATAGATATAAAGCGGTTTCAGCTGTCGTTCAGCTTCTGTAAATAGATTTTGGGTTTTTATATATCGAATATTAGGTCCTTAAGAAGGTTGTTTATTTTATCGTTGTTGGATATTACTTTCATATATATTATTTAAGCTTTACTTTTGCATTATAATTCTGTTTCAAATTCTTTTGTAAGGTAATAATAATCGCAAAAATATTACATCAGAATATATTCCTTAAGCGTCGCTTCGGTAACCAGCGTAACTTCTAAGGCAATATTTGAAGGACCTCTCGACCTTGTGAGACTAGATCGCTCTGAGATAATACATTTCTATCGCCGCGTCGCCTTGCTTAAACAAGACATAAATGTTCGTAAGATAAAGTATTACTGGTTATACGAAGTTGAAACTTAAATTATATTACGAACATATTCATGACCATCTTTGCTTGCTGCACCAACAACTTAACCTTTGCTTACTTTGAGTTGGGATAAATTAATATGTTAGACAATTTTTTTAATACAGTCTTGGTATTCGTGTACAAAATTTAATATAGTAATTAGTATACATATAATTTGTTCTGCAATACTGAGTCTTAGTTGTTAACGATAAAGGTGATTATTTATAAATTGGGTAAAATCGGTCATTGTTTTTGAGTTTTACGCCTAAAACGTAATTATCCACGGGTCCTGAATATTTCAAGTAACCAGTTTGATGCTACAATGTAACTCCATATCAGAATCTGTTCGAAACTGACATCGATTTCTTTGGAAATTTAATAATTGAAATAAAGTCATTAACGATCAAATCAAGTCATTAAATAATTAACGAACATTATTATGAAATAATATAACTATAATTGATTGAGTAATTTATAGTTTTCAATAATTATAATTTTTAAGTAGCGTGATATTAATTTCTATACAATAACTAACCTATTATTTATTTTGTTCACAGGCAAGCAATTGGTACGCTACAACATCGTCTCAGGCGATGTAGACAACCAGTTTACAATAGAGACTCACACAGGTTCCATTAGAACTTCAAAACAGCTGGATCGGGAAACCACAGCATCATACTTACTAAATGTTAGAGCTGCTACGGGAAATCCTCCTAGCTATGACCAGACACAGGTATTACCATTGATTTCCTTTTTATACATAAATTTTAATTATATTTGTCGGTATGTTATATAGAATAATTATTTTAATTCTCCTAATATTATTTTTTTTTATTTATCAACAGGTCCAGATAACTTTGGAAGACGTGAATGATAACGTCCCGGAATTCGGTACATCATCAGTTAGGGTTTCCGTAGCTGAGTCAGCGGCAATTGGTTCAATTGTTTACGCGGCAAGAGCCACCGATGAAGATGAAGGAAAGAATGGACAGGTTACTTACCATCTTGTGTCGGCCACGGGTCCTGCGAATACCTTCGCTGTTAATTCTCAACATGGATTAGTTACGCTGTTAAGGTAAATTTTATAAATTAAAAAACTTTTTGGTAAAAAAATATTAAATGTTTTTTTAAATATTATTAGCTAAAAGTCAGATTCCGAATGTTCGCAAAATTTTTTGATCAACCTTGTATTTTTATACAAATCTAATCTATATCAAAGTCCTTTCATTCTTTTTATTCCGAAATACCCGCGGGAACGGACAATTTCAAGTATTATTAGCTGTTTCTAGTTAAAACATATCTATGCCACAAAAATGCCTATAAACATAAAAAAACATATGCAAAATCATTTTTTAGACTCTTGGACTACGAGAACCTCGTTCGTCACACAGTCATCATATCGGCTAAAGACGGCGGCAACCCGCAGCTAAGCGCCAACCTCACTCTGGCTGTGGAAGTCCAAGACATAAACGACAATACTCCTGTATTCGAACACGATACTTACAGCGCCAATGTTTTAGAATCTGATGCAGTTAAAACGAAGGTAAGAATATAACATCACAATTTTGACAGTAACTGGTAAGATTACAAACAGATGTTGTAAAATTTTCATTTTATTGAGTTAATATTTTCAAAACTATTATATATTTGTTATCTTTGTAATGTATAATTGCTCCTAACATTTGAAAGTAATTGATTTATGAAATTATTAAGATATAAATATCATTTTGAATTATAATATTACATAAGTCTTATGTGAATGTTACAGCTTTCTCCTTGTCGATAAAGGTTAGATAGAATAAATTATGCGAAATGTAAAGTGTCTTAAATAACTTTTAATATATGGATCGTGATTTCTAATATATTATACAAAATAAGTTTAATAACATGTTTTATATTAAGTTTATAATGTCGGTTCCAAAATTAAAATATGTCATTTTTAAAATATTTTATATAATAATTTTAAGTATTAAGGAAAGTTATTGTACTTCAATTTGTGTAAACAGTGAGCATAAAGAGGACCTGCCTGACAAAAATATTTCCTTTCAGATATTAGAAATACAAGCCATAGACAAGGATACCGGTAACAATGCGCGCATAACCTATCGCCTCGTATCAGAGAATAATACAAACGAAGAGCATTTTAGAGTCCAACCGACCACAGGTTGGGTTTACCTCGCAAAGGCACTTGATAGAGAAGCGATAGCTAAACACAAAATGACAATAATAGCCACAGACAATGGTATCCCACCGCTGTCAGCGACCGCAAGCCTTATTGTCAACGTAATGGATGCTAACGACAATGACCCAGTTTTCTCACAAGCTTCTTATGAATTTTTGGTTGAAGAAAATCAAAAAATTGGCGCCTTCGTTGGAAAAATTGCAGCCTCTGACGCTGATTTAGGAGATAATGCTTTTGTTAGATACAGTTTATTTCCATCTAACACCAGTTTTGTGGTCAATCCTTCTACAGGTAATTTATTATTTATATCTTGTAGCGTTATTTTAATATTTCTAAAAAATTAGATCTTTGAATTGAATTTCATCAAATAGATTTAAAAGTTAGTTAAATTGTTGACTTCGTATTCATTACGTCCACTGCCATTAGAGCCGAACAATCCAGTTGACAACATTTGACTTGCTTAAAACAATGAAATTTACCGTAATTTTATCGAGTGGAGCATCCTCACTAGTATTTGATCAGTCCAAGATTCATCCTGCCGCTAACCACTCAACTCTGTTTATGTAGCCGGTACCTTTGAAAGTTAAAACCCAAAGTATGTTGTGACTTAAGACTCATCGACTAAGCAAATATACTTGAATAAACAATACTGCATTAATACCTGCACAATTTAAAGAAATAGGGAGCAGTCTGAAGATATTGTTTATCCAAGTTTCTTAGAATATCGTTTTGAATTACAATTTTTGGTTTCACATTATCTATTGTTATATATTCAACAAACTAAATAAATGGGAATTAAATATCATAGCTTCTTAAAGATGTATTTATTTCTTAACATTGATGTTCTTATTTTGAAATGGATTTCAAATGAGTTATTATAATTCATATAAATAAGGACCCGTTAATATAATTTCGTGGCCAGTTAGTGATTTTTATCTAAATATTGATAAAGGGCAATAAGAGAAGGGGGTAGTATCGCCTTAACTGACTGATCAATGGTGCGGCGTTCCATCTCAATTTGGCTTATCAGAGATCGACACCCCGAAGCTAGTTAGCGCATCTTTAGCGACCCAGCCCCGAGTGGAAATAAATCATTGGCAATGACAACTGTATGCAGTCGGTCCTACTGATAGGGAATTCAGATTTTTAACAGGTGCTTTTTCGGCGGGCGACCTCTTATGTACATAATCGCTTTTGACTTGTTTGTTTTATAGGACGGCTCCTTAAAGATGGTATTTGACTGCGGAATTGAAAATTTTTGAATCAATTGTTTGTGCCAATTATTCGTTTTGTTACATAAGGAATATATCTTATGAATGTTGTATATGAAGGTACATAGTATAAAATAAAATATTGCTTGCAAAAAGATATTATTTTGATAATATTATACCAATTATTAAAATATTATGCGTGTTTATCGAACGATTAAATGGCATTTTGTAAATAAATTAATGATATATTCAAAATATAATCATTGAAGAGACAGCGGCTCGGAATTAATGAGTGTCAATTGCAAGTTAGAAATGTCCTCGCATGCGCATTTGCCGTGACCCGCCATTAACTATTATTAAAATATTGCTATGTAGGAGCCTCGCCATTCTCTTATAAGTTTTATTACACTCTCCACCAGGCCAGATACTGTCGTCGGCTGTTTAATGATCATATGTTATAAATGTATGTGTAGGACGCACTGCGGCTTACCAACTCGTTTGACGGATTCCTTTTATTTTCACTAACGTAGCTATGAATTATGTGTATAAAATATCACCGGGTCCAATTTAAAAATAAATTATACTAATTACATTGAAGTCTATCTATATAATTACTATAAAATATATTCTCACAAGACAACATGTCAGTGCCGCCATATTAAGATGCTCGGACATTAAACATTTATCTGTCTTCCTATAAAATATATTCTTACTTTATATTGCTGAAACCGAAATCTGGAGTGGTTTTTTGCACCGGAAAAATGAGTTTTTTTTTTGTAGCTTGCCTCGCATTGGTCATTACAGCCTCGGCCTCCTCTTATTATCTTTCGACAGTTTCAATCCATTCCTGGAAATAGCTGCTTAAGTTCAGTCGAAATAAAGATTGATTTCCTGTACGATTATAAAACAACATTTATTGTCCTTCCCAGTTTCTGTCAAGTAGATTTTCAGGTTCCTAATAAGGAGTGTATGAATCATAGGCATCCAATTCGTATAGAAAGATCTTCTTATGAGTACCGAATTTTGTTTTTTCTTTAAAGAGTTTTATTTCTTTTATTTTTATTTTTATGTATTCATACTCATTCTATTTTTATGTATATAAAAAAAATAAAATTAGTATTCACTTTTGCATGTGATTTTGTTACAGGAATTATTACAACAAAAGAAGTTTTAGACAGAGAATACAAAAATGCTTACTTTTTATTTGCTGAAGCACGAGACCAAGGGTCCCTGCCTAGGTCAATCAGAGTACCAGTCTCAATTAAAGTGACTGATGTTAATGATAATTCTCCTGAAATAATAGATCCCAGGGAAGATGTAGTGGGTGTTAGAGAAGAACAACAGCCTGGTGCAGAAGTTGCTAGAGTTAAGGCTATAGACAGGGATGACGGTGTTAATGCCTCTTTGATATACTCTATTTTAAATGAAAGAGATATGGATGGATTTGGAGTGTTTGTTATAGATTCAATTACAGGTGTTATAAAAACAAGCACAGGTAAAATAAAAACAAAATCTTATTTGTGTGCTCCGGTTAAAAATAATAAAAATACAGTATTGGTATATTTGGTTTGTTTTAGTATTGGATCACGAGGAAAGGTCAATCTATCGCCTTACTGTAGCAGCCACAGATGGTGGAAATCCTCCGCGGCAAACTGTTAGACAACTGAAAGTAGAAGTTTTAGATCTAAATGATAATCGCCCGACATTTACCAGCTCAAGTTTGACATTCAAGGTAATTAAAAAACTCAATATTATTAATTTATTTCACTTTTAATAAATTAAAATCAACCATTAATATTTAAAAACCCTCTATTATTTGACAGGTAAAGGAAGATGCAAAAATTGGTCACATTGTGGGTAAAGTTGCATGCTGTGACGATGATATAAATGAAAATTCAATAAATAGTGATGAAGAGAGACAGATATCATATTTACTTATGCCTCTAACATCTGACCATTTACCTGGAACTTTTGAAATAGATAGACGAACTGGATCCTTAGTTGTGGCAAGACAACTAGATCGAGAAATACAAGATGAATATCGGCTTGAAGTTAGAGCGCTAGATACATCTGCTACCAACAATCCACAAAGTAGTGCTATTGCTGTGCGTATAGAAATTATAGATGTTAATGACAATGCGCCTCAGTGGGATGAAGACCCCATCAACATCGATGTATCAGAGATTTTAAATGTTGGTTCTACTATTTACAATTTCTCTGCAAAAGATGCCGACGCTGGTTCCAACGGAGAACTTAATTTTCATATACTATCTTCACAACCGCCTTCGAAAAATGTTTTTAATTTAGATTCCCTTACTGGTACCCTAACTTTGAATTTACCCCTAGATTTTGAGATATTAAAGGAGTATTGGTTGGTAATTGAAGCTACGGATTTAGCAACTAATATCTCAGAAAGAATGGTTACTTCTGCGACAGTCCATATTTCAGTATTGGATGCCAATGATAATACGCCTACATTTGTTTCGGCAAATAAGGTGTCGGTGACGTTAAATACTTTACCTGGTACTTTGTACCAAGCCTTGGCAGTAGATACCGATACCGGGGATAATGGCAGAATATCATATTATATTTCTGGAGGCAATGATTATGCTTATTTTTCAATGGAATACGATACTGGCAAATTAGCCTTGACTAACAAGTTCTCTTCAGATATAACAAGAGTTAGACCAGGAACCTATAAACTTAATTTAACTGCGTCTGATCATGGAATTCCTTTTCCAAGACAAAGTCACATGAGTTTACTATTGACTCTACAAGAATCTACTAATATTCCACCAAGATTTACAGACTCATTTTATAGAGCTAATATTAGTGAAGATATTCGGCCTGGCAGTTTTGTTACTAGGCTTTCTGCTAAATCATCACGAGGCAATACAGGTAATTATACTTATTATTTAATAAAATATACTAACTTTTGCTTTTTACTCACTCTCAATATTTTTAACAATGTTTAATTCGATTTCAGGTAACCTAAACTATATGATACCATCAAGCATAGCTGGAGATAAATTTGCAATCGATGAACGCCTTGGTACTGTCACTGTCAAAACTAAAATAGATAGAGAGGAAGCAGATCAGTATTTATTTCCAGTATATGTAACCGACTCAAGTACTTTCCAGTCGACAACTAATTTTGATGTTGCAACTGTGTCTGTCAGTGTATTAGATGTTAATGATAATCCACCAACTTTTAAAATCGGTTCTTGTTACACTTTGACGGTACCTGAAAATAACGAACCAGAGGTAATACATACTGTAACAGCCACAGACAGAGATATTGGAGCTAACGGTGTAATCACATATAGTATTACCTCAGGTAATAATGGAAATAAATTTACGATTGACGCTACAACTGGCAAATTGACAGCCAAAACTTTAGATAGAGAAACTCAGGCAAAATATGATTTAACTATATCCGCTTATGATCACGGTTCTCCTGTGGCATTACAAGGTGCATGTAACTTGACTATAATGGTAGAAGATCAAAACGATAACGATCCCGTATTCGATACTGGACATTATTCTGCTGCTATTCCAGAAGATGCACCAATCGATACTTCCATAATTAAAGTTAGAGCCACGGATGCTGACTTAGGCTTTAACAAACGCATAGTATATTCACTAGCTAACGAAAGTCAAGGGCTATTTAGAATTGATAATAAAAGCGGCGTGATTTTTACCACTGGGTAAGTGACAAGTATTAATCTAACAAATGTTTATCAAAAATATGTCAAACCGATATCGTATAGTTTTAATATATATATTTTAAACTATTTGATTTTATAACCATGTTTGTTTTTGCAGATATTTTGATAGAGAGAAAACAAATATTTATCATTTTGAAGCTGTTGCTACGGACCAGGGGCGGTATATAGCTCGTTCACAAAGGGTCTCAGTAGAAGTAACAATTAACGATGTTAATGATAATAAACCTGTATTTACAAAATATCCTTTTAAAGAACAAATGGCTACATTAACACCGCCGGGACAAAGTCTACTACGGGTTTCTGCAACAGACAATGATATAGGCATTAACGCTGAAATACTTTATGAACTACTAGATACACCTAGTAATAAATTTCGGATAAATCCCACTACAGGAGTTGTGACCGCAACACAAAGTTTAGCTAGTGAAAATGGTAAACTTATTCATTTAAAGGTTATGGCTAAAGACAAAGGCAATCCACCCCAGAGTTCCATAGGATTAATAGAAATACGTGTGGGCGATTACACTGATCAAACGCCAACCTTAAACTTTCAAAACAATACTTACAATATTACAGTCGACGAAAGCTTATCATATGGTAGAGATGTTTTACAAGTAACTGCATTAAGGAGTGATGGCAGGCGTCAAAGAGTTATATATGAATTTGGCAATGGAAATGACCAATATGCATTTGAAATCGATTCAAATACGGGGGTTATAAGAGTCAATAATTCAGCTAACCTAGACTATGAATCGTATCCTGGACCCACTAGGCAGCTCGTTGTCGTAGCGCGAACAGAAGGTTCCCCAGCCTTATATGGATACTGCGATGTAATAGTAAATCTGTTGGATCAAAATGACCACGCTCCAAGTTTTACCCAACAACAATACATTGCAAATGTCCTTGAAGGAAATACAAAAGGTGAATTTGTGGTACAGCTGTCAGCGAAGGACGGTGACCGAGGAGCAAACGCTCGGATTCTTTATCATATCGTTGATGGAAACCATGACAATGCATTTATTATTGAACCGGCTTTTTCGGGGTCGGTTAAAACTAATATTGTCCTGGACCGTGAAATCCGAGAGTCCTATAAGTTGACAGTTATAGCAACCGACGAGGGAAATCCACAGATGACTGGCACGGCCACTCTACGTATCAACGTGGTGGATATCAATGACAATCAACCGACATTCCCACCGCCAAATATCATTTCTATATCAGAAGGTTTGTTTTTGTTTTTTCAACTACTTAAGTATTCGTTTTTAAATTGCTATAGGGCCTATCGACATTTCGATATAAATTGGTAGAACAAAAAGCGTTTTACAAAGAGAGAGGCATTTTACATAATTTGTATTCCCGACTCCGCGACTGGCTTACATTGCGTCTTTTTGATTCCAAAGCCGAGATTAAATAAAAGAGACTCCTTTAGGATCAATATTTATTGGACGGTATTACATTTTTTTCGAGTGCATGTTTCACCGGTGCCTCCCAACCAACGGTCCGTTCTCTTTTTGTTTCTTTGTTTTTATATCATTGTACCGCGGTCGAGTTTTGTTTTAGAGAATTTTATTTTGCGAATCCTTAAAGTGGCAGTCGAACGAGAGTAGCGTCTGCGTGTATAATGTTTTTATTTATTTTGTATCCTTTTACAGGAGCGGAAGTCGGCTCGGTGCTTACATCTGTTACTGCAAATGATGTTGACACATACCCGGCCCTGAAGTATGCAATTGTTCAAGGAGATAATACTTTTTCTATAGACAGATATAGTGGAAAGATTGTTCTGAATAGGCCACTAGATTACGAGAGCAAAAAAGTTTATCAAGTCAATATAAGCGCTTCGGATAGCGAGCACGTTGCCAAGACGACATTGACGATTAAAGTTACTGATATTAATGATAACTCACCTGTTTTCGATGAAATATCCTACAATAGGGTTTTACCAGGTACTTTACCGTTAAACATGATTTGATTTATATACATTTAATTACTTAACTACATATTTTAAATTACAAAGTTAATAATGATCGTTAAAAAATACACACATACATATATATATATATATATATATATATATATATATATATATATATGGTAAATATAATATATATAAGGTAAATATATATATAGGTATTTACCCACCTGTACTCAAAAATAATATCGGAATTGGCGACTCGTTTCGAACCCACTCGCAGTTCTTATTAATGAGCTCAGACCATGGTGGAATTTGCCGTGATCTTTTCATATATATATATTTTTTTTGCATATATTTGATGAAATATTTGTTTATATACATGTTGTGTCTTATTGCATATAGCAAAACATTTGATATATTGCTACTATAATACACAAATCTGAATGCTGAATATTTATTTGTTTGTTGCAGAAGGTAGCGGCACCTTAGAAATCGGTAGCGTGAGCGCAAAAGATATAGATAGTGAAGAGAACGGCAGAGTATCATACAGTATTCTTCAGCCAAGCCCCGGCTTCTACATAGATGCTGAGACAGGGGTCTTATTTGTAAATTACAGTGCCTTACCAGTAAATAAGAGAGATGCGCAACTTGCTGTTATAGCCACAGACCACGGCAAACCAAATAAGAGCGCTGTGGCGTCTATTCGAATTAGTACTGGTTCATCGGCAGAGATCAAACCTTTTATCGCACAGGACACATATAGGTAATGTTTTATTTTTTATAAATATCTATAAATAGCATAAATATAGCAGACAAAAGTATTAAGAATATGTTATAAATGTATATTTTTTGAAGTAAACATATCTTTTTTATTTTTACTTCTAAATTAGTTTTTACTCCACAAATACGAAACTAGTACTAAAGAAGAATAAAATATTAATTATGCACTTCTCACTAAGTAATGTTTTAATATATATTTTTTTAATTTTCAGAATCTCAGTTAACGAAGACACGGGCAAAGGATCATCACTCCTTCAAATTGGTGGTATTAATGACGTTCTTAAAAAATATAAACTCGATTTCCAAATAATATCTGGCAACGACGAAGACATGTTTGATGTAACATCTGAAGGAGCATTGATTCTTGTGAATGGGCTAGATCGAGAAACCCAAGATACTTACATTCTTGGTCTAGCTGCGGTTGAACGAGGAAAATTGCTGTCTTACAGCCAAAACAAATCATCCATTACGATATTTGTAACTGTCACAGATGCCAATGACAATGCCCCTATATTTTCTGTCAGTGATTTTGACCTTACAGTAAGTGAAGGTGTGAAAATTGGTCATGTTCTAACTCAATTGTCAATTACTGACGCCGACCTTTACGGTACGCCTAATTCAGCTGTAATATTTAATATTACATCAGGAAATGATGATAAAAGTTTTTATATACATCCAACTACTGGTTCTATAACAGTGAATAAGTCACTCGACTATGACACTGGTAATACAAAACAAAAGTTAATAATAGTAGCGTGTGACATGGGCACGCCTTGCCTCTGTAATGCTGTTTATATAAATGTGCAAATTCTAGATGAGAATGATAATACACCAACCTTTCCAGTTAGTGAATACTTTGAAACAATAGGTGAAAATGAACGAGTTGGAACATCGGTATTCACGGCCAGAGCTACAGATTTGGACAAAGGCAAATATGGCATATTAAATTACTCTATAGAACCTTTGTCTATAAACTACAATAGAAATGATGAGTCTTGGAAAATGTTTCAAATTGACTCATTGACTGGTTTTTTAAATACCAATGCCGTCTTTGATTACGAACAAAGAAACAAATACGAGTTCTTTATTAAAGCGTCCGATTCAGGTGGAAAAAGCTCTTCTGTTAAAGTGAGGATAGATATCGAGAGCCGCGATGAATTTTATCCACAGTTTACTCAAAAGACATACAATTTTGGTGTTCCAAAATCCGGTTCATTACCCGCAGGCTATATAATCGGACAAACAACGGCAACAGATAAAGACAAAGGGATCGACGGACGAATTGTTTATCAGTTATCAACTTCACATTCTTATTTTAAAATTAACAGAACTACTGGTGTACTTATTTTAAAGAAGAAAGTGGATTCTGTCCAAAATTTGTTTGGCACTGTCAAATCAATAAGTTTAGTTGTTACCGCAAGCTCTGGCAGACAAGGCTCCCTAACAAATAAAACTGCAGTAGAAATACTATTAGATCCATTAGCTGTAGTTTCGGACCATCCGAACATTATAAATGACACAACTGTTTCACAGAGCAGTGGTCTTTCTGATTGGGCATTAGGATTACTGATTGCATTTATATTTATAATCATTATATTCGCAGCGGCATTTTTATTCTTACATATGAAAAATAAAAGACATAAGAAAGTTAATAAGCCTGGACTAAATTCCGAAGGAGTGGGCGCTACAAATAGCTACGTCGATCCAAGTGCATTTGATACCATACCTATAAGAAATACTGGTCCGGTAAATTCAGGAAATCAATTCGCACCGCCAAAATATGATGAGATACCTCCATACGGTGCTCATACAGCCAGTTCCAATTCAGGGGCAGCAACCACTTCAGAACTCTCTGGATCTGAACAATCTGGTTCCAGTGGCCGTGGTTCAGCTGAAGATGGTGAAGATGGCGAAGATGAAGAAATTAGAATGATTAATGAAGGTCCCCTTCAGAGAGAATCTGGTCTACATAGACAAGCAAATGGTGTTGACGATGATAATCTTTCTGATGTTTCCGTACATAATACTCAAGAATATTTAGCTAGGCTAGGTATCGTTGATACCGGTACCGGTGGCGGTGCTTCCACATCATCAAGAAGAAACGAAAACGTAGGTAATAAAGACACAATGATGCATCATGGTGCCATAGATTCTATGCATATATTTGATGAAGATGGCGCTCACGAAAATGATATTACAAATTTAATATATGCTAAATTAAATGAAGTTACGGGAAGCGAAAGGGCAAGTAGTGCTGATGAAGCAAACGCAGCTGTCGATAGGGCTATGGCTTTGGGAGCATTTCCGAGCGCACCTGGAGAAAATACTGCTGTGCCGACCGCTGGACCATCTATGACAGGAAGTTTAAGTTCAATTGTACATTCAGAAGAAGAGTTGACTGGTAGCTATAATTGGGATTATTTACTTGATTGGGGACCTCAATATCAACCATTAGCTCATGTTTTTTCTGAAATAGCTAGACTTAAGGATGATGCTGTTTCATTACAAAGTGGAAACAGTGGCGCTTCAAGTGCTAAAAGTAAAGGAACTTCAATATCTGGTGGTAAGAGTGTTCCACCACCATTATTAACAACAGTAGCACCAAGAAGTTGTCCAGCGCCATCGTTGTCGTGTAGGCAACCACAGCACTTATTACCTAGGTCCCCTATTAGTCACGATGTCCCTGGTGGGTTTTCAGCTGCAGCTGCTATGTCCCCATCATTTTCTCCTTCACTTTCTCCTCTAGCTACTAGATCACCGTCAATGTCCCCTCTGGTTGGACCAGGCTTGCCCCCCGTACCGGGGAGTAGAAAACCACCTCACTCGACGATGAGAATGTAGAACTGTATCTTAAACTTTATATTTAAAAGTTATTTGTACATATTATAGTAGAACACGACTGTTTGCCTTATAAGTATTGATGTAATAGTATTTATTAAATACCGATGTAATCGGACTAGTTTTTTAAATTAGCATCATTTTGTGCATGTTATTTGTATTTTACTTCCCTGGATATGCTCAGAGTGATTTTAAGTGCTTATTACCGATTTTACGGTAAATGTAAATAACGTCTTCATTCGGGTTATAACTTTAATTGTATATAATAATTTGTATAGTGTAGTGCCTTGTAAAGAATGAAATGAAGACTGCCATGTTATCGTTACTTGTAACACAAACGAATCAGCTTTACTTTAAGCTATAAGTTTAGTTTTAAATACTTCTATTGTACTGTAACCTACTATTGAATATTATATTTTCATATTACGGATGTTATAAATAATGAACAACGATTAGTGTTATGTTGATATCGACATAAATGTAGAAATATTTTATACTGTGATTTTCGTTTAAGTAGCGAAAACGCCTAAGAAGAAATTCGTCTAAAATAAATTGAATATTATTTGTATATCTTTATTTTTACACGATAATTCATTCTTCAGCCAAATTATTTTAGACGAACTGAATTAATTGTATATATTATTATTTAAGAATAAACGACTGTCTGAAATGTTTACACACAAATAAACGACATGGTAAATTGGATATTTGTTTTATTTTTACACATAATTGATAAATATTGGATTCCCTTCATACTAAATATTAGGTCGCGGTGCTAATACTACTGCCTCAATAGGAGAGACTGTACATATATAAATGAATGAACCAGATATCACAGTTGGATCTAAAACTACGTAATAAATAGTGAGTTAGAATTTACTATAAGTTACTAACTAATAGTAAAAAAAATAGAATATTAAATTATAATTTTCAGAATTTAGCACCAATTAGAATATGTCCAAATAGTTAAACCATTAAAAATATATAAATATCGTAATAAAATTACATTGGATTTTAAAAACAGTTATTTTTTCAATACAACAGAATCTGTGGTAAATAATATGTATTTTATAAATTATCGTCAGTTGAATAATTATATATATTCTATTTGCAAGTTAACTACTACGCCAAATATAAATTATAACTAGCTAGGACATGTCTTTCTATAAATGTAATAACTTACTCTAAAAATGCCTATAACTAAAAATAAATTATATTATCTCATTGAAATCAAAGATGCAAACTTGTTTGAAGTACACAAGAATCGTGGAACTACTTTATTGGTACCATTAATATTAATTAAAAAATGAAAAAAATAAGCTAAATACTAAATCCGAAACTCTTAATTCTTATTTTAATATGACGATATTATTGTTTCACGAATGCCATAATATTGAAGCATTAAAATGTAAACTAGTTCTTCTAAAGTTGAAGTATCTAATTTCTAAAACACAGTAACAAATTTCTATCAGTACATTCTTATAAAAGTCTACAATGAGAATAATGGTATAAATGACAGTCTAATATAAAGGCCTTAGAGTATAATACTGAAGCTATATCTTATTGGAGTTATGTAAATGCATGTCAATGATGACGTCATCAGAGGCTATTGACTTCTTGCCAGGAGTAACCAGGCCTATTTCTATTTCAGTGTTTGATGTCGGTAAGCCATTGGGGAGGGACTGGTCCTGAAAAAATAAAACAATGAAAATTGAGCACTTTTTTGTATATGGTTAATAAAGAGATATTCATTTATAATGCAAAAGAAATAAATATAAGTATGATCTTGTAGTATTTTTTCTTTTTGTATCGTATGCAATGCTCATGATATATATTGGTTAGTATAAGTTATATGAAATATACATAGTTAATGTATATATAGGCATTAGGCAAACAAGCAAACGGGGTCACCTAAGCGACTACCGTTGCCCATAGACACCTGCGCATGAAAGTACGCTCTTTTCTTGAAGGTTTGAATATCATATCGGAAATGTCATAATATATGACACAATATATGACGAAATATCATATCAGATGACAATTAGTTCCAAAGATTTGTTGTGAAAGGCATGAAGCTTCTAGTGACGCGCACAGTCTTGGAACGCCATATGTTGCACCTGTCGAAGTGTTGAGGGTGGATGTTTTGTAGTGATGGACAGTGGCAAAAACCTATGGGTGGTATAAAACCGCACATTTCTTCAGAGCACTTCCTGTGATATAAGCGTAAGAGAATGCATAGGGAAGCTTCATCTTTACGCAACTCTAAGGGATCAAATCGATTGGAAAAGTCTCGCCACTCGATTATACGAGTCATTCTCCATGGCATCCGGATAAGAGGGAGAATCTGGTCTTATAAAGGTGCAGGGTATGAGCTGGAGTGAAATAATATCACCGAGTTTCTTTGAGTCTAAATTGGGCCTTACTCCCAATGTGACCGTGGAACTGGACTTCGCTCAATATATCGACGCTAAGGATTCCAATGCTGGCTGCAGCAGTTAGAGTAGTGCTCTCAAACGAATTTGATACGATAAACAGTATTTTTTAGCGGTGAACGAGCAAACCTGTATCTTTGAGGTTAAATTAGACTAATTTAAGTCGACCCCAATCTGAAACTTTCCACAAAGAAGTTTCGATTTCAGACACAACTTTGTTTTGGCTCTCAAACGAAAACCCTTTTCCCGTGAAATATTGGTGCAGCCGGTATAAAAAGCTCTGCTATCATCTGCATAGCAATAAATGCCGCTACTATGTAGCATATCATTAGTATCGAGGGACGCCAGCATTGACCGACTTAGAGCCAGAGCATGTCCCGTTGACAACGTCTTTTATGCTTCTGGCTGCCAGGAAACTGGTGATTCAGTTGCACAATTTCAAAGGAAGCGTCGAGAGAAGCGTTTTATGCCCAACCTGATCGAAGGCCTTAACTATTGCCAAGCTAACCAGAGCCTCACCTCTGATCTCAATCACCTGTCGCCCAACGGTTACTTAGATATACGAGAAGGTCAACCGCAGAGCGACCCCTATCTATTAATAAGTTAAGAGGAAAGAATACAAATTTATAGTGAAGTCTCCTCTTTTCTTGAAGTCTTTTAAAAATAAAACAATAAATATTTGGCAAATCATCACCATAGAAGCCGCATCGCATGCCATGAGCTCGTTCTTAGATAGTTTCTCAACTACTGCGGCGGCATAGCAGTCACCCAGCATGTTGTTCGTAGTCCGGATGCGATCACTGGAATTTATTAAAGAGAGTATTATGGAGCTGAAGTATTATGTTTGTTTAAACGCTCTAGTCTCTGGAACTAATTGAGATTTCAAACAGTTTTGAACGGCTGTACTATTACTAATATTATTTAACATTTATATGAAATGTTAAAGAGGATGGAATATATTTTATTTTTAAATATATTTTGTAAAATTTTAAAATATTCGCAAAATAACATAATATGAAGACAGGTACAATATATAGTTTTCGGTAGATCCACTCACACGAGCCAATCCACAGCAAAGAGTAACGAAACGTCGTGTGTAGGCGCGTCTACTGCTGCTAGCACTACCAGGAGCAGCACCATGGCCGCTGACGGCACCGACGCAGACGATACGGAGGCAGCTGTAGATGTTAAGCTGTGGGAGTTAAGATTATTTAAGAAACCCAATTCAGGAGCTGCCCACTTTTTATGCAAGTCTAGCATCGTGTATAAACAGGAATTCAAAATATTTTATTTTGTCACAATTGTTATATTTTATTATGTAATAGATAATTTGTATTATTACAAAGTGTAAAAAAGATATGTAGTATATAATAAGATATATATAGTATTAAGATATAATGATTGATTATAAAGATATAAAATATGTTATATTACAAATAAATAAAAAAAGGTTATTTTCTCCTCTGCTTGTCAGCGTATTTTCTTTTTGTTGTTTGGTATTTATAAAATAGTTTTATCATAAAAAGTTTTAAAATATAGAAAGTTATTTATTATCGCTTATATACTGTTACATCATAGCAGCGAGTAAAATTGATTTATAAATTAAATTGAAATTTATTTGACATCGATAAGTCAAGGTTTTCAAATTATGATTTTTTTTTTGTTTTTATTCTAAATAAATTATTATGGTTCTTAACCGTTTTGTTTTGTAAGTAAATAAACATACTAAATTTTATGGGCTTGCATATCCGATAAAAAATGAATAGAATAAAAAAAATCTGATCTCGCAAATTTGTTTTCCTCAAATATGAAAAAGTATTAATTGTCTAGCTTCAAAGAGTATACAAATTTAAATTCAAATTCAAGATACCGTCATTCAACTTCGCATTTAAATGCACTCTTACGCTCGCACGCACGTCAATTATCACATTATAAAAATGACAGTGTAGTCAGTCCGTGCGTTAACTACGTCCAACACGGAATGCTGTTCTGCGGAGCTGGCCAGAATATCAACAATGCTCTTTTTAAATGAATCTAACAATGGTTGATCTATACACTATAATACCGACTCTGAAAATGAGTCAACAACCAAAGCTCCACAACTTAAGTTTACAGTTGATCAACATGCGAACGACTCAAACCTATGTGTATGCTATCATAAGATTTTCACAGCACAAGTTATCATAATATGGTAATAACAGTAAATTATCTAGCAAGCTTTTATTATCAACAATCAAACTTACAATATAGTTGCTAGCTGCGCGAACCCCAGATGTAAATTGTTCATCTGACACACAAACACGCTGGCAACAGCAAGGAACAGCGCGGTGCCATCCATGTTGATATTGCATCCGATTGGGAGAACAAAGCGAGTGATACGGGAGTCGATGCTCAAGGGTCCTTCCATTGCTCGAAAAGTCACTGGGAGTGCTGCGGCACTATAAAACATGAACAAATAGATTCTACTTATATAATTACTGAAGAGTTACCCTATTTTGGCAGTATAAAAAGGCAGAAGTACTCTTCAAGTTGAGGAAGTCAAATTATTTATACCAATAGCATTTAGTACATTTCTAAATGGTACACTCCATTGAATGGAACCTAAGACAGTAAAATTAAAATTATCTTCTATCATTAATGACACGTCTGTACGATTATTGTAAGCAGCGATTATATCTACATAATATCCTTTTGTCAAAATATATACGTAATTGAAGCGATTTTAAATCTAGTTTTTAACTATTCAAATTTAAAAATAGAGTGTTGCTTCAAAATTTTTTTGAATAAAGAATACTTTGATGTTCAAAGATTGTAATCGTGATTGCGTTCCTTCGAAATAAATTATTGTAATCAAAATTGCGTTCCTTCCAACTAATTCGAATATTAATAAGATTTGATAGTTATAAAGTACATAATATTATTTGAGACCACACATTCTCGGTATATTACGCATTATATTATGTAAAAAAACATACTCACGTAGATGCCGTGGCCGACGCGGTTAACATCGCTTGAGATAAACCCCAATAAAATTTGTATGGGTTCCGTCTTAAGAACAGAAAGTAAATTAACTGCATCACTAGCAATTGATAGAAAAACACGCCAACGGCCACTGTTGCGATAAACCATGCGAGTTGGGACATAACTTGCCCTGAAAATATTAGTCATTTAGTATCGAATGAATCTACAAACTTAGTAATAAGTAAATAAACTTTGACAGTCATAAGTAATTTGATTCATAATACTAAACTTACCAACATTGCTTACACCCAGAATTTTGCCGGCAATAACGCTACTGACGCCAACCGGAGTGAACCACATGACACCAGTGACCATCTTCATTATTACCTCGAAGATAGCTTGAAAGAAATCTATCACCACTTTACCTTTAGGCCCGAGTGTTCCTAATAAACTACCAAATACAAGGCAAAAGAATACTAGACCTAAAGTGTTAGTGCCAGATCTGGAAGAAGAAACAAAAAGAATAGAGAGTCCATATTTATTGGCAATTTAATTGGGCTTTCTTTAAATAGTTTCGTTATTTTAATGTCACTGTTTCACAAAGCGATAATTATTCCAAATTTATGTCAAAATGTAATGTATTTATTGTATGATTTATAACTAACCTGTAGCTGATGTCTCTGACAAGAACTGGCTCAGTGCCATTTTCAGATGAATTTTTAGCAAATATTGTCTTTGGTTCTGCATATACTGTGTGCGCTTGTTGAAACGCAGCTTGTACAATGTTGTCTGGGAAAATATTTCTGAACAGAAGACATATTATCAAATTAATTTATAGATGGAGTGATGTTTTACAGGACTGAATTACAGTATATAAAAGTAAACCACTCACCGTCCAATGTCTAGCAAACTGTCAAGAATACTATGGTCCCTTTTATTTTCGAATGCCGTACTAAAATCATCTTTCAATTCCGGTTTACCAGGATGAATCATCACGGCCAATAAGATTCCAAGGAATGCATTAAACATGGAAGTTAGAACAAAGTAAAGCAGTGTCCGAACAGCAATCTTACCACTCATCTTAGCATTGAGGCTGGCTGAACCAGCAATGAGACTGGCAATTATGAGAGGTAAGATCATAAGCTTTAATAATCTCATAAATAGCTCTCCAGGGTATGATATTATAATTAATGCGTCTGGACCTAGGTGGTAGGGACGAAGACCAAATCCTGAAAGAAATATACGAGCAAGTTAATAATATTAAATACAACTCCTTATGCCTTGCATTAGACTTACACGTCAATAAATGTTATTGATATAACAGAATTGATAAAACAATTGGAATAGTTACCAACTCCAATCCCGGTTATAACACCAGCCAAGGTAACCACGAGCATTGTGTTTTCTAAAAGCCATTTTTTGACTCCGGAATGGTCAACGGGAGCTGACCGGTCCTCTGTAGTCTTCGGGCCCCTATCGCCTGGGCCCATCTTCACGAACAGGTACTCTGAAAAACGGTCACTTTTCTCCATTACAGGCGCAGTTCAGCCCTGTAGTCCAGATAACTGGACCTATTCTAATCTCGCACTTGCTTCTTGGTTTCTCAATTTAATATTCCGGTACTCTAAATAGACTAAATTGCGTTTAAGTTATTCTTAAGGTTTGCTCATCTTCACTTCTTTTTTTTATATTGAGATATACAGTTAGGTGTTCATTGCTTAGATATTTCGTATGTATTAGCTGATATCTTTACGGAGTGCAGATCGATGTGATTGAAATGCATTCGCAACTGTACAAAATGCAATGCGTTTCAGTGCACTTATACTATATCTAAGCTAAGTATGTAAGTACACCAGTATCTCGACTACTTTAGTTTTCACTTGACACCTTTTTTTATTAAGACTAGTTTCCATTACTGCATCATGAACCATTGCAGTGCGGTTTGCAATTCTCGAGTAGTAATGTAATGAAAAATTGTTATAAGACCCGACCGTGCAACGTTTTGTAGTGAAACTGAGAAGCCATGCATGAGAATGCGCGCGCATACATCGATTACTTCCCATTTACTTAGTTTTATTAAATTGCTATTATGTGTCTTATTAAATTAAAGGAATTGCGTCTTTCTCAGAAGACAAAGGTTATTTTAAGCATTTCATATTGAGGTCATCGCATGTTAAGGAAATTAAATAAGGTACTATGATTGATCGCGACATGCGCAGTTGGCTTTAATATCAGTAATACCATGAAATATTTTAAGAGCATTAGATTATAATAAAATGTCATAATCTCATGAAATTATAAACTAAAGATCTGTATGATTACTGGCAGTACTCTGACTAATGATATTTTATAATTGTAATATGTTTTTTAATTAATTAATATGTTGTTCAATTATGATTAAGTTATAGATGGAGAGAATGGGTGCTCTTTAAGTTTGGTTTTCTAGTTTATTCAGAAGACTAAGTTATAATATACGTATTGCAGTTTGAAGCTCATTGCATTTATCATTTTATATATATGCAACGGACTTGGCCTGTCAAGCTGTATACATAAGAGTCATATTTATTATATCTAAATATAAGATAATTTGACAAGAGCAGAACGGTGTGTCCAATACGCAGCATCTGTTGAATTTTGTAATGAAGAAATTAAAATAGGTATTCCTTTGAATGTCAAAACTCACCTAACAAGCGTAAATAAAAAGAAAAATCTATTGCTATAAATATTGTGGGCTAAATCATAGAATAAACGAAGTTTTGTATAATTTTATAGAAGAATATTAATATTAGTTTATTTTAAACCTAGTATTATATAATTGATCAGCCATTTCTCGTTAAAAATACATTTTGGCACAATGATTTAGACCATCGATCTCTCTTCATGAAGTGCACGGTCAAGGGTGGTCTTGAGGGCGCCGCCTCGTGAAAATATAAATCGTTGGTTTTTTAAAACCGTGCGATTTTTTTTTTTGAAAATTAAGGATACTTTAACATTATAGTATACATTATTTTCATATGTAAATAAGTTAAATTTTTAGTGTAATTAAAATAACAAATAAAAGTATATTCAAAATTACGTTTGTCTTTAATAAATATTATACTAAAAGCCTCATAGCTTACAGCTCCAGAGTTACACTTATACTATATTTGCATAATAAAAGATATTATTTAAATGATATTAATGCGAGCACCTCTTTTGTTACTATTTTATTTATGTAAAGTGGATCATTTACATAGAGGAAATCGGTATATAATGTAATAATAAGGTATTATATATTGAAAAGTACTAATTAATATTTACATGACAAATACAATTGTACCTAAAAAAAGTTGTTTAAAAATATATATATATTTATATATTTATTACATTATACCAATTGTAACATACAAATAATTGAAATAATATAGAAACATAGTATTTTATATAAGTTAATTGTCATTAGTTATCTGAAAAAAAAATGGTCCTTAGTTTAAAACTCACCCTTTATTTGTTTAATTTTGATGGTTTTTTTGTCACTTCGAAGAAAAAAAAATCCTTAGTTAGCACTCGACAAATTTTTACGTATTTTTCTTCACCAGACAGTAATTTAATTTCTTAAATGTTGTTATTTCCAATACACGCCAGTTTCAAGATAATAGAGCCAATTTAAATTTAGATGAATATTGCGTCTTTCTCATTTCCAATAACTTTTTTCTGGTCGAGTCATTTGTAAGTCCATAGTTCTGTGTGATATCTTAGGAGTGCATTTGGCAACTGTGGGACGGAACCCTGAGCAAGGCTATTTTAATCTTAGAACGTTATTGGTCTTTTATTGTTGTATTGGAAGTCATTGGTATAATTGTTTCATATTTACAGACGTATTGTCTTGGATTCATTGACAAGTGACTTTATATATGTAAGTTAATTTAAACAGAGACAGACTTTTAAATACAAATAATTGGGGGTTGTGATTTTTTAAGTTGTTAATGACATTTTATAATATGTTCTTTTATTTTATTATTACTTATATAAGATTTAAAATATTTTTTTGATATGTGCGACAAAATATTTGGCTTAATGCCAGGCAAGTAAGAAGTTTTCCACCACTCGAAAAGTAGGCGAAGAAAAATACTAAATCATTTACATTTGGAAATGTATATTTATTGTATAAAATTACGTAGCTTTACTATGGTGAAGACGATTAAAATCTCAAAAAATATGATAAAATGCATATAAATGAGGAGATATTGTTTTTAATGATTTTGCTTGTACCGTTTTAGTTTGACACGAAAATTCAAACCAAAACTTCAACTACAACCCGTAGCCCTATCAATGAGAAATGAATATTACAAATTTTTGAAGATAAGATACTCAAACAAAATGAATTCAATGATTTCATACGTGTCATATTTTTTACTTATAATAGTGTAACGGGTTCAATCTTTAATGCATATCTGATATTCTATTATGTTAAGTCAACTCTTAGGATCATAAGCCATTCTTTTAATCGTAGTGACATTCCATCCCGTTCAAACTGCAGTCATTTGTATTTTTAAATATTATTACTATAATTCAAAATAAACTGTAGGTTTCTGCATTATATTTAACTTAAATAATGTACAAATACGTTATTTAAGTGAAATATTATGTATACGTTGTATATAAATCATTTTTTTCCCGGCAATATTCCAGTTAATGTATCGGAATGTGCCCGACTAGTTTCGAACCCATTCGGGGCTCTTACTCAAGAGCTCTGAGCGTTGCGGACTCGCGGCACATTCCGATGCAATTAACGTGTTTACATTCCGGTAAATATATATGTAATATTCATCATTGATATAATTTAAATTGTTTTGAATATATTACAGAATAAAATTTTATGTAACATGTTATTTTTGGGGTTAAATATATTTTTTTATTTTCTTTACAGCCTAGAAAAAACGCAAATGTTTTACTGATTAATGATCTTTTGTTTTGATTTCACAGTGTTTTTAAGATAAATAATAAATTTTCACACACGAACTAAAATCTTACAAATAAGTCAGGATCAATTATTATTACTATTAGATATATTTAATGTATATTTGTTTGTTTGTTTTAAATGATGTTTTATAATAGTTTATATAAAGACCATTGCATTCGTCTCGTGACTTCTTATATTAATGAATCTCGTGACTTCGATGCACTTTATTGACAACACTGAACTCAGATATTGTATTGTTTTAATATGTCTATACACTCACACTAAGAAAATTTAATAACACATAGCTTAATATGAAAGAAACAATTATTTAATATTATTCGCCATAATATTAAATAATTGTTTTTAATGGAATTTAAAATACTATAAGATAGAATACTCATTTTATTCAAAAATAACGGGATGATTTGTTTGAGTTTAGATCAGCTAAAAAAATCTTTTGAGGTTAAAATTTCAAACAATGTAGTAATTTTTTCAGTACTTATAAAGTAATAAAAGCTTGTACATTTTAGTGCAAGAGTTCCAACATTCCAGCTTTGACATAATATAGTAAAAACGGAGATTTTGTTAAAAGCGCCATCTATTTTATTAGTATAGTACTTAAACGTGAAATGGTAGTGAAATAGATAAAGTGTCTTTGTAAACGACAACCAGATGGCGTATTAATTACAAATATTTCATTCTTGAAGACAAATTAGTTAGACACATTTTTATACAAAAAGCATTAGATATAAATGAGATAAAATATACAAATAGAAATTTTCATCGCTAAAAGTTCAAAAAACAGCTACACAATAGTTAGTTTTACTTGTAAGTTTTTTTGGCAGATTTTATTATAAGTCTTCCTTTTTATATTGGAAATAGTCTTTGTAAATCCTAAAGGTCCGTTTTAAATATAAATACTTATATAATAATCAAATATTTCGATGAGTAGTCATCACAGTTCTAGGAAAACTTAATAGAATTAAACAAAAATTAATGCATAAATAAAATTCAAACACCTGTAAATACGCTTAAAATAATGTTTACTGAAAATTCCGAATCAGGTCAGAATACTTTATCCCTAATATATGTTTTCTTTTTAATATACTACCCAGAGTTCTGCAACATCTGAGGCTTCTTGAACCTAAACCCAAAAGGCGAATTTTAGTATTTGTTTTTAAATATTACAAAAAAATACAAATAAATAAAAAGTAGAGCCTAGATATATTCACTTGAATGTGTGTGAGTTATAGAGCCGGATTCTCAAAAGCCCTTCTTTCCACTGGGTCCTAACATTCTCCATCCTTCTCCATCACTCATGAGCGCAAGGCATTTGCAATTAAAATTTTTGCAGATGTCTTCCAATCGCAGATGAACGTGTTCGTTTGTGACTCAAAACAAAAAAGGAAAAAAATATTTCGGAAAAGCATTACCATACATGAATAAAACAAATTTTAATATATTTTCAACCAGGACTTCTTTGTATTATAGAAATTAATTTGACTGTCAAGATTTATATCAGTATATATTATGTAGTATAGTGTTAAACCGTGACAGTTTTGAAGGCTATCCATAAAAATAATTTAATAATCAGATCGCGAAAACCAAAAAAAATATATTTACATATCTCAAAAAAACACAACAGCCAAATTTCATACAATCTATATTTCAATTTCATTCATTAAAAAAAAAATCAATTTATTGCTTGTAAAAATAATCAACCACGCTAATTAAGCAATGTGATAGCCACAAATGGAATGGTTTAAATAAGAAGAAATTCGCAGACATTCCTTGAACTTTAAGAGTGATTGAACTTGTCGCCGCTGTTTGGAGAAAAAGTCAAGGAAAATAAGAATATTAAGATTTTAATTACACTGAACATATAATTTGCTAAAAGTATTTAAGTAAATCTCATTAAAAATGATATTTCCATTACAATTTAGGAGTATTCTGACAGCAGAAAACAATAAATAAAAAAACACTGCACTCCTTGAGCTTGTTTTGTTCGCACAATATTTGTCAATTTATAAGATTGGGTGGATAAAGCTAACAAATAAAAATAATAATTATAAAATTATATTTAATAAATATAAAAAATGTTCCGTTGTAAGACAAATACATAAATTTGTAATTAACTATTAGCTATCTGGTCGAGATCTTCTTACAGCCTATGCGTGGGTATTACTGTTATTTGTTTTGAATTGGGCCCTTGGGTGGCTTTAGAATAAGGCTTAAGTTTCAAATATTATTAATTATAAATTCAGGATCCCGACGTTACTCGTATTACGTAAGACACTCGATATGTTAGTAGCGATATTCAGAGAGTTATATCGATGTATCGTTATAATATAATTGGACACATCAATCGATTAAAATACAATATCGATTATACGCATGGCTTGATTCATTATACAAATATATATAATATTATTATAGCTAAACCTCGTGATAGTAAGACAGTTATTTTGCGTTTTAAAAGGAATAATATTGGGTTTATTTGAATACGAAGTGCTATTACACGAATATTTATCAATAATTTATGTTATTTTTAAATGAATATTTCAAATAAAAAAATCAAAAATAAAAACAATAATAAAAAAATTATGGAATAGAACTAAAACTCACTTTTATAAGGTTTTTGCTCACCTTTATGGTATACACTGTATTATATGTAAAATAAAGTTATCTCTAAGATTAAAATAAATGCTAGAAATTATATTTTTATATTTATTTATTTTGAAAGCTATTTTTCAATGTTACTTTGAGCAAAGAGATTTGATTTAGGCATGGCTTAGCAACAGAAGATTGTTTAAATTATATTTTTTAATAAAAGAATCCCCAAGAGTCTATTTCAAAAGAATGGACAAGTCTTTCCCATCTTGATACCTCGTGGGAGGTTGGTTGATTAATATACCAGAGGTTGGTTGTCAAATCAGATATTTTGACAAAGTTTTAAGAGGCTGATAAGTTGTTTCATTTTGTAAGCCTGCCGCGACTTACTTAGTATCGTATAATATGCTGATTAAAATAGTTACTGTATGTTTTTAGTTTAAGTTATTATACGACTGACATGTCTGTCGAGATAAAAGTCCTTTAAATAATAATGAGAAAAAAAAAACTAAGGTTAAATTAAAAACAAAATAACCGTAACTAACAAATATTCTTTTAATTTTTATACAATAATTTTCTCACACGTTATAAAAAGCAGTCATTGTTTCACATTCAACGCTATTAACTTTCTTTACGTTTCTTACAACAGTCCAAATTATTAACTGGCCTTATGGTATTGTGGTTTAATAAAGAATAAATCATTTAGAAATTTTCTTAAAAAATTATCCGATTCATATTGTTTTGCCATATTCAAAAACATGTGCAAACCAAATTAAGTTAATTATAATATAATATACGTGACTTACCTTCGTTCTGGTTTAAGTATTGACTCCACTACATAACCCTTAACTTTGCACTACACGCTTGTATATGAACTGACATTTAATAGGTAAGTCGAAGAACAAATATTTCAACCGTGTCAGTGTCTATTATACACATGGGTGACTCTCCGCTCCGATGACGTGACTTGTAATGGTCAAATTTTATAACTACTCCTACTATTTATCTATTTTTTAATAATTGAGAAAGTTTTTTTTATTTCAGTTACAATAAAGCAAAGTATCATATACATATTAAATATTAATACTTATGTAACACTACGGAAGTTAACTATTTTATTAAATTATATTATATTTTACAGTGAATTAATTTAATAATAGCTATGTAGATTTTTGGTTGTCCGTTGCCAAATATCATGAATAAGAAATAAATAGCAAATTTCGAATATATCACTAAATAAACAATTCAACATACAATAAATATTTTTATCGAAATATACTATAATGATAATAATAATATATAAATATAAATAATATATAAATAATAGAATAGCCCCCCGGGTCCCCTCTACTTCGACACTGACTGGAGTTTGGACGAAGCTCAACGATGCGTTTCCGTTACACGATCAGATAGTATGTAACACATTAATTCAAAGAAAATCATATTTAAAGGATAGGATAGGATAACCTTGTCTGTCCGTTATCATATACAGTCTTAAGATCAAGACAGACAAAGAGATACTCGTCAATTAGCAAGATGTAGAAGAAAACCATTTATCTGAACATTTATAAAGATTTCCTGAATTACAGTTAATAAAAAAAATGTATTAAGTAATTCCTTATATCACAAGAATCTCAGATATGATTAAATATAGAACTATTGGTGAGTAGATGAATATTTAAGTTTCTATCATAGACTGTGAATATAATAATATAAACGTATTTTCTAATTTTCGTCTGGCTTTAATAAGTTGTTATTCAAAGATTTGGAAAAGGCGGCTTATATCTTTTTTCAAATCAGAATAAAGATAAAGTCAATAGGTATTAACAAAAGATAGATTGCTTGGAGTATTCTGTATTTCAATATATATATTTTTTATATTTCCAAAACTACAAATTAAAATACTTGTTTTTTTAATTTATATTTTTTTTGA